>NW_004624780.1:5057757-5092443 GCF_000247695.1 Heterocephalus glaber
TAAGTGAAATAAATAGGACCCACATGTGTAAATACCGAATAGTTTCTCTAGTGTGAGAAACTGAAAGTGTAAATAAGGACTAAAATGATTAAAACGAATAATTGATAATTGGAAATAGGAAGAAAAGGTCCAAAGGGGCAGGGGAAGTGATAGGGGAAGGGGAAAGGAAAGGAGGGAAAGGAAAATTATGAGAAAAGAAAAAAATGGAAACAAAGTCTTTGTAAACAGGGAAGGGTGGAGGGGGTGAAGGGAGGACAGGTAATGGGCAAAAAATAAGAACCAAGATGCATCATGTACAGGTACAAGGACCCAATGATAAGTGTAAGTGTACTGTATACCTAAAGTGTACCAATAAAAGAATTTAAGTATTATAAAAAAAAAGTTTTGAGCCCCAGAGTGGTGCTACTGGGAGGTGGTGAACCCTCTGGAAGGTGGGGCTTAGTGGGAAGTCTTTAGGTTATTAGGGGTGTGGTACCCTGGCCCTTTCTGATCCCGTTGTGATTCTTGGCTGATGAGGTGAGTGGTTTTACATATTTTACACATTCCCACCATGATATGCCCTATCACAGGCCAAAAGCTATAGGGCCAATTGCTTTTGAGCTGGAACCTCCAAAACTGTAAGCCCAAACAAACTTTCTCTTTTTATAAGTTAGTGATCTCAGGCATTTAGTTGTTGTGACAGAAAGCTGACTAACACAATTTTCTTAGAAGGGCCTATGGACACAGAGGGGTTCCTAGAGATGTTTCTTACAGCCTTCTTCCCAGCATCATCGGAACAGAATCCCATTCTCCCTAAGCAGTGTGTTCCCCGGGAACTAATGCACAAATGAACAGCTAGTTGAACAGCCAATAGCCAGTATGGGTTTCAACTTGAAAGGCAGTCTCTAATGAGCTGCTGGTCAACATTTTTGTCAATGATTTAGACATGGAGATCAAAGTGAGGTTATAAACTTGATGCATGACACAAAGTTGAGAGGGACAGAGTACACATTCCAGAAACAAGGTTCAAATGGTTTCTACTGATTAGAATAAACAAGATTAAATTTAATCAGGATTAGGCAAAGCCCTGAAGTTAGATCCAAAATACCAATTGTGAAGTACAAGATTGTTGTGTTCTGACTTGGCAGCAATTCATAGACCAAAGACCTGGGGGTTTTAGTGACCATAATTTTAGCTTGGCCCTGATTAGTCCTGCTCAACTCCTACACAAGTCCTCTAGCTCCCCATCCTCTGTGGGTCCATCCTCTGTGGGCTTCGGTCCTAAATTACTTTGTCTCATCAGCCTTCCATTTAGCTTTAGCTTTGGCTATTCTCTCCTTTACACCAACTTAGCCTCATACTTTGATACACAATTTGGTTTCTTGGGCCCTTTTTTCATATCTCTGCTCCATAGACATTTTACTTGCAGTTTCTGCATCTCTGAAAACCAATGCATGCTGAGAACTTTGAAAGAAAATAAGGATACATCTCCCTGGGGGAAGAAACAGATTACAAAAGGCAGAGAGGGCATCTTCAAATGGAAGAGGGAGCAGACTGGTGCTGTGTTGCTCCAGTCAGAGCATTAGAACTAGAGAGGACCGAGACAATACAATCAGGTGTCTCTTCATTATAAAGCACTGCTTCAATTAATATGCATGAGCACTCGCTGTTTTCAAGATGATAGGTGCTTTGAGCCATCCCAAGGAAGGGCTTTCCATCTGGCTGCCATGTTGTGGGGGAAAGGGGTCTTGACCTCCATGGGGAATGCTGCAGAGTTCATGGCTGCAGTGGATGAGAGGACGAGACTCATCCAAACACAAATTCTGGTTCCCTAATGCCACATCCAAGCCAGACCAGCTCTCTGGCCTTTCCTTTCGATAGCAGAAAAGGTGACAAACCACAAATTGCCATTGCCAAGGGATCAGGATGCCCTACCAAAGCACCTGCAAATACTTTTCTACCTGTCTACTTAGTTTCTGGCCCTTTAAACTGGCCCAGCCCACTCACAGGCTGCACCTGCAGGAGATAAAGGCAGGCTGAAAATAGCCACAGTTCAGAGCAATTTCCCAGAACTTCCTTTCTCTCCTTTGGCTCAGATTCCATCTTACCCTCCTCCAGGCTCCTGGCTCTGACTTTACCTTGGTTATCTGATCCCTGGCTTTCCTGATCCTATAAACCAGAGAAACTTCCAAACTCAAGGGAGAATTGGATCACCTAGAGGACTCACAGCAGGGATCACTGGTCACACATTGCACCTCAAGACAAGGAGAGCAGAGAAACATGGGGATTCTCAGCTCCTGAATGCCTGGGGCAGCAATGGTTCCCTTAGAATTGAGCCAAAGCCTGTGCCAGGAAGAGAATCAGACCAGACCTGAAAGAACCCTTGGATGGCCACGTTCACCTCATCCCCCAAATGTGCATGGGATAAGGAATTAGACAGAGGTTGGCAGATAGCCATGACCAGTGGAACACACTGTCACTACCACAATGATGGCCACCAAGCAGCCTGGATATTCTGGAACAGTTTTCATTTAAAATGTCATGTTAGGGCCAGGGATTTAGCTCAGTGGTTCTGCCACCTGCCTCGAAAGCACAAGGACCTGAGTTTGATCCCCGGTACCAAAAAAAAAAAATGTCATGTTGCCAGCTGGGCATGGTGGTGCACACCTATAATCCCAGCACTGTGGGAGGCTGAGGCAGGAAGATCACAGGTTTGAGCCCAGCCTGGGCAACTTAGTGATTTAGCAAGATCATGTCTGAAAATAAAGATAAATGAAAGAGAGAGAGAGAGAGAGAGAGAGAGAGAGAGAGAGAGAGAGTTGTAGGTCAATATGAAGACCTGCGTTCAATACCTAGTACCACAAAAAAACACAAAAAACTGTTGCCCCCAGTACCACTCAAATACTCTAAAAATTATTATATTTCAGTGTTTAACCTATAATTTCAAAAATGCCCCCTCACATTTAGGACTAGTCCAAAAATCCTGTATTGGCCCAAATCTCCCAGGTGGTGTCTGGGGAAAGTTGCAGCTAGACCTTGACTGGGAAGTAGCTGCATCTGGTCTTTGTAACCTCTATGCCCCCTTTCTGTCAATTGCCCACCCCTCAGACAAAGCCCCTGGTGCCTCCCCTCTTTGCCCTTTCTCCACTCTCCTCTGGGGATAACTGTAGGGATGTTGGGGAATTTGTGTCCTCATAAGAGATAGTGTTGAGACAGAGATGAAATCTGAATAAGGAATTGAGGGTAATGCCATACGTAAGAGAATATGGGGTAAGGAAAGTGGAGGGTCTCTGTGGAGCCCCTGGAAGCTGAGTGCCTCTTTGGCACCCTAAGCCTCCTGCACCTGAATGGGGTAGAAGAAACTGAGAGTTCATGGTCCAAGGCGAGAGTACGTATCAAGTAGGTCTGAAAGTTCCTCTGAGGGCAGCCAGCACAGGATGGTCTGCCCAGTGGCTTCTCACACTTCTGGAGGACAGCCCGTGTGACAGAAAGAAGCCCCCTGATGGCCTGGCCCAAGGTCCACTGGGTGGGGGTCTAATGGTAGATCCTACGTATTTTATTTCACTTTTGAACCAAGGATACCAGAAACTCAGCCCCCCAGAAATTACACAGTGGCTGATGTCACAATAAATACTCAGCCCACTGTGGGGACCAAGCTAGCCACTGCTTATGCCCTCCATGTCCCAGGAACCACAGCCTCTTGGGGTCATGGGTCACATTTCAGCGTGAAATAGATCATCAGTGTGAAACAGATCCATCGCGGCTCCTGGGCAGAACCTGACCTGACCCTGCCGGACACTGTCTCCACAGCCACAGCCCACCCCAAAAGCTACCCCAGGTGGCCCGGTTCTGGTGGCCTTGGACACGAACAGCTCACTTGCCATAGGCGCCCTTCTCTTCACTCTGCTCCTGGTGACAACTTTCTTTCTTCTGCTCTGCCTCTGACATGGCAAGCAGAAGCCTGATTAGTGTCTCCTCATCCTTGTGCCTTGATTCTATCTTCCCAGTGTTCCTGTTTCCCATGCCTTGCCTTTTGCCGTGACACCTCCATGGACAGCTTAATATTCATGATCCTGCCTTCTGTAAGCCCCGGGACACACCTGCCTGGTGTGGGTGAGGCAAAAGAGAAAGCAGGCTTGAAAAAAATCTCTCTTCTCTTTGTTCTTCTTTCTGCCTGCAGATCAGTAACTTCCACCATCTTCCAGCCCTCCAAAAGAAGAGTGCTGGCAGTCTTTGGAGAAAGTCTTGGGAGAGGGCTGTCTCACCCTCAAATCTGCTTCTGGCTTCTCTCCCCATGTCCTGAAATTAATTCCTTTAAATTAAGTAATTAATTTCAGTTAGAAATTAATTGCTTTAGGGCCAGGGATTTAGCTCAGTGGTTCCGGCACCTGCCTCAACAGTGCAAGGTCCTGAGTTCGATCCCCGGTACCAAAAACACTGTGTTTCAGAGAGAATGTACTTATTCTGAGACAGTACTCTAATAGGGAGAGAAAGAACTTGAGAGTCCCTGGGAATGAAGGAATTGGGAAACATTAAGAGGGGCCCCACGGAAAGATGAAACAACAATTCTTCCCCCAGAATGAAAATATTCCATTGGTGGGGGCTCAAGCCAAACTTTTCCACTCTAGGGGTTTTGTACAAGCCAAGTGGGTCTGAGACAAGTGTCCAGTGAGCAAAAATGGGGAATACGGGTGCGGAATACTGGGACAAGTTCAGACAGTGACGACAAAGGCTTCTTGGTCCAGTGATTGTGCAGGGACCAAGGACGCAAAGAGAGGAAAACTCAGCTCCAACCTCAAGAAGCTCCACTGTCAGAAGAAACACGAGCACCCCCCTAGAGTCATGTGTGGTTTGGACATGCTTCGACTGTGTGGCACTCTGGATGCTCTGGCTGCAGGGGCAGGGAGGGACCCAAGGAGCAGGTGCCTCGGGGAGGATAGGACATGTGGGTGCAAGAGAGGGAAAGGAAGGAGACCATACAAGCAAAGGCTCGTGAGAGTCAGGGCTCTGCGTGGCCAGAACACAGGTCCTTAAAGTGATGTTCGGTCCAATAGCTAAATCTTGGAAGCAGCCTATGTGCCCATCAGTAAATGAACAGATAAAGAAAAGGTGACATTTATACACAATGGACTACTATGCTGCCATAAAGAAAGGATAAACTTGAGTTATTTGTGGGAAAATGGGTGCACCTTGAGACCATGTGAAGTGAAATAAATCAGACACACAACTACATGGTTTTTCTTATAAGAAACCCAAAATATAGACATATATAATAGGAAATAGGGAGAGGGATCTTTTGCAAATGGGATGAGGACCAAGAAATGGAGGGAGATAGAAGGGAAGGGGGGGAAAGGGAAAAGAAAAGAATTAAGATGTGTTATGTACATGTAGCAACTCCCAGGAGAAATATGATCATTATGTACTGCAAGAATGTACTAATAAAAATTGAGAGGAAAAAAAGGGAGGGGCCGGAGATTTAGCTCAGTGGCACTGTGCCCGCCTTGCAAGCACAGATCCTAAGTTTGATCCCCGGTACCAAAAATAAAAATAAATTTTTTTTTTTTTTTGGTACCAGGGATCAAACTCAGGTCCTTGCACTTGGGAGGTAGGATGTGGAACCACTGAGCTAAATCCCCAGCCCAAAAAATTTTTTTTAATTAAAAAAAAGAGCTAATGTGCAGGTGATAGGGTTGCCAAGGTCTTGGGCAATCACTTTGGAGACCAGCTAGAGAGCCTCAGAGGGGGCGACAGGGGCCCTGTGGATCTGCACTGTTCACTCAGTCACAGATGTGGGACAGAGGGAAGGGTTTGATGCAGTGGAAATAGATTTGGGGTGAAGGGCTGACCCAAAGCAGGCAGAGGGTGTGGAAAAAGATTGAGATGTGTCACCACTGAGGCCAAGGACCCATGAAGGGAGAGGGAATGAGGAAAGAGGAAGACAGTGCTTGGATTTCCAGCACGGCCCTGCTGGCTTGTGAGCTGAGCTCTGAGAAAGGGAAATGCAGAGCTGTTGTGCAGGGCTTAGGCTGGAAAGCCCAGGCAAAAGTAAACTCTCACATCACCAGTCTCACACCTGGAGAGCCTTAAATTGTCTGCAAAGCACAGTAGAGATCACGTGGGATCAGGTGAAATGCCTGGGCCTTGTGTAAACACAGATGGGGGGAAGTACTGGGGACCAAGGGCCTCACTCATGCTAGGCAGCCATTCTACCACTGAGCCACAACCTCAGCCCTTTTTCATTTTTTTTTTTTTGAGTCAGAGTATTACTAAATTGCCCGGGCCAGCAATCTTCGTGCCTCAGCCTCCCGAGTAGCTGGGATTATAGGGGTGCATTACCACACCCTGCTGAAATACAGATCTTTAAGCCCCAGAATTACACTCAGCATAGAGACATGCTCATCTCTCATCTCAGGAGAGACTGAAGGAACCAGACAATCCTACAGCAAGGGAAGGGAGAGTCGCACTGACATCCCCTGCACACTCCCAAGCTCTCAGCCATGGGGATAACAGCGGACAGAATCCCCAAGCACCACTCAAGCCAGATGCCTCACCTCTACCCTGGAGAGTGGGGGAGGGCGTCTGGGTTCAGGGACCAGGTGTGGGCTGACTTACGCTATGAACTGTGACCTGACTGAGCCCTGGCCTCTTCGCCATCACATCATGGAGTTCCCAGGAGATCAAGGGCAAAGGCTGCACTCAGTTTGGGCTGCATGGGGACTGTTAGAGTCTCTGCCCTCAGCTAATGACCACTCTGAGTTCCTCATTGTTTATCCAGGCAGCCCAGGGTCAGCAATGCCTGATTGAGGGGTACCTTGGTGGGATGGGGGAGAAGCCCTTGCAGACAGTGGTTCCAGACAGCTTGGCTCTGAAACACAAACAAACAGAAAATAGTCACTCCTCTCTTAACCTGCTTGGCACTGGGGAGGCAGCAGGGTGGGGAGCAGGGGAGGATTTCAAACAAGGGCAATATTTACTAGGCTCCTCCAACCTGCGCTAGGATAGTTATTATTGCAAATAGCTGTTTTGGCTGCTACAAGTGTATAATTTCCACCTCAGAAGGAACATGCTCTCAGAGCCCCTGGTAGCTCATTTTGCCGATGCAAAAGTCAGGGACAGGACTTCAGGCAGGCTCTCACCCCAGCTCCTGGTGCCCTGGGAGGTTCTAGGCTCTGCAAAATCAGGGTCCAAGTTTAGAACAAGGAGGACCCTTCAGAGACAAGGTTAGGGATTTGTTCTCCTTGCCACCCTCTCCTTAAAATGGTTATTGTGTCTCCAGGCAGCTTCCACGGAGCATCTTTGAAACTCTGACTTCTATGAGTCCTGGCCCCTCAGAGGCACTGAAAACTGTGTTAGCCATCTGTGTTAGTTACTTTTCTCTGATTGTTGAGAAAAAATACTGGATATCCAAAGTGAAAGGGGGAAAGGTTTATTTAGCTCACAGTTTGCAGAGGTTTCTATCCATAATTGGCTGGCTCCAAGGCAGGGTGGCAGAGGAGAAATAGTTCATGACACACACAAGGAAGCAAAAGCAACAAGGGGCCTTAATAGTGTCTTTCTGTCCCTTATATCTTATCCAGAGTACTTAGGGTGGGTAGCACTCACACCCTTAATCCTAGTGCCCTGGAGCCTAGCATGCACCATGAATCATTTCTAGCATCACACACTCGAGATCTAGCCACCTCTGAAAAAGGCCCACCTACGACTACATGAGGGTTTGGGGGGACATCTAAACACAAGCAATAACACCAGCTTTCTATTACTATAATAAAATACCTGAGATAGCCAATTTGTAAAGATGGAAGGATTATTTTGGCTCACAGTTTTAAAGGTTTCAGTCCATGGTCAGTCGGCCCTAGGGCCTTTGGGACTGTGATGAGGTGGCTCATCATGGCAGGGAGCACATGGAAGAGAAAAGTAGCTCACCTCATGGTCAAGAGGCAAAAAAGAAAGGAGCTAGGCATGATGACACATGCCTGTAATACCAGCACCTAAGGAGGCTAGAGCAGGAGGATCTCAATTCAAGCCTAACCTAGACAATTTAGCAACTTAGTGAGATCCTCAAAATAAAAAATAAGAGAGGGGTGGGAATGTAGCTCAGTGGGAAGGGTTAGGGTTCAATTCCCAGGAAGGAGATGAGGAGAAAAGCTGCTTTAGCCCACTACGAAGCCATTTCTTCTGTAGAAGGCCCAGCCCCTCCAGCCTTCCATCACAGGCAGACCAGCCCAGGCACAGCTGAGCAGCTTCTATACTCACCCTGTTGTTTGGCTTCCCCCGACCCTGCTGACCACAGAATTCTGAGACAAACTTCTTCTCACCCAACAATGAGGGGCAGGGATGCTCACTCTTGTCTTCTGGATTCCCCAGATCTCTAATGGCTTCAGTGGGTGGCTGTGAAATTCCTGAAACAAAAGCAATGTGATTCATTTTCACTTGACAAAAATTAATGCAAAATCATAAAGTGTTTTGTGGGGACCAAGAGGAAGGAAAGATGTCTCAAAATTAGCAAGTTTATATAAGTTATTCATTTGTCAACACCCCCAGCTGCCACATACTGTACAATGTCCTGAAGTTACACACAGGAACAAGACAGGACTGGGTGCAGTTTAGGAGGCTGATGATTGTGACAGTATGTGTTAACAGGGGTGACAGAGGTGATAAGGCAGCATACACAGGGTGCCAAATACTGCTGGAGGATGTCAGGAAGAGATTTGGGAAAACTGGGAAGAATTCAGCAGGATTTAAGAGAAGTGAGTATAAATTAAAAAAAGAGAGAGAGAGAAGTGAGTATAAGGGGATGCCTTAGTCTGTTTTCTGTTGCTATAACAGAACACCTGAGATTGGGTGATTCATAAAGAAAAGAGGTTTATTAGGGTCATCATTGTGGAAGTCCAAGAATGTGACACCAGATCTGCTAGGCCTCTGTGCAAGCCCCATGGTGAAAGGGCAGGAGCACTGATACAGAAAAGGAGCCGGTGTGCAGGGAGTAGGGAAGCGTTAAAGAGGGTGCCAGGCTGGCTTCATAACAACTCACTCTTGGTAGCCAACCAATCATCCCTCTGGCTCCCACCCTATCCCACCCCCCAGAGAAAGCTCACCCTGGAGAAGGGCGTGAGTTGAACTTAAGGACCCAATCACTTCTTAAAGGCCCCAGCACAGGCTAGGGTAGGGTTCAGTGATAGAGTGCTTATCTAGCATGCAGGAGGCCTTGGGTTCCATCCCCAGCACCAAAAAAATTAAAATAGAAAAACAAAAAAGACCAAGCCGAAGTTGCACAGAGAGACTGCAGGGAGGACACGCTGGCCTGTGCATCCCTGGTGAAGGTCAGTTTACAGCCTGCTGGGCTGGCATAAAGGGCAACGAGGGCCACAAGTCTGCCTGGGCCTGGCACCTGCTCTGGCCAGTGAGATCCTGAGGCAGTGGCAGAGGAGCAGCCCCCGACAACCACCACTCCAAGCTGGGGGCTACAGAGCTGGGAGAGGGTGGCACTGTCAGGAATCAACTGCACAGGCTGATCCTTACCCTTCATGCTTGGCTGAAGCAAACTGCAGAAGGCCTGTGCCTGGATGGGCATCATCCTGTTGAAATTTCATCTTCGCTGCATATGAGATCTGTGTGCATATGTCTGATAAGCCCTGATACAGGTATGTGGCCTTGGAAATCACACATGTCATCCTCTGCAGCATGTTAAAAATAACCAACCCATCTGCTGCTGCTGTCTCACCTGCCTAGGCAGAAGTTAGCCAGGTGGGCCTAGCCAGAGGCAGGAGTTGGCAGAGGAGGTCTCTCGAAGCACCATGCTTTGACTGAGTATCTGCTGGTTTCTGAGCAATCAGGAGACCATGTCGTGCCACACAGAGACACTGGTTTCAGAGAACTGAGAGGAGGGGCATGCTAGTGCTTACTGGGCAGCCACTGCACCAGAGCAGGGCTCAGTTGCTTCACTGTCTCTCTGTGAAGAAACTGATGCCTGGAACAGTGTTCACACCTGTAATCCCAGCACTTTGGAAGTCTGAGGAAGAAGGATCAAAAGTTCCAGCCCAGCCTGGACAACTTAGCAACTTAGTTGAGACTCTGTCTCAAAATAAAATATAGAAAGGGGCTGGGATGTAGCTCAGTGAGAGGCCCTGGGTTCAATCCTCAGTACCACAAACAAAACACAACAAAACAAAACAGGAAACTGAGGCTCTCACACCAGCACAATTAGAAGGGGTGAACATAAACACCACAGGTCCACACCTGCTTGTGCACACATGCACCCTCCCTCACCCCCCTGGAGATGTCACCCTCCTCCAGCCAAACCAAAGGCTCAAGCTGGTCATTTTGCCACCAATGCCAGGCTGCAGAGTTTGGAGGAGTCCCTTTCCCAGGCTGTCATCCTTCCCTTTGTCTCTGGTCCTCCAGTTGGGAGTGGTCAGCAACAGCACGTGTAAGCCATTTCCAGGGCAGATGTTGGCAAAATTTCTGAACAGTCTTTGTTATTGTTTTGTTTTGTTTTCTTAAAGGCTGGGTGTATGGCTCCATGGTAGAGGACTTGCCTAGCATGCATGAGGCCCTGAGTTAGACCCCATCATCACCACCACCAAAAGAGTGTGTTGGTTGGGCAGAGGCTAAATATGCATAAATTCCTGAACAGGCAGCAAATGCGTGTGTTCTCCTCCTAGAAAGGCCCTCACCAGCATGACATAAAATGAATATGTGACAGAAGAACCAGGCTACAAATAAAATCTTTCCAAGCTTCAAATGTAACGATTTATTACACCTTATCTGACATGCAAATACCCTTAGGTGACTCTAGAACTTAGTCTTCCAATGACAGGGACATGATGTCATTGTACCTCTGCTTTGTATTACTCTGCTTTCCTGTCATGGAGGCACAAAACCTGACACCCACAACTTAAAGAAGGAGAGGTATAATTTGACATGTGAGGGGAATTCAGTCCATGGTAGGCCAGCTCCAAGGCAGAAACATTATGGTGGAAGAGCATGGCAGAGCAAAGATGTTTAGCTCACAATGGTTGGAAAGCAGGACAAAGGAGCAGTACCACAGAGGAAGAGATGAGGGACCAGATGTAGTACCCAAGATCACACCTGCATGACTCACCCAGACATACCCAGAAGAGTGCTTTCCTAATCTGCCAGGCATTTCATAAGCCAATCAAGTTGACGTGTCACAGTTAACAGTCACAATCCACTTCTTGTCAATTTGACAACCATATACATCTAGAAATCATACTTAATCGCCCTAAATACAATAGCAAGTCCAAATTCTGCCTAACGTGATACAACTATCCTATACCAGAAATGCACTAATTCCTTCCCCAAAGTCTTGATAGTTTCAGCATTTTTCAAAAGTCCAAGTACAAGTCTCTTCTTCTTTTTTTTTTTTTTTGGTACCAGGGATCAAACTCAGGACCTTGAGCTTGCAAAGCAGGCAGCAGAACCACTGAGCTAAATCCCCAGCCCCCAAGTCTCTTCTAAGACTCAAGGCAGGTCTGGGGATTTAGCTCGGTGGTTCGGTGTCTGCCTCAAAAGCACAAGGTCCCGAGTTCAATCCCCAGTACCACAAAAAAAGAAAGAAAAGTAAGACTCAAGACAAACTCTTGGCTATGAACCTCGGTAAAAATTAAAAACAAGTCAAATAATCCCAAGGTACAATGGCATAGGGTAAACATTCCCACTCCAAAAGGAAGGAATAGGGAATAGAAAATAATCAAACCAAAACAACAAAAATCTAGCAGGAAAACATTAAATCCTATAACTGCATTTCCTGCATCCATGGAAAAAAGGTGGTAAGACATGAGTTCCAGAGGGCTCAGGCATCCACACCCTGTAGACTTGATGATTGCAGCCTGCCTGGCCTCTCTCGGGCTGATTCCAGGAGGCCTGCACCTGTCCTTAGCAGACTTTCCACATTCCTGGCATCTCTGACTTCCTGGGTTCTTCATGTACCTTCAGCTTCATTCCCACAGCTTTACATACTATTCTCTCCAGGACTCTCTGCCTGACCTTTCAGGTCTTCCTTTAAAATCTGGGTGGAATCTTCCCTGATCTCATATCTCTTGCATTCTGCATACTGGAAAAACCAGTATCATGTGGATGACACCAAGCTCTTTGGTCAGTGGAAGTAGTACCCAAGCCTTCTTGGATCATGGCTGCAGAGGACTCTTAGTCCCTGGATGGCTGAGCATGGTGAAATGAATCCCAGAAAACCAATTCTCTAGAAGGCCCTTCTTGAGTAGGGGTCCAAGGTGCTCTCTTCTCAAATGAAAGGTTGACAATATTACACCCTTGAACCTGCAATGGGTGAAGTCTTGCTGATTCCTGAGAAGCCCTCAAGGTATCTTTCTTATTGTTCCTGTACAAAGTACTTGGTTTCTTTTTAAAGGGCACCACACCTCCTTTGGTCCTGTCTTACTTTTCTCAGAGACAGAATATCTGACACCCAAAGTTAATGGAGGAAAGGTTTATTTTATCTCATAGTTTACAGAGGTTTCAGTCCATAGTCAGCTTTTTCCAAAGCAAGGCAGCATGGCAGAAGGGCATGGCTGAGGAAAAACAGTTCATGGCAGGTCGGGCAGGAAGCAGCAAGGCTGCCATCTTTCTGTCCCTTTATATAGCATCCAGGCTACTGCTTAGTGCCACCCATGCCCAGAGTGGGTCTTCTTTCCCTCTTCAGTAAATCCATTCAACCACACCCAGAACTATCCTAATCTAACTAGGGGACTAATCCAAATGTGTGACCCTTAATCTGTGTTCACTTGGGAGGACACCTAGATACAAACCATAACAGATCCCAACTTTACACATAGTTCCTTTGGGCTAAAATGTAAGTTTTTCCAATTTTTCTGCTCTTTTTGTCCCTGATTCTCACCATAAATTTGGCTAAAAGCAGCCAACAGTACCATAACACAGCCCGAATGCTGGCTGCCTTGAAATTTCCTCCACCATATCAATTAGTCCAGAGCCCTTAAACTCAGCCTCTTGCAAGGTCTCAGGACATGGGCAAATGTAGAAAAACAATTTTTTTTTTTGCCAGAGTGTAACATGCATGTCATCTAGTCCAACTCCTAAAAGAATCCTCATTTCTAACTGAAACCTCTTGAGCTTGGCCTTTATTGTCCACATTTCTATCACCATTCTGCTCTTCTGGGCCAAGAACAGAATCAATAATCAAGTTCTGCCTATAGTATTTTATGGCTTCCCTAGCCCACATCTCCAAACCTGTCCAAACTCCTCCTATAAACCAGTTCCAAAGACTTTTGAACCACATGGTCAAGTACAGTCACAACAATGACCCCACTTATCTGATACCACTTTTCTGTATTTATCAGCTCTCCTGTCACTGGGACAACCAGACACCCACAGTTTAAAGGAGGAGGGCTGGGGATTTAGCTCAGTGGTGCCATCGCCTGCCTTACAAGCGAAAGGTCCTGAGTTTGATCCCTGGTACCAAAAAAAATTAAACAAATAAAAATGAAAATAAAGGAGGAAAGGTTGGGCCGGGGTTTTAGCTCAGTGGTGCCACCGCCTACCTCAAAAGTGCAAGGTCCCAAATTCGATCCCTGGTACCAAAAAAAAAAAAAGAGAGAACAGCACCAGAGGAAGGGGGAATGACCAGAGGTCAAGTCACACTTCCATGTGATGGCACAGTGAAGACAGAGAGTAGGGGAAGAGATCAGGGGGCCCAGTGAGAAGGGGTAGGTAGCATGAGGGAGTTGGGACAGAAGCCACTTCAGAAGCAAGAACTTAAGCTTTGGAGTTAGATTCTCTCTTTTCCTAACCCTATTTTCTTTTTTGTAAAATGGGCAAGATAATGCCTAACTTAAAAAGTTATTAAAAGAATTAGCTTTATGCAAAATACTTTACTCATATGATCTTATACTGTTGTTGTTATTATTATTATGTGTGTTTTCAGTTTTCTTTTCTTTCCCCACTCAACAAGTGAAGTGATCAGGGCTTAATTATTAAGTAACTTGCCCAAAGCCACACAATCAGTAAACAGCAGCAGAGCCAGCCAGGAGTCAACCCTCAATTTCTCTCCCCACCACCCCTGCTTTTAGTGACCTTGTGACACTGCCTCACACCTCACCTCAGATGGTGTGGTTCTCAGTGGCACAACATTCTGGCCTCAGAAGTCAAGATACCTACCTCAAGCAAGGAATGAGACACTGCCTGTCTTAATTATCCTTAGGACAGACCTTCTCCCACCCTCCACCCTGACTCCTTAATAGATGGGTTGGTCAGAGCCCTGCCACCTGAATTGCAGCCGTAACACTGCCAGTGGTGCCCATGCCCTAGAAGGCTCCCTGAGAGCACCAGTCCTCTGTTACCTTCAGATCTATGTCCTCAGCGCTAAGGGGCAGGTACCCTGTCCTCAATTACATACCTCTTTGTGATGTGTGGGATGAGGGCATCTGTGCTGCCAGGACAAGGACCTGGCAAACAACTCAAGTAAGTACATGCCTCACAACCCGCCAGCCTCCCTGGCTCCTGTGGGTCCTCCCCTCACCAGACACAGCCACTGGTCTCTGCCTGAGCTTCAGAAACTGCTCAACTCTGACTTCACAGGGGACCCCCCTAAACCTGAGGCAGCTAGAGGGAGCTAGAGGGAGAAGGAACATAAAAACTCCTAACATTTGTGTGAATTTTGCCTACTTAGCTTTAATCACAAGTTGTGGATTTGATAGAAAACATCTTCAAAAGTAATACACAATGAATATAATTTTTTCCTACAATTGATATTGATTTCAGTTATGCCCAATGATCATCTTTTCTTCTATGGTAGCTCTTTATCACATTAATTGCCCACAAATCAGCTACTTTTAAGCCATTTACTGATTTTTTTCTTTTCAAGCCCACGAAAAAGGGACAAGAATTTTTTTAAAATCTGAAATATATTTTTCCTGTGATAAGAGTGATACATTGTTAAACATTCATATGATATTAAAATATCATCACAGTAAACATCAACATCGACTCATAATTCCTTTCCCAAAAATTGCCACTTTAATAAGGTGGTTCACAGCCTTCCTGAATTTAATACATACGTAAATATAAATGTAATCAACATGAATTTGGTCATCCAAATATACTGTTCTGAAACTTGCTTTTTTTGATATTCCATCAGAGGACAACTGTCCATAGCCATATATACAGATATAGCCATAATTTTAATAACTTCTTAATATTCTTTTGAATAAATAAGTCCCCATTTTAAAAAATCAATACCATGTTAGTAGATAATGTAAGCTATTTTCATGTTTGCTATTCTAAACAAGACAAAAACAGACCTTCTTGTCTGATTATTTTCTTAAGATTAATTCCCAGAGCCCCAGTCACTGAGCTGCCGCCGAGGACTCAGCTGCTTCCCCCCTGAGCCCCCTGCTTCCCGGCGATCCGTCCCCCTCGCCCGCCTTCTCCCGCAGCCGCCTTCCGCAGGCCATTTCCACCGAGGAAAAGGAATCGTATCGTATGTCCGCTATCCAGAACCTCCACTCTTTCGACCCCTTTGCTGATGCAAGTAAGGGTGATGACCTGCTTCCTGCCGGCACTGAGGATTATATCCATATAAGAATCCAACAGAGAAACGGCAGGAAGGCCCTTACCACTGTCCAAGGGATCGCTGATGACTACGATAAAAAGAAACTGGTAAAGGCGTTTAAGAAGAAATTTGCCTGCAATGGTACTGTAATCGAGCATCCAGAATATGGAGAAGTAATCCAGCTCCAGGGTGACCAACGCAAGAACATACGCCAGTTTCTGGTAGAGATTGGACTGGCTAAAGACGATCAGCTGAAGGTTCATGGGTTTTAAGTAATTGTGGCTCATTGAAGCTTAAGTGAGGATTTCCTTGCAATGAGTAGAATATCCCTTCTGTCCCTTGTCACGAGTTTAAAAACCTCAAGGCTTGTATAATGTAACCATTTGGAGTCCACTTTACCTTGGACTAGTGTAACTCCTACATGCAATAAACTGAAAAGCGCCAAAAAAAAAAAAAAAAAAAAAAAGATTAATTCCCAGAAGTGGTGAAGCTGGGCTAAAGGTTGCATATTTTACATTTTGATGTCCATTTTTTAGGCCACTTTCTAGAAAGGAGGCCTAGTGAGAAAGTCCTCTGTAAAGAAGTACCTTTCAGGGCTGGGGATTTAGCTCAGTGGTTCCACCACCTTCCTTGAAAGCACAAGGTCCTGAGTTCTATCCCCGGCACCAAAAAAAAAAAGAAGTGCCTTTCTTCTGTGAGTACCCCGGGCCTCAGGGGCTGGGGTCATGGCAACAGGTTACACTTGACCTCCCCCTCAACCATGCCAGTTCCTGCTGGTATAGCACATCTTTTCATGCCTTCTCACGACCTGCCACACCCCAAAGCCAAGCAGATCCTTGAATTTTGACAATTTTTCAAATTCCAAGGGTTTCCCCTTTCAATTTCCAAGAACTCCTTTACTCAGTCCTAAGATGTCCTGCTCATTTCCAACTTAGATGATATAAACGACATCTGAAAATAATGGAAAAAATAACTGGAAAAAGTATGTGGCACACACATGAAGAGATTATGTTTCAGTACCAATGTGAGAATAACTGAACAGTACAAATTGCTCTCCAAGATCCCAAAGGGTCACTTAATTCTTATCTTCCTAAAAAGCTCATTTCTGAACCCGGCTTAATTCTTATCTCAGCTTCCAAAAAAAAAAAGTTCAGTTCTGAACCTGGCGTTTAAGATTCTATATATGCCAGCTCCACCATAAAATGTAAAGCCATCTATTTCCTAAATAAACTCCATTTTTCTCAAGAGAAATAGAAGTTGTTGCCTGTCAAACATATTAAGACTTCCTGCTTTATGTCTTTGTCATTGAAAAGCTATAAACAGTTGTTGATTATTATATGCCAAGCACCAAACTAAGTGCTTTAGAGAAATATTTTAGATAATTCTTACAAAAATCTAATGAGGTAGATACTATTTCTCCCCATCTTACTTATAAAAAATAAAGCTCGAAAAAAATGAAGCTCATAAAGGTCAGGTAACTTACCCAAACCCACACAGCTGTTAATAGTCAAGCCACCGTTGGCAACCATGTCTTCCTACCTAACCCAAGGTTTCTGTTTAATCTCTCTCTCTCTGGTGTTGCCTGAACTCCCTTCCCCCTCCAGCTCTTGACAACCCAAATCCTCTAAGGGCTTGGGGTGTAGCTCAGTGGTAGGGGGCTTTCCTTGAAGACTTGAGGCCCTGGGTTTGATTGCCAGTACTGCATTAATGAATTAAGATGAAACACAAACCCCATCTCTCTGACAGCTCCTCACTTTCAGACAATTGGGAGTTCCCTTTCCTCATTCTGAATCTGGTGCTCTGAACCCCAAAGAGCTTGGTTCCCTTGTTACCAGCTTGCCATCGCTTTGCCAATTTAATTCCTTCTGCTGCTTAGCCCTTTGCTGGTGCCTGCCACAGGCCAGGCCTTGCCAAGTGGCAAGCAGCAAGTGACAAGCCCAAGTTGTGTCATGAAGCCAGTTGGGTCTTCCAACTAGACTGTGAGCTCCTTCAAGGCAGGGGCTGGGCAGAGTTCCACCATGTCCTCCACAGCCCCAGGAGCCCAGGAGAGCTGCAGCCGGTGTTCTGATTGAGGGGTGCCTTGCATGAGGACAGTAAAGCAGAGGGAGGACCAGACCACAGATCTTCCTTCACCCTATGAGCTGCCTAGTCTTTAAATTCTTTCCTTCCTGCTCCAGAGCATTTCTCATCTCACCAGGAGGCTGCTCTGGCCAGGTCATTTATCTCTGTGTCCTCTTCTTGGGAGAAGGATGAGCTGCCCAGCAGGTGCCTGATAACCCCCACCTCTGCTCCCAGTGTGAGCTCCCCAGCCAGAGTGTTTATCTTCTCTTCCAAACAGCTGGTTGGATGGCCAGGGTCCACCTCAGGGAGGATGAAAGCAGGAAAGAGCCTGTATCTAGAGCCCCAGGTCACAGAACAACAGGATCTGCTGTGTCCCCAGAAGTTAGGAGCAGAGGTTAATAGGAAACCAAATTCTTATTCTATCCCACCATTCATTCTTCAGCTTGCTCCTCTGCCTCCAATACACACACACACACACACACACACACACACACACACACACACACCCTCCTTCCTTGCTCTCCAGACATGAAAACCCATGTGTCTCTGTGGGAGACACAAAGGAGTGAGAAAAAGCCAAGGAAACTACCTTTCATGGAAGGAACTATAGTCAGTGGCCTCTAATCCCCCAGGTGCAATTTGAAAGGATCAGGCAGGACTAACTCCTCCAGCAATTATCATCAGGGCCTGAACATTCTTTTTAGGGTTGTTTTCAGATGGCCCAAAAGTCCCCCTTGGAGAAGTAAATACTGGGCAGACAAGACTGGCTTTGTGGCACTTAGAAGGGTCCCACATTTGGTGTAATGCTGTGCTGTCACCATCTCGAAGTCCATAATGATTTTTTTTTTTTTTTTGGTACCAGGGATCAAACTCCGTTCCTTCGCTTGTGAGGCAAGCAGTGGAACCACTGAGCTAAATCCCCAGCCCCCATAATGATTTTTAAACCAGGGACCCTGCATTTTCATTCTGTACTGAGCTGTGTAAATTATGTAGCTGGCCCCACAGGCCACAGAGAACCCAGTTCCCTGGGAGCAAGATAACAGAGCAGGATCTCAGCTGAGCCAAGGTGGGCAGGGCTGGTGAGGTCTGCCAGGCCCATCCTGAGAGTGGGGACGGACTGCGCTGGCCACACTCAGGCCCATGAGCACAAGGGGCCACAGCTAGTGGCAGCCAAGGAGCCACCTGAGGCCAGGCTGCACCATTTCTTGCCATTCCCTTTCAGCCTTTTCCAAGTCCCCAAAGCCAGGGGAGCACAGAGCACAGAGCTGTGCATCACACAGTTCCAAGAGGACACCAGGAGTGTCTGCTTCCCCAGCTCTGAGTGTGCACAGGAACAGATGAAGGCTCACAGCCACACACCGGCTCACGGTTCTGCCCACTCACCACACCCTGGGCTGGGCCTCTGGCTACAAATCCTTCCACAACACTGTAGTGACACCAAGGGTGACTCTGAGGGAACTGCTGCTGGATGCTGGGTGTCTCCAGCCATGGGAAACTGGGGCCAAGAGCCCCCAGGTTACAGGGCTGAGCTCACCTCCGTCAGAGCCCATCAGAGAACCCATGAAAGCACAGAGAAGTCACTGCCCTCAAAGCTCTGCCCCTCCTCTGGGGAAGCTGGCCTGAGAGAGGCCTTCCTTAAAGCTATGGCCATGGCAAGGCCAGGACCCAGCTCAAAGGAAGCCAGGAAGGAAGGAGAAAAGGGAGGGGACGGAAGGATTTCTTAGGCCTGACTATTCAGAAGGCCCCACCTGTCTTCTAAGCCTATCAGATTCCACCAATATTACTTCATTTCTTTTTTTTTTTTTTTTTTTAGTACCAAGGATTGAACTTGGGACCTTGCACTTTCAAGGCAGGTGCTGGAACCACTGAGCTAAATCCCCGGCCCTCATTTCTTAAAGAGCTTGGGCCTTGAGATAGCCAATAAAATTCACATCTCGCTGGGAATGGACCTTACACAGGGTGGGTGTCCAAAGAGGCTGGGTAAGGCTGGAGGGAGGCAGGGCAGGAGAAGGCAAGATGTAGTTGGGATGGCAGTGATGACAAACAACACACATATTCAGACCCTGGGCCCTGTACCCGTGGCCAGAGGAGAAAGAGGCCGGGGCATCAACTGGAGCATCTTAGGGCTGCAGGATGGCATCTTGGGGCTCCAAACAGCCCTGAGCTGCTGCTTGCTGAGTTCTGCTTCTCCTAAGTTCCTTCTGGTTCCCTGTTCCTGCTATCCTGAGCACCCTTGAGTCCTCCTCACTTCCTTTGCAGTCACAGAGGGTGGCCCCCTGAAGGAGAAGGGGACAAGCATGCCTCCCACACCGTCAGCCCTGCAGGTGGACTGGAGCAGAGCAGGAGCACTGGAGGGGGGAGGCGCTCATACACTTACTGGAAACCCAATCCTGTCCACAGAATGTGACCTCATTAAGAGGGCTCACTTGAGAGGGGATTAGGCATCGAAGTGAGCACCCATCGTGTGGTTGTTATTATCAGCAGTTTCACCAGAACTCAGGACTCACAATTCAGAGTGTGCCCTCTCACTAGCGGCAGCTGCCCCAGGATCAGCTGACCGCCATCAGACCCCCCCCCATGCTCACACACATTTCCACTCGGAGTCCACAAGCCTGTCTAGAGCTGTATGAAAGTGCAAGGGAGCTCCTGTCCGCAAAGGGAGTGGTGCAGGGCTGGGAGTCAGGGAAGACCTCGTGGTACCTCACTCTTCCCCTGCTGGTCCCTAATAGCTAAAAGTCTTCTTGTATCTGCCCAAAGCAGAAAAAGCATTTTCCTGGGAGCTCTAGGGATCAAGGTGGTCTCAAATGCCCCAGAATTCCCAGTAGAATTATCAGTGAGAACAAAACACCCCTGTTCTCTATACCCAAGGGCTGCTACCCCAGGGCTACCCTCCAGGCCCCTCCATGGCCCTCTCCCTTCTACTTCCACTTGAACCAAGGTGATATCCTTAGAATCCCTTCCTGCAAACCAGGCACATCCATAATCCCGGCTACTTGGAAGGCTGAGGCAAGAAGATCAGAAATTCCAAGCCAGCATAGGCATCTTGGCAAGACCTTGCCTCAAAAAAAAAAAAAAATCAATTAATAAAAAGGGCTGGAGATATAGCTCAGTGGTAAAGTGCCCCTGTGTTTAACCCCTAGTACTAAAGGGAAAAAGAAAAAAGAATCATTTCTTACAATGACCATAAACACAACAACCACCCATCCCAGGAAGCACAATTCCTCCCACAAGGGAAGCTGCTGTCAGGGCTGGAAGGGGGAGTTCTTCGGGGATGGGCCGTGGGGGAAGCCTCCAGTCCATTCCACACCCCCTTTGCCCAACCATTCACCAGGCTGAAGGTCTACTCAGCACCTATGGCCGGGTTCTGAGGGTCTGGGGTAAGAGGCAGGTTCTCCTCCAGGAGCTCAGTGGCTGAGGTGTCCTTGCCTCCAGGGCTGACATAAGGCCACAGGGCTGAGAGAAGGTGACCTGTCCATAGACACAATCAAGCCAGGGAAGCACCTCAGCCTGAGGATGGGAGGGTTCACCCGGACAAATGGGATGGGGAGGGCAGCTCCAGAGATAGCGAAAGTGGCCCAGGCCAGGCCGTGGCCCAGGCCAGGCCATGGCCTGGGAAAGAGACCTAGAATTTCCAGATCAGAAGGCCTCTAACAGTGATCATTCTGGGAGCTGTTCCTTGAATGGGACAGAGGGAACCACCAAAGGGTGCTAGGCAGAGGCCATGAGCCAGATTTACATTGTAGAAAATGGCGGGCCACAGTGAGGAGGCTGAGGAGGCACCTGGCTGAGCCAAAGCAGTGGAGGTGGGGTAGAAGGAGGGGCAGGGTGGGTGAGATTGAGGAGGAGGATCCACAAGGGGGTGGTGACTAACTGGACATGGGGAGGATGTAAGAAGAATGGAGACACCAGCTTCAGGCTCCAACAGCAGGAAGGATGCTTGAACCAATTGGCAAAAGTAGAAAATACAGGAAAAGGAACAGGTTGGTAGTGACAAGACATCACTTTTGAACTCATTGAGCAGTGGCTCAAATCAGAAATGCTAGAAGGCTCTTAGATATCATGCCTGGACCTTAGCTGTTACAGATTTGGAAGACAACAGCAAATAGAAGCATAAATGAGATTATTCGGTTTGTGAACAGCGTAGAGGATCACCACAATAGGGAAAGGAAGAGGAGGAAGGTGGGAGAGTTGAGATAAGTATCCAGAAGAGAAAAGAACAATCGGGGGAGAAAAAGAGTGAATGCCTTAAGACTTTTCTACGTGTAAGGAAAAAACCCAATTCAGGGCCTGGGATTTAGCTCAGTGGTGCCATGCCTGCCTCACAATCGTATAGTCCTGAGTTCAATCCCCAGTACCAAAAAAAATTCAAGTTGGCTTAAACAAGGAAAGAGATTTAAAGGTATATGAGACTGGAAATACAGATCAGTGCTAGCTTCAGGTTCAGTTTGATTCAGCTACTCTACCAATGATGTCAAGGACCTAGTTTTCTTCTGTCATTTGGGCCTGCCTTCGGAGGGATTAATGTTATTCTAAAGTTAGCTGCCGAAACTGCTTTCCTACTTCAGCCTCCAAACTATGGGAAAGAGGCCCTCATACCCAGAAATCTCTTTGAGGTACAAAGAAACTTCTTACTCAGAAACTGCCAACAAACATTTTTCTAAAGCCCATTGGTATGAATTTGTTCACACTCCACCCCAGAAAGAATTTCTGTAGCTCTGCTTAGTTTATGCCAAGTCAATTCCCTAGACTTAGAAGGTGGGGTGAAGCTGAATTTCCACAGTGGACACAGATAAGAGAGTGGAGTCCTCAAGGGAAGACCTGGGAATGGATCTCAGTAGTAGACCATGTACCTAATATGTGGAAGGCCCTAGGTTTAAGCCCCAGCCATGTAAAATAAATCAACAAAACAAAAACAAAAATACGCATATTACCAAAAGCTAGAAAGCATGGATATTAGGGAGGTGATCACAACACTAAGTAACACAAAAGAGGATTTTCAAGAAAGTGAAAGTAGTCAATAATAGCAAACACTACGGAAGGGTCAAAGGACACCCAAACTGAAGGTTTGTGTTTTGTGGGAGGGAAAATTCTGGGTAAAAGCTTACTTACTCTGTCTTAGTTACTCTTCTTGTTGCTGAAACAAAATACCAGACACCCAAAGTTAAGGGAGGAAAGGTTTACCTAGCTCACAGTTTGTAGAGATTTCAGTCCATAACTGGCTGGCTCTAAGGCAGGGTGCAATGGCAGATAGGCATCACAGAGGAGAAACAGTTCATGTCAGGCAGAAGGTAGCAAAGAAAGGAAGCAACAAACTATATTATAAGTAACTAGCAGCAAGCCTCTTTCTGTCCTTTATATTGTATCCAGGCTACCTGTCCCTAGGGCGGATAGCATTCACATCCTTAATCCTAACATCCTTAATCCTGGCATTGCACCATGAATCAATCACACTCTGTAGATCCTTCTACCTCTGAAGAAGCCCCACCTATGACTGCTTGAGGATTTGGGGGGACATCTAAACACAAGCCATAACATTCCGCCCTTGGCCCCCCAAAGACTCATGCCAGTGGTTGTAGCTCCCATGGCTTCTATCATGGGCCAGCTCTGCTCCCTCCTTGCAGTTTTCCTCAGATGATCCACATTCCTGGCTTCTCCAACCTTCTGGGGTCTCCACTGCACCCTAGGCTTCACATTCAAGCTTCACACACTGCCCTCTCAGAGGCATACTGCCTGACCTCCCCAGCCTTCTTCTGAAAACTGGGTGGAAGCCTTCCTGACATTTTCCTCTTCCACACCTCTTGCATTCTGCATACTCCTAAAACCAGTACTACCTGGATGATACTAAGGTCTGCTGCCAGCTAGAGCAGTAGCCAGGCTTCTTTCTCTCATGGCTGTAGGGGTTGAGTGCCTGGATAGCCAAGCACTCTAAACCCAATCCTAAGGAACAAATTCTGTAGGCCACTGCCTTTCTGGGACATGGTGCTCTGGAGCTCTCTTTGCAAAGCAAATTCTTTCACCTTTGCAGAAGCTGGAGACCTGCTCGTTCTTATGATGTCCTCAGCATCTTTTCCATTGTCCTGTTCTGAAATACTTGGTCTTTTCTTGCTAGTTTTTTCAGGGACCAATTTCTCCTCTGTTCCATCTTTGCAGGCCATTACTTTTCTGGAGCTTCCTTTCTGGCCAAACTCAAAACATTTTAAATCATTCTTCTGTGCTCTTTGTTCTTGATTCTCAATATAAATCTGGCCCAAAGCCCCAAACAGTAGCTATGCCACAGCTCTTTCTGTCCCTTACACCTTATCCAGGCTACCCACCCTTAGGATGGATAGCTCTCACACTCTTAACCCTAACACCCTTAATCCTGACATTGCACCATGAATCAATCACACACTCTAGATCCACCCATGTCTGAAGAAGCCCCACCTATGACCACTTGAGGCTTTGGAGGAACTTCTAAACACAAGGCATAACAGGGTCCATCAGGAAATCCTTCCTGGAGAAGGTTGAAATTTTTGTGGGCTTTTTGTGGTATATATGTGCTCATGCTTTTTGTGCTCATACATTCATGCATTTGTGTGTGTGTGTGTGTGTGTGCGCGTGTACACACACACATGCATGTGTTAGGACACTTGGCCACATCAAGCACATTGAGAAGGAGGGGTGTCCCCAGCAGATATCTGGGGTCAAGGCTGAGACCACACTCTGAGAATAAAATCAGGGATCCAGTGCATAAAACAGAAGTGGCAGGAGTTGAGAACTCAGGGTCTTCAGATGAACATACAGAGCCTCTTTGATTATGAAAGGCTTGGGGAGCCCTGAAGTCACCAAGCGGGCGATGGCTCAGCCACACTGGAGTTTGGGACAATCACTCAGGCCTCAGTACAGGGCTGCAGTGAAGGAACAAGTGTGATGGGAGGGTAGCCTGTGTCTGGGTGGCCTCAGCCAAGGCAGTGGTACCCAGAATGGTAATAAGGGGTTAGAATGAGACACAAAAGAGGACAGGTAGCAGGGCTGCAGAGTCAGTGGTGTGGAGGGTGAGAAGGGGAGGCACTTCTGGATGTGAGAGCAGGCTGGACAGCCACAGCCACCATCTCCTCCCCTTGCATCCCGCTCCTCTGCCTCTGCAATGCCAGGGACATCAGGCTGCATTCCAGTCAGGGTGAATATGAATTGTGGAAGGAAATTGCATAGATAAGCATGGAAAACACCACGGGATCCAGCTGGCTTTTCAGGTGGGGAAGGGGGAGTTCAGAAAGGAAGGAACTGAACGGGAGGAATACTCTCAATGAATGAAGATTTGCTCTCTAAAAAAGTGCAAGCAAAAGAGAATGGAACCCCAAGGAGTAGTCGGAGCAGAACAGGATCTCAAGTCTTCATTTTGGAGGCAGCTCCCTCAGAGGATGGTCATTTTTCTTCTTGAAGGTGAAGTGTTTGCAGTCCCTGCTCCAAGAGCTTAAACCACACATTGTGTTTCTCTCGAAGACTTTGGCTTTTGTTGAATGGGAGATGATGGAATCCTTTCCGAGGGAGACCAAACCAAGTTTGCACTCTTGGCTGCACTTGCTTGACCCTGGCTTGGGGAGGAGAGGATAGGAAGAACTGAGGGGGTCATGGAGTAGAGAACACATGGAGCGACAAGACAGGAGGAATAAACAGCTCTTCCAAAGACCCCAGGAAGAAAGCATGGGAAGAGAGTGCTGGAGAAACAGCTGATCTGCCTCTGCTTTCTCCATTGGCACCTGCAGGCTGGACCTTGGTCTCTAGTTTGACTCTGCAGGGAGAGGAGGAGGATGTGCTAAGGAAGCTGAAACACAGGCCACCAGTTCAGGCCATACAAGCCCCATACTGAGCACCACACTCACGCCTGCCTCACCCCACACATACGGAATCACCCCACTTTTTTCCTTTTTATTAGTGTATTTTTAACAGTACATATTTGCAGTAACTAATAATTACATTTATCATGAGGAGTTTGCATGTGTACATAACATATCTTCATTCTTTTTTGTCCTCTTCCCCCATCCCTCCCTGCTAACTCTTGATCTCCTTCCCATTTGACAAAGCTGTTTCCCTTTTTTCTTTAATTCTCTTCTTAAAAACCCTTTTCCCTTCCTTCCCTCCCCTTTTCCATCTCTTGTTCCCCTTCCCATTTTCAGAAGATCTCTCTACTTCCTATTATTTATTCTTTACTTGGCTCTTTATTTATATTTTGTGCTTCTCATATAAAAGAAATTATGTGATATTTAAGCTTGTATGTATGATTTATTTTACTTAACATTATGGTCTCAAGGTGCATCCGTTTTCCTACAAATGACTCAAGCTTATTCTTCTTTATGGCAGAGTAGTACTCTATTGTGTATAAATACCACATTTTCTTTATCCATTCATCTGTTAATGGACATATAGGGTGTTTCCAAGATTTAGCTATTAAAGATTTTGGTGTTATAAACATGGGTATGCATGTATCACTGTAATATGATGATTTTAACTCTTTCAGGAAGATACCTAGAAGGAGAATACCTGAGTCAAATGGAATTTCTAGTTTTAGTTTTTGCAGGAATCACCATACTGATCTCTATAGTGGTTGTGCTAGTTTACATTCCTACCAGCAATGTAGAAGGGATTTCTCCCCTTGCAGCCTCACCAGCATTTGTTATTATTGATTTCTTGATGATAACCATTCTTTCTGGAGTGAGATGATATCTCAGTGTTGCTTTAATTTGCATTTTTCTAATGGCCAGTGAACACTTTTCATGTATTTATTGACCACTTGTACTTCTTCAGCTGAGAAGTGTCTATTAATTTCAGATGCCCATTTTTAATTGGGTCTTTTATTTTGGGTAGGTCTAATTTTTTTGAATTCTTTATGTATTCTAGATGTTAGCCCTATGTCTGAGTAATAGCTGGCAATTTTTTTTTCCCATTCTACCAGTTCTCTTTACTCTACTAGTTGCTTCCTTTGATGTGTAGAAGCTTTTTAATTTGATATGACCCAATTTGTTGATCCTTGTTATTATTTCTTGCAACATTGGGGTTCTGTTCAGAAAGTCCTTGTGCCTATTTTATTTTTCAGTAGATTAAGTGTTTCTGTTTTAACATTTAGATCTTTGATCCACTTTGATTTTAGTTTAGTACCTGGTGAGATACGTGGGTCTGGACTTAATCTTCTGCACATGGATATCCAATTTTCTCAGCACCAATTATTAAAGAGGCTGTCATACCTCCAGCAAATGTTTTTGGCCCCTTTGTCAAAGATCAAATAGTTGAATGCATCTGGAATTGTTTCTGTATCCTCTAGTCTGTTCTATTGACCTACATTTCTGGTTTTGTGCCAGTACCATGCTGTTTTAGTCACTGTAGCTTTGTGCTATAACTTCAAATCTGAGATTGTGATCCCTCCTGCTTTGCTATTGTTATCCAGAATTGCAAAAGCAATTCTTTTGGTTCCATATGAATTTTTAGACTGTTTTCTCTAGATTATAAATAATGCTGTTGGTATTTTGATTGGGATTGTGTTATATCTAATATCAGTTTGGGAAATATAGCCATTTAGACTACAGTGAACCCCCAAAATTTGTGGGAGTTATGTTCCTAGAGCACCCATGAATTGCAAAAAACCACAAATTTCAGATATGGTCAGAAAAATTGCTATAAATGCCTATTTTTATAGTTTAAACCCTAAATATGCTATGTCTCCTGCAGTTATGTATTTTATTTAACTTAATAAAATACTGTATTAATAAAGACTTAGAAGGTGCAGGGCATTTTGGTGGCATCTCAAGGGCTCTTAGGAGTTTAAGAAGAACAAAACCAAGAACATTGGAGATAGCTACATGCAGTACAGCAACCTGTTATGATGTGGGAATACTGTTCCATCTGCTGAGATGGGTTACAGGGCAGCAGCCAATCAGCAGCAAGGAAAATGAATAATGCTCTGGGATTGGCTACATCCAAAACTCCTGCCAAAAAAATAACTGCAGAGAATATTTGTGGTTTGTGTGAAACTGGGGAGGGGTTCCATAAACAATTATTAGTTAGGTTCTAAGGAAAAATCCATGAATGACTGAGTCTGAGAACTCTGAACTGCACCTTTGCGGAGGTGTACTGTATATTGGTTCTGCCTATCCTGGAACAGGGGATGTCTTTCCTTTTTTTTTTTTTTTCTGCTTTTTCAAAGTGATGTAATTTTCATTGCAGAGGTCTTTCACTTCCTTGGTAAGGTTAATTCCTATTGGGAATGGTATTGTTTTCCTCATTTCTTTCTCAGGAAGCTCATTATTAGCATATAGGAATGCTGCTGATGCCTATGGGAATCATCTGACTTTTCTCTCCAGGGGACTATCCACACTGAACCCTGATATCCAAGGACCAGGGAACTGGAGTGGATAGGAATAGTGTTCAGTGTGTTGGCCTTCTCTCTCCCCAGAGTTTAGTGGCATCTGCAGAGTCAGGCTACACATCCTCATACCTGTTTTCAGAAGATGCTCAAGGAAATCTCTTCTTCGATCCAAAAAGCTTCCCACCCAATCACCAGGAAGGCCACAAGGTCAAAAGCGGTCTTTTTGCTCACATCCCACCCCCTCACTGAGAACCAAGAATAACTTCCTGCTGGGGGTGAGGGTGGGTAAAAAAAGATTTAATTACAGTTTCCCTTTCTGACCTGCTCCCTCCTCCTCCCCCAGGAGCTACCCTGTTGCCCTGCCAGGCTGTGGTGTCAGCCAGAGGATACCAGCCTGGCTGGCACAAACCATAGGCCAGGTGCCACCCAGAGACACCTTCCTTGGGCTGGAGGGTGCTCTCCACAGCCATAGCAATCCCTGAGCTTGCTTGGGCAGTGCCACAGAACCCCATTTGGGCGGGATGGAAGATGTTTCAAGATCTTGGGAAGAAAGGGTAGTTTTAGTCCACATATTTCTAAGCCATGACCTCCAATTTCCAAATCTCACTCTCTGCTTCCACAGCACCGTGCCTGTTGGCCATGCTCACTGCCTTTTCAACCTTGCTTCTCAATAGCATTGAACAGGGCCACAGAGCATGGGACCCACCCTTCACTGTAGACAGGCATAGGCACACAACTTCTCTGGTCTCCACCACTCTGACCCACCCACTCTTACATCCAGCTCCCAGAGGAGCTTTTAAAACTCAAAACTTCACCAATCAGGCATTTGCAAGTCCATCTCTGCACCCTTGGCTGTCCTCTCAAACTCTGATGGGCAGGTAAGGAGGGCCTCACCCTCCAAACCCCTCCAGCTCCTCAGAGACCCCCTAATCTGGTCATCAAATGTTCCAGGAAAACAGCACAGAGCAAGGGAAGGCATCTGGGAAGGCCTGTGAAAACTCCGTGGTTTGGGACCTCACATACCAGGATTCCCGTTAACTGCCTTTGTTGACCAAGAATTTGAGTTAGGAATCCCTCTGGGAGGTAGGAGGGGTGATTCAAATGGAGAAGAAAATAAAAGCTTTCAGAAAAGGTCCTTCTGAGCCAAGAACAGCTCTGGAGGCTTACAAGTGCTCCCCAGACCTTCAAAGGAAACTGTACTACAACCTCTGTTTGTGGACTCATTGAAACACTCCGTCTCAAGGTTACTGCCACTGAAAACATCTCCTCTATCTGGAATCTTCTCTACACCAAGGGCACAATTGCTTCATTCATCTCTCCAAGAAATCTGTCACCAAATCCATAAGCTGCCTCCACCAGCAGGCAGGGCAGGATAACAACACGCTCAGCCTGTGCCCCCTGGGAGGCACCAAGGAGGGAGCTTTCCTGTTTAAAAAGCCCCAGCTGTCTCTCCCACCCTTCAGGCTGTATCTTTCTCTCTTCTCCAACCCGGTTCCCTGTCCCCTTCACCCTCAAAAAGAAGCAAGGCAGGGGATGGAAGTAGGATTTCCCACCTCAGAAAAGGAGATTCACACAAACATACAACATGCTCCTGGGCCCAAGAGGAGAAAGATTGACCTTATATAAAACTAATCCAAGTCCCACCAGCTGGGCAAACCACTAGGATTCTGAGTTTTGAGTCACCCACATCTACCTGGAGTAGCAAGAGTACTTCCCTTACCCACCTCTGAGGACAGTGCAGAGGAAGGCAGGAGGAAGAGGAAGGCCAAGGGCCAAATGCAAGTCTAATGTGCAAACATTAGTGGGCTACAAGCTCAGGAGGACAGGTGATTGTCTACTTCACTGTGTCCAGCACCCAGACCTGCGACATCAGCAGCTCTCAGTTGACAGGAGCAGTATAAGGCGCCACCATGGAAAGCAGAGGAGAGAACTTCTGGTGGCCTAGATAGCACAGGGTAAGGGGTGGAGCAGCAATGAGGAAGCAAGGCATCATGTGGCAGCCCACCCAACCAAAGACAGCACACACTACTAGGAGTGGGGTTAGGTCAGCCAAATCCATTGCAGTTTTCTGTTTTGTTATGTTTCATTTTGTTTGTACTAGGGATTAAACCTATGGCTTTCACACCAAGATACCTCTCCAGTCTTTTTCTTTTTTTTATTTCAAGACAAGTTCTCACCAAGTTGTTCGGCTGGGCTCAAACTTTCGATACTCCTGCCTTAGCATCCCCAGTGCTGGGATTACAAGCATGGACCACCATGCCTGGGTTCCACTGCAGCCTTTTTTTTTGGTGCCAGGGATTGAACTCGGGTCCTTGCGCTTGCACAGCAGGCAGCGAAACCACTGAGCTAAATCCCCAGCCCTTCTACTGCAGTCTTACAGAAAGAGCCTTAGGACCCTCTCACAAGATGGAAGACTGGAACTGGTGCCCAAAGCTCTGCACACGCTAAAGGGAGAGTAGAGTCCAAGCTCTGTCAAGGAAGATAAAAGGAGTGATGCCTGGCTGGTGCCAACCTCAAAGTAACCCTATGGCCCTGACACCTGGCACCACTAATTTAAGAGTGAGAGGTAGACAATACTCTGGGCAAGCTTTGGTCCAGGACTAAGTTGGAGACAAACAGAGACTCCCAGAGAATCGGATCAGCTGCCTAGGCAAGCACAGCTCCCTTCCCGACAGACATCACTGTCACTCCTCAGGGAAGTCCCCGCCTGCCCCCCACCCCCGCCCTTGCTGATGGAGATCTTTGAATTCCCAGGCAAGGGTCTCTGGTATGATAGGCATTTGCATTGATTTTCTCTACCTACCAAGCTAAGTCCCTCTGGGAAGACTTCACAATGCCAGGGTCTGGTGACTGCTGGACAGGCAAGATGGGGGAAGGCAAGGTTGGAGAAAGGGGGCAGAGGCTGATCAGGCCACCAGGACTGTGAAACCATTGCTCTTGTCCTCCATGCACCCCACTGACCCCAGGCTCCTGCATGGCCCACTGGGGCACAGGCACATTTGGGAGGGTGGAGGTGGGCAGCATTTCAGGCCAGAAGGAGGCCTTTCCCTCAGCACTTAGTGCTAAGCCCTGGCCCTCCCCACCCGGGCAGGAATCAGTCCTGCCAGATCCATCTGCAGGATCATGACTGAGCCTCACTCTTTCCAGTGATTTGTGTGTCAAAAACACTCCAAGGCTGTAAATCAGGTGTAGGAAGCTCTGTCTCCTGTTTTCCTGCCCAACTAGACTGAGACAGAATGTACTGCCACTGGTTCCCAAATCTAGAAAACCAAGTCTGATTTAAGATAAGGTTTTTAACAGGCATTAATGTGGGGCAGTGCTGGAGAGCAGGGTTCCTGGCTCTGAAGGAGAAAGAAACAGCCACCTCCTTCCAGCTGGGGTTCGGCGGTGCAGACCTGAAACCCAGGTGCCTCCCCAGCCCTGGTATTCAACAGCAGCTGCTGAAGGCCACCCCGGGAGGCTCCAGAGGGGAATTTTCCGCTGCCCAGTTTCATTTAGCTCATGTCTGTGCCTTCACCACTGCCTGGACTGTTTACCAGGAGGAGAGAGGAGGACGGGACATTTAGCAGGACACAGCTTGGCTGGAGGGTCTGGGGACACCACAGGGAGTGGGCCCAGTGGGCTTGAAGTACAGGTCTGACTCAGCAGGGGCATCTGGAATGCTGGGGTGCATGGGTTCCCCTTTGGGTAGAAAAGAGTGGAGCAGGCCTCGGTTGGGGAGGTGGGGACATAGACAATGACTGGCCACCTCCCTCTGTGGCTCCCATCTCAGGATGTCTGGGAGACACCCTGAGTGGGTGAGTGTTCCCTTCTCCCTGGCACTGTGCCTCCCTCACCTCAGATGTGCCCCCCCAACCCTGAGTTCTATTTTCATTCCAGCCTTTGGATCCGGTCATGGGAAGCAGGTAGGAAGCCATGATTCTGGGGGTTAAGTGAAGAAATATATTTAGTGCTCACAGAAAGCCAAATATTGGATTAGGAGCCAGGAATGGAGAGGGAAGAAACCCAAAGCAAACAACAGAGGAAAGAAATTCCTACCAAACAAGGTCTCTATTCATTCTTCCCATCCCAGGTGCAGGAGCCTGCAGGGGAGAAACCAACTGAATATAAGACTCTGGTGAGAGCTCAAGCTCCAACCTACAGTGCCCATGGGACCATGAGGCTTATCCATATCTGGATTGGCAGCAGCAGTGTAAAGCTCACTAAGGTGGCTCTAAAGCCTTTTGGGAATCAGGAGGAGGGTAGAAAAGAAGAACAAAGTAAAATGTTCCTGACTTGACCTTGAATAAGTCACTTTACCTCCCTAGGTCTCATCTGTGGATTGTGGGACTATAACACTCAGCCTTGTTCAAGGGGAAACTTGGAGTGGTCCGTGACTGGAGAGGGTAGGTATAGATGAGGATCTGAAGGAAGAGACATCACAGACCTGCAGAACACCTGTGGGATCACAGATAAAGCGGAATGTGTCCTCCTGACCCCAAGATTTCAGGGCCTATTTGTGTCAAGCCATTGACGTGTCAGCCTCCCACCACCCCATCAAAGTGGAGGTGGATGGGGGAAATCTATGCATTAACAGGACAGACCCTAAGTAACAAAAGACCTTTATGCACAGAGGTTGTTAATGAGGGAAGGAAAGGACTGAATTCTGACCAACCAGGACAAAGGAAAGGCTGGAATTTCTTTTTTTCTTTTCTTCTTTCTTTTTTTTTTTTGGTACTGGGGATCAAACTGAGGACCTTGCGCTTGCGGGGCATAAGGCAGAACCACTGAGCTAAATACCCGGCCCTGGCTGGAATCTCTTGCCCCTACATTTGCCTCTGTGTCTCATGCACTTGATTCTCTCTGCTCCAAGGGCCCCAGCTCTAGGTGGAATCCAGGCAACCTGCACCTCGTGGGCAGGAGCGGGAACTGAAGACTGCAGTTCCTGGCCTGCCAATGCATCCACACTCCGAAGGGCCAAGCCCGGAAGTGGCCCTGTCTGCCAGGCAACCTCCTACCCACTCCCATCTCCCCGGGCTCCAGCCCCCAGCAGCATGCCAGTGTAAGCTGAGTCACGAGACCAGAGCCCTGGGAGAGGACACGCACAGCTGGGTAAGACAAAGCTGTCAAAACAATTTCCATAGCCTGTGCCTTCCCCTCTGTTTCTTACACTGTAAATCGTGACACCTTTCTACTCAATTTCCAGAAACTAAAAATCATCCTTGACATCATCCATTCAGTCAGCTATTTATCTCCCAAATTCAGGCCCATAATCTCACCACCCTCCTCTCACTGCCCTGGATACCTCACCCAGGTATAGCAACCCTCTCCCGGAGCCCTGCCACATGGCCCTTCAGACTCTTCTTTCTGAGGTAGCTGGGAAGTGTTTCTGCAGCATCCATCTCCTGAGTGTCTCACTCACCTGCATGAGAGTTTGCATCATCCACCCCCATCTATAGGACAGGACTCTGACCTAGTGAGCATACAAACCTCTCACCCTCCGGGCACAGCCTCTCTGCCACCAACCCTGCTCTGAGGACATAACTAGTAACATCTGGCAAGCTAGACTACCAGGCCGAGTGGAGAACCCACTGCTCCAACCACCAAGCAGCAAAGCCAACCTGGGCACAAGATGAGCTTCCTAAGAGCTGGGGTAGAACAGTGCTGTGGAAAACGGCATGTACAACAACACAGGTGTCACTGGACTCTGGGTCCCCTGGGTTGTTAGAGGATACCGGTGTGTGGTTCCTCTGAAAGGACAGTGACAGGGCCTTTCTGGATGTCTACCTTGTTCTCTTTCTTGCTGTAGGTTGATGAATGTGCCCTCCAAAGAGCCCAGTCCCTGTTTATTACACAGAAGCATTCACTTTACAAAAACTCACCAAAGTGTTCATTTTTAATTTGTGTACCTTTCTACAGGTTCATTATACTTCAATAGAAAAGTTCACCTTAAAAAAAAAAATTTCCTGGAAAGCTGGGCATACTGGCACATCCCTATAATCCCACAGCTCTAGAAGGCTGAGACAGAAGGATCCAAAGTTCAAGCCAAGCCTCAGCAACTTAGTTACTTCGTGAGACCCTGTCTCAAAATAAAAAAAAATAAAATTAAAAAGGGGGCCATGAAGCACCTCAGTGCAAAGGCCCTGGAGATAATCCCCAGTAGTGTGGGCAGGGGAAATTTTCTGGAGAGATAGAGAAAGATCCTGCTTTGAGATTCTGTGGACCAGGTTAGAGTGAGAAAAGGAACAAGACGACAACATGGTCTCACAGTGAGCAGGGAGCCAGGAGCCCCAGCTCCACTCCAGGATGGGCATTTTCCTAGCACAGGAGAAGAACCATGGACAAACTCCAAGGACCTTGCTCTGCAATGTGGGTTTAGGAGGTCAGCAGAAGCAACAATAAACCATCAACCACATCTTTGGGAAGAGGAAGTAAAAAATACAAAAATGACACAAATCAGGGGAAGTGCCTTTCAAAATGGATTTGCAAATCAAAATTCCAAAGCACATTTTAACAATGAAGAAATCTACTGCTTAATCATTAGAAAGATGGTGAAATCAATAAACCACATGATTCAATTCCAATTAATAATTTTATAGTGGAGCATGGAAAAGGTCTTCAAGTATATTTGTATCTACATTGCTCAAAGAAATCATAAAGGCAGGATATCTATAAAAATTAACCTGCCTAGCCAGGGATTTAGCTTAGTGGTTCTGCCGCCTGCCTCGAAAGCCCAAGGTCCGGAGTTCGATCCCAGGGAACAAAAAAAAAAAAAAAAAAAAAAAAA
>NW_004624780.1:5105769-5431345 GCF_000247695.1 Heterocephalus glaber
CCCCCGCCAAAAAAAAGCCAAAACAGTCGAAAGGATGATAAGAGTAAAGATAAGAAGCCACTGACAACCGCTTCTTGGCTTTTTGGCTTTTTGGCTAAGAGCAAGTGAAGAAGCCACTGACATCTCATGCTTGTAATCCCAGCACTTGGGAGGCTGAGGCAGGAATATCACTGCAAGTTCAAGGCCAGCCTGGATCCATAGTGAGTTCAAGGCCAGCCTGCACTACAAAGGAGACCCTGACTCAAAAAAAAAAAAAAAAGATAAGAAACCACCGATGTTAAAAAAAGAACAATAGTAAAGATAATGAAACTAAAGCTAGCTTTTTGAAAATTGTAATGAAATTCAGAAAAACAGTTGCAGGCCTGGGGATTTAGCTCAGTGGCACCGTGCCTGCCTCGAAAGCACAAGGTCCTGAGTTTGATCCCCGGTACCAGAAAAACAAAAAAGAAAAGAAAAAGAAAAACAGTTCCTAACCCCTGCACCTGGGACCAGTCAGAGAGTGCTATCTTTAATTCTTACAAGAATCAAGCAGGTTTTTGATAGGACAGCCTAGACCTGACCTCAGCATGAGGAGTGGGAGATACCAAAGTTGGCCCCCATGGAGCTCTCTCTTTCACAGTGGTCTGCTCTTGCCCTGTAGGGTGTACTTACTTCTTTTCCTACTTTTAATTGGCCCATGCCTGCTCTGCAGAGCATGTATCTTTTCCCACTTTTATTAGATGTAAAACCTTACTACCTTTTGCGCTTGTCTTGACCAATTCTTTGTTTAGCACAGAAAGAACTGAGAAAACACTTCTGGAAAGAGTTCCCAGAGCCCCAGAACCTGCTGACAGTAGTACTAGGAGATGGTAGAGACCTTGTGAGGCCTAGGGAGAGCCCTCCCATCACTGCGAGCATGCCCATAAAGGCAATCAAAGGACCCAGGCTCACCCTCTGCCCTTTTCACATCTTGGCCATGAAGTGAATAACCTGTCCACTAGCTGCTGCTGTCTTGACACTGCCTCACTACAGGCCTAAAAGCAACACAGCCAGGCAACCATGGATTGAAATCTCCAGAACTGTGGGCTAAAATAAGCCTTTTTCCTTTAAAGGCTGACTTGTCTTAAATATTTGCTGTAGTAATGGAAAGCTGTCAAACACAGCAGACAATAGTGAACAAGAAATTCTCAGAAGAAATAAAAACTGTGGGCCAGGGATTTAGCTCAGTGTAGCCACTGCCTGCCTCACAAGAGCAAGGTCCTAAGTTCGATCCCCAGGTCCAAAAAAAGAAAAAAGAAACAACAACTGTAATGATGGTCAACTTCCATCACAATCAAGGTATGCAATTAAAATAACAAAATATTTCATACCCAAAGTGTGATAGTAGCCACATACTATATTGGGAGGAAGTAGATTAACAAGACTCTCACATCCTGTGGCCAGGAGTTCAGGACGCCAACGTCCTTGGAGTGGAATTTCATGAGATGAAGCTCATCCTTCACTCCAGCAAAGCACGTTCTGGAAATTCCCCTACGAGCACAAAAAAAGGACATGTTGAAGAATGTTCATGGCAGGATTATTTGTAAAAGCAAGAATTTTTTAAAGCTAGTGACTTAGGGCTGGGAATATAGCTCAGTGGTAGATGGCTTGCCTTGCCTGTGCAGGGCCCTGGTTCAATTTCCAGCACCACAAAGTAACAAACAAACAAACAAACAAAACATATCTGGGAAACAGAAACACAAATTCAGGATAGTTGAAGGAGGACGATGTGTTCAGAATAGAATACACAAGGGCATTTCAACTGTGTCAGTAATTTCTTTTTAAGAAAACTAACCAAGCAAAGCAAAATGTTCAAGTTTAATGGAGATGGATGGTAGATTCATGGAACTTCATTATGTTATTCTTTGTATTTTTCTTGGTACTTTAAATATTTCATAATCAAAATAATTACTTCTGTACACAACAATCCATTTCAGTGGCTGAGAGCCCTTAACTGTGAGCACTAAAGCTAAGTTGCTTGGGCTCTGGTCCCATTTCCGCTGCTCAGTGGGACAGGGGCTCCACTAAACCTCTCCTTTGCCCCCCACCCCCACGCTCTTTTGACCTATTGTCATTCCTAATCCTTTTTATTAAAGAGGAGCCTTTCTTTATTACTTGAAGTCCATTACAAAGAAAAGAGACACCACTGGATGGGGAAGATCTGACCCAGCTGGAAGCCTTTGACTGCCCTAAGAAAGAGCTTTGAGGAGCAAGCCCCTTTCTATTAATCTGACCCCTCTCTACCAACTCCTGCCTCCAAAATTTTGATCTATTCAAGTGGGTTGCTAGCTATGGAATTTTGGCAAGTTACTTGACTTCTCTTAATTATACCAAGCTTCAATCCTTATCTATAAAGTAAGGATAAGGATGTTACTTTTACATTAGTCAGCTTTCCTTTAGTAGAGCAAAATACCTGAGGCAATTAACATATAAAAAGAAAACACTGATTTTGTCACCATCTGAGGCTTCAGGATGAGACACTGCTGTCCCTGGCTTTAGGCCTCTGACAAGGGCAGTGTGACATAATGGAGCACACAGTAGAGCAAGCCACACACACTGTCAAAGCAGGCAGCAGAAAGAGGAGGCACTAGGTTCTACACCCAGATCTTCCACTAGGCCTCATCTCCTGAGAGTCTGGTATCAAACTCTGGGGACCAAGGCTTTCACATATGGGCCATTGGGGAAACATTCAACATCCAACAATAGCAACTTTCCATTTGGTATTCCTATGAAGATTTTATGAGTTGAAGTGAAAGATGCTTAACATAATGCAAGCAACAAAGAAAATACAATATAGCTGTTAGATGTTTATGAGTAGTAGCACTATTCCTCATCTTTTGAGACTCGGCTCTCATCTTGTGAAGCTTCCCCCAACACTCTCCCTGTCCAACCCATCTACCAACTTTGGACTTTCTATCCTGACTTTTCATCTTGCTGAACTGTGTAGCCTGACTACACTCTTTTCTTACTTATCTGTGTATCCCAGATGTCTGGTGTGATGGTTAATCTTGATTGTCAACTTGATTGGCTTGAAAGATGCCTAGGACATTATTGAAGCACACTTCTGGTGTGCCTTGGTAGGTCATGGATGAGTGACTTTGAGGACTATATTTATTCCCTGGCTCCTTCCTATTTTCCCCTGCATTCACTTCCCAGAGGTCATGAGGTGAGCAGCATTCCTTCTCCCATGATGTTCTGCCATACAGCCACCAACCATGGACTGGAACCTCTGTGACCATAAGCCAAATTAAACCCCTTCTTTGAGTTGCTGGTGTTAGTTATTGTGTCCCGGGAATACAAAGGTAACTAATATAGGGGCCGGGGATTTAGCTCAGTGGTTTCTCCGCCTGCTGCACAATCGCAAGGATCCGAGTTCTATCCCCGGTACAAAAAAAAAAAAAAAGAATCCTAATAGATGACTAAATGATTGAATGAACAAGTGAACAACTCAGTATCCCTTTTTCCCTCAATAATCCCACAGGGTTGGTTTCTCCTGCTCCTCTCTTCTCTTCCCAAGGTCCCTGAACTCCAACAGACTAGGTTATATCTCTCTAGTCACAGAAGAAATACTTGACAAAGTCGTAACTCTGAAATACTCTTCTTGCATAATACAGGAAACTCATCTGTAGAAGACAAGTTTAAAACAAAGGAAAGAGTGCCTAATGGTGGAATTTCAGATCCCTCCCCACTCCTCTCTATTATTCACCTCTGCTCAGACAACTATCACAACAAGTGAGAAATACTGGAAGATTATGTGGGAATAGACTCTCAGGAAATAAGTTGTGAGAGTTCTCTTGAAAAGTTGTGCGTGAGTCACATTTTTAAAAACACAAATCATATTTGAATGAGTAAAAGAATGTTTTTAATTTACTGGAGAAGCTGGCTTGTTAAATCCTATTGTGAATTCTTTCTTAAGACTGAAGCAAGGAATTCTTTTGTTAAGTAAATATTCAGGTCCTTCCCTGCCAAAAAGCTTTTGAAATCTTTGCAGTAATTATGCTGATGTTGTCTGTGTTTATATGTTAAATGCCTAGAGCTTAATTGTTAATGGGTAAATAAGAGAAGCCGCTAGGTCCTTGCCAAGAGAGGCCCAGTGGGGAGCTGGGGAACAATGGCTCCTTGGGGCTCCTGGAGAGGTTGGGGGGCAGTCAGGGAAAGAGTGGCAGTGTGCTCTGTTCTCTGGGGACCCTGCTCCTGGAGGAGCCCAAGAAGAGCTAGACCTGGAGGGTGAGAACAAAGGCCACTTGTCACAAAGTGGACCTGGGACCAAACAAAGTTGGCAGGCAAAGCTCTGGCCTGTTTCAAGTCTCCATATCACCAATAGGTCAGGAATTCCTGCTGCTCTCAAGAAAGCCCAAGAACACGCCGCTGTTGGAAGGATCCTCTCACAGCAGGCCCAGCGCCAGAGCCACAGGATGACCGCCAAGGCAGAGTCCACGCCCACCTCTGGAGCTAAGCTGTGCCCTCTTAGACTCCACATTTCATTTCATTCTTCAGGGTCCACAGCAGGAAAATGGGCTAGATTTCCATCTATCAAATATATCCAGTACAAGGGTGCAAATAACATCTTATAGGGGTGGCGATGTAACTCAGTGGTAGAATGCTTACCTCCATGGGAGATCTTACACCACAACACCACAAAAGCAACAATTTAAAAAAAAAGTGTGTGGGGCCGGGGATTTAGCTCAGTGGTTTCACCACCTGCTGCGCAAGCACAAGGATCCGAGTTCGATCCCCGGTACCAAAAAAAAATAGCAAAAACAAAAGTGTGTGTGTAAGGAGGGAGAACTGGGGACTAGACCCAGGACCTTCTCACTGAGCTACATCTCCAGCCCTTTTTTCATTTTTTATTTTGAGACAAGATCTTGTTAAATAGCTAAATTGCCAGGTTGGGCTCCAACTTGCAACCCTCCTTCCTCAGCCTCCCAGAGAGCTGGGATAACAGGTGAGAGCCACCACATCCAGCTGCCTTGGACTCTGTGGTGTAATTGTCAGGGAGTCCCTAGACAAGCTGGAAGCTCCAGCAGCAACTCCTCCGCTCAGGGCCCAGGAGAGGAAATCTGGCCTTTTCTCTGGAGGATCGAAGGCTCTGCCCTTGGGCAGTGTTAACAGTTTAAACATAAAGTTTCCCCCAAAGACCTAGATATTGAAGGTTTGATCCCTGATGCAGACCACATTGGAGGTGAGGGCCCTAACCTTATCCATGGATTAATCCACTGAAGAGCTCAGCTGAACAGGCAACCAAGAGGTCGGGCCCAGAAGGAGGAGTTAGGCCACTGGGGACACTGGTTGCCCTGGCCCCTTTCCCCGATGGCTCTTTTTGCTCCTGGCTGCTTGTGAGGCGAGCAGCTTCCGTCTACACACCCTCCTGCTATTGATATAGGGCACCAAGTAATCCAAAAATGGTATCCAAATAAGCAAAGAATAATCCAAACAAGGGAAATATTATAACTCCCAACCTGCTAGATATCCAAAATTTGAGTTCATATTTTCTAAAATTGAAGAATGACTTCTAGGAACAATTGAGGTTAAGAGTAGTTAAAATTTATTGAAAGATAGCTTCTGTCTAAGACGGACAGATGGGGGACCAGAAAGTGGGTTGCCCGCCCACCCCGCTTTTCAAAGGTGTTTTATAGGGAAAAGCCTTGAGATGAAGCAGGTATAAAGTGGGACAAAACTATAAGATCCAATGGAAAATTACAAGGTGGGCATGAGGTGGGACAAAACCATGATCAACCAATAAGATTACAAGTACAGTCACCCAGGTAATACTGATTAAATGGAGATCAAATGGGAAAACAAGTCTCATACAAAGAAATTCTGAAAAGGAGATGGGCTAGGGAGATTGATGTCTATTTAGAATATCAATCACTGTTATTCATCTCTAGGAGAAGTAGGTAAGTGAGGTACCTTTTGTCTTTTATAATGTTTTGTTTGGGGGGAGGGGTTTTTTTGGTACCATGATTGAACTCCGGACCTTGCACTTGCAAATCAGGCGCTTGCAAATCAGGCGCAGAACCACTGAGCTAAATCCTCAGCCCTTTCTTTTATAATGTTAACCAGTGAATGTGCCTCAAATGTTTTTCTATTCTGAGGGCCCAGCTTTGTCTAACTGCCTTATAATAATTTCTAAATAACTTAGCTATCTCCAATATTATGATGTTTCTGCCTCACTACAGGCCTAAAAGCAATAGAGCCAGCTTACCATTGACTGTAACCTCTGGAACCATGAGCCAAAATAAACCTTCCCTCTTTGAAGCTGTTTCAGTCAGGTATTTTGGCCAGAGGCACAAATCTAGCACAGGCAGCAACTCTTTGCTGTTGCTTGAATTCTCACTAGTTTGCATGTGACTATTAATTTGTCCAGATAAAGTCCTATCTCTGAGCTCACCTAATCCCCCAACCTGATCTTCAGAGTAGACAGGCAGGGGGCCGGGGATTTGGCTCAGTGGTTTCATGCTGCCTACTGCGCAAGCACAAGGACCCGAGTTCGATCCCGGTACCAAAAAAAAAAAAAAAGAAGAAAAAAAAGAAATAAGAGACAGGAAGGGGCTCGTAGGGCATTTGACAGCCAAGGAGGCAGAGTCTCATCTGGTTAGTGACATGCCTAGAGCCATGGGGCTATTAATACCCAAGATAAGAAGCTGGGCATGGTAGCACATGCCTGTAATCCCAACACTTGGGAGGCTGAGGCAGGAGGATTGCCTCAAGTTCAAGGCCAGCCTGGGCTACATAGTGAGATCAAACCCAAGGCCAGCCTGAACTACATAGTGAGTCCCTGTCTCAAAAAGGGGGGGAAATGTGGCTCAGCACACATCACCTGCCTGGCAAGCACTAGGTCCTGAGTTCAATTTCAGACACCAAAAAAAATGTTGAGACGAGGTGAGGGTATAGCCTAGTGGTAGTGCACTTGCCTAGCATGCAGGAGGCCCTGGATCCTCAGCAAGGAAATAAATTGAGCCAGACACACCCTTGAACATATGACCCCTCCCTCTGCCACACCCCCTCTCAGTTTTGAGGGTCGCAAGAAGAAAGGTATGTGTGTGGCCTACTCACGCAGCACACAGAACATGTCTCCTGTTTTCCCATGAGAGAGAGAGAGACCACCTGCAGGCAGAGCCAGGTCCACCGTGAGGAGCACAGAGGGGTCCTCAGCAAACAGTCTCCCCTGCACGCTCCTCCCTTAGCCTGCGCCCACGCTGGGATGAGCCTGGTCTACAGCCTGGGCCCTGCCACACCTTCCCTTCTAGGCTTCCTCGGAAACATGTGGTCCTGCTGACCCCAGAGTTGGTTTTCCGGGATCCCCTACTTGGGGCCGGCCTGCCTCCCCACCCGGAAAGGAAGCATGGACCACCCTCACCTGGGCTGGCACTCGCCCTGTCTTATGGACCGGGCTGGTTCCCGAGGAGGCACAGACCTCAGACCCAGTCCTGCAGGACTGCGTGGACACCCGGGTCCGGGAGGGCTGAGACCAGGCTGCGGATCGGGGTCCCTCCCCTGCTGGGTCTGGGATGGGGCTGAGGCCCTCAGGCACAAGAGACCAAGGCTAGCTAGGGATGGGACGGATGGGGCAGGCAAGGACTGCACAGGAAACAGAAAGACAAAGAACAGGCAGCTCCCAAAAGCCAAGAATGCAAATCATTCGCAGGCCCGGGGAGATGCTCGCCGACCCAGGCCCGGAACGCGGACTTCGTGGACGCAGGCGCATTCACGCCGCGAATGTGCGCGACCCTCCCGAATCACACATGTCTCACGATCGTGCAGGCTGTGAGTCATCGAGTGTGTCAGTGCAGTGTGTGTGTCAATGCACAAGCGAGCGAGGAGGGCTGCCGTGCCGGGACGACAGCCGAATGTGAGTGAGCGCCGGGCGGGGCTGCGTTTATAGGGCAAGGCTTCGTTCGCGCCGAGCGTCACACTGCACATTTCTGAACCCGGTCCACAGACCGCCATCTGTCTCCCTTCCTGCCGAAACCCCTACAGAGAGCACTATGAGCCAAGAAGGGCAGCAGTCAGAACCCAGCATCTCCACCCCGGTGTTGGAGAGGGCGCAGCCACGGCGGAGAAAGCCGACACCGTGGCCCACAGTCCAGAGCGCGTCGGGCCCGCTCAGTCACCGCCGCCCAGAGCCAGTCCTTCCCCTGGCAGCCGGGCTGCGATGACGTCACTTCTTGTAACTCAAACGCACGCAGTCCTCCCGGGAGTGAAACGCGGGTACCCTGTCCCGAACACAGGAGGGATGAATAATCCGAAAGGCAGGGCCTGGGAACCTTTGGCCAGAAGGCTACAGACCGAGACCCATTTGGCCTCCTTCCCCTGAGCCAGCTCCTCGCCCGCCCTTCCCAGACGGATCCACAGACAGATCCGCTCTTGAGCCTGTGTCCGTCCCGGCCAGGCAGGCGGCAGCTGTCTTGCTCTGTGAGTCAGAGGCTGCTTAGGAAACAGATGCAGATGCCTCAGGGGAGATCCCCGTTCTTCCTTCCACCACCTTGCTGGAGCCCATCTCACTGCTCAATTTCACACACACACACACACACACACACACCCCGCCAGATGAAAATGTAAATAAAAGTAGGGATCAATTTTTAGCAGTTCTGAAAAAAGAAGTCAATAGGAAAATGCCTGAACCAGGCTGGGTGTGGCAGTGCACACACATAATCACAGCACTCTGGGAGCCTGACAGGAGAATCACAAGTTCGAGCTCAACCTGGGAATTTAGAGATTTAGCAAGAACTTATCTCAAAATAAAAAATACAAAAATAAATAAAAATAAAAAATAAAAAAAGGCCTGGGGATGTAGCTCAGTGCAAAAGCCCTGGGTTCCATCTGCAGTAACACACCACACACACACACACACACACACGGACGACAGAAAGAAGAAAAAAAAGAGGAATGTGCCTGAACCTATTAGCTATTAAGATAAGGTTTGAGCCAGGTGTGATGACACAGCCCTGTGACCCCAGCACTGGGAAGGCTGAGGCAGGAGGATTGCTGAGAGTTCAAGGCTAGCCTGAATTACATAGGGAGACCCTGTCTCAACAAAACAAAACAAAACAAAAAGAGGAGGTTTGGGGATTATCTATGAGTTTCAATTACCCATTCCATTTGTTTTTCCCACGTTGCTCACACATCAAAGGGATCACTGATGGATCTTATTTCACATTAATTAAGCAGTTACTATATACACTGCACTGTTGAGGCCATTCGGTGGCACAGTCACGTCTGGAGAGCAGAGATCTATTATCTCCTTCATCTGGCCTTCAAAGTCTTCACTCACAGTGCCCGGGGCACGAGGCACACCAGGCGGGGAGCGGCAAGTGGCCGGAGGAAATGCTGCTCCAGATCCAGTGTGGACCAAGGCTTTTCTCCTATGTGGGTCTGAGGTCACTGGGACTGCTGAGGGAAGGGAGTTAGGAGGGTGCCTTCTTGTGTGATGGACAGACCAACAGACAGGAAGGCTGGCATAGTAAATGTCCCGCATGTGGGTCAAAAGAGGCCAATAACTAAATGTTTCTTTGAATATAAATAAATATATCTACAAAGGTGTTCACTCAGCATTACATGCCATAAACAGCAAAAAGCTGTAAACCACCTAAAAATCCAATGACTATTTAAGTAAATCATGGTATATCCATGCAGTGGAAGGCAGCACAGCTGTGGGGAAGGCATTAGATCTAATTGTGAACCCAAAGAGCCTGTGGATGTAGCTCAGTGTGAAGGCCCTGAATCCAATCCCCAGTACCCTTCCTCCCCCCCAGAAAAGGACACACATGAATCTAGTTTGTTTTGGTTTGGTTTTTTGGTACTGGGGATTGAACTGGGGACCTTATGCTTTCGAGGCAGGTATCAGAACCACTGAGCTAAATCCCAGGCCCCACGTGAATCTAGTTACATTGTTTATTTCCTCAGGTGTGGTTGGAATGGGTAATAAAATTAATTTTTGTATATTCTACATTGACTGATAAGTATGAATTTTATAACCTTATAAAGAAGAATAAAATGTATTCTAAAAATAAAGAGAAGTCACCAGGCATGGTGGCTTACACCTTTGATCCGAGAACTTGGGAGGCTGAGGCAGGAGGATTACCGTGAGTTCAAGGCCAGCCTGAACTAAGAGCAAGACCCTGTCTCAAGAAAACAAAAAATAAATAAAAATAAAAATAAAGAGAATGGGTTAAAACAGGCTTGTAGATACATCCTGGTTGTACTCAGCCCTGGCCATATCCCATGCCTCACCTAGCCTGACATTTGGGAGCCAGCAGCTGTCACTGGAGAAAACATGGCACATTTGGCCTCCACTGCAGCATCATGGAACCAGACAAGACTACGGCTGTCAGCTCAAAAGACAAATACTGATTTGCATAAGCCTATGTGACAGATTTATTCAATGACTTTGAGATATCTCCCTCTGAACAGATAAAATTAATTAAAACTAGTGCACATTTCTGGCAACTGTACCCTAACTCCCCATTATTTATCCAGGACATTGAAAATTGGAATATATCACAGATCATTAAATCACAAGCTGCATTGGGAAGCAGGAAGGGGAAGGCAGAGAGGACTGGTTGTCTGCCAGACATCAAGCTGAGCACTGCCTATGCCTTCCCATTTGAGTCTTTTGTTTCTTTGTTTTGTTTTTGGTACCGGGGATCGAACTCGGGTCCTTGCGCTTTGGAGACAGGTGGCAGAACCACTGAGCTAAATCCCTGATCCCTCGCATTTGAGTCTTACAACAACCTTGCAAGGAGAAAGGAAAGAGCACACACACGCTCATACACACACACACACACACACACGCACACAAGCTTGCACCAGAAACTCTAGCACAAAGGAGGGGAGGAGACCAGGCAGGAGTGGGTAGACAGCTACAGTGCCCCATGGGAATAGCAGGCAGGGAACCCAGTAGGCCAAGAGGTGGCAATGGCAACAGCTTGGGGTGGCCTGGCTCACTTCATTCTCTGGAAACTCGGAGGCTCTGGGAGGCAGAGCCTGAGATTAAGAGGAAGTGGCCATTCACCAAAGCCCTTGGCACTGCAAGTGACCAGAGCCTAACTCATACCAGCAAAACTCTGACTTACAGACTCTTAGAACTAAAACTGCCCAGAAGTAGATCACTTTTGGCTTAGTGGGATAAGAGTTTAACTAATTGTTGTGGGTTAACTAATGGTCAACTTGGAATGCCCAGCTGAACTGAGGCAGCGTGGTTCTGGGCATGGAAGATCCACCTGAGGATTGCTGCCAATGGCACAAAAAGAGAACTGTAGGGGAAGATCATATGTTGTAGATTTTCCTGGAGTCCAGATATGAACTCTGTTGTTCTCTTCATTGGAGAAGCTCAAGTCCTCACTGTCTCTGGGAATGGCTGCTCTTCTGGTGAGCGTGCTTCCTGGCTCCAGTGCAGATTCCTCAGCCTGGTGGCACAGAACCTTCACTCTACCAGTGCTGACTTTTTGTCTTCCACCACCTGCTCTTGGGCCTTCTGGGTGCAGATCCTCCATACAGATGTGCATGAGTCATTGCTTTGGGCTCTAGGCCTCTGCCTGGAATCCTGTGGGACATGGCCGTGGGATCCAGGCCCTTGACTAAATTCTTTGGGTCTCTAGTGCATGGACACATCTCTTGCACTCCTCTGCATTTGACTTTTTGGGTGAATATTATAAAATAATCCTGTAAATTATGTGACGGGTACTAAATCTATTTCCTTGCAAACTCTGACAACAGCACTAATGTCAGCCAAGTCTCATTCTGTCCCTGTGTTTTCTCTATACTGGCTTCCTATCTTTAGGTTGACCCTGATGGGGCAGCAAAGATGGCCCCAGAAATCCCTCATTGCTTGGTTCCTTGCAACTAGCTATTCCAATGAAAAGAAAGCACTTCCTTCCCAATAGTTTCTACCACATCAGGAATGACTGTCATGGTCCCAGCTTAGGTCACATGCCTATGTCTGAATTAATTATCCCGGTGACCTGATGGGCCAGGCATGCTCACCCCTTCCCACATCACAGGGTGTACTGGTCAGCTTTGTCACTCTAACAAAACACTGCCATGATTGCCTCGAAAGGAGAAGAGAGTTCTTTTGGCTCACTGTTTGGGAGGTTTCCCAAGATGAGGCAGATTCATTGCTTTGAGCATCTGATGGGGCAGCCAGAGGGCAATGGTAGGGAATGCACAGCAAAGAACTAGATGGGGCAGGGTCCCACAATCCCCTTCAGGACACCCTCCCAATGACCTAAAATCCTCTCTCTGAGCCCCACCTCTAAGGTTCCACAACTCCCCATAGCACTGCCCTGGGGAACAGTTTGATGCCTGGGTCTTGGAAAGCTGCTTAAATCCAAGCTATAGTGCATGGGCTACAGATGGAGAGGTTGCCTCTCCCAGATCTGAAGGTGGTACAAAAGGCAGGGGGAGGGGTGCTGGGCAAGCAGACCTCAGTATCCATCCCACAGTCACAGAGAAACCCACTGTGAACTATGAGGAAGTAGAAGGTGTTGCTTATTTTTAACTCATTTCTTGGCAACTTTAAGACCTCAGAAATTGCAAGGCACAATGGCAGATATTCTAGCTCTTTTTTTTTTTTTGTATTGGGGATTGAACTCAGGTCCTTGCGCTTGCGCAGCAGGTGGCAAAACCACTGAGCTAAATCCCTGGCCCAGTGGCAGATATTCTAAAGAGTCTAAAGACACCCCCCCCACCCCACCCCCCGCTTCTTCCACTGCCCAGGGAAAGTATTCAGGGGGAATTGGGAACTCCCTGGGACTTCTGTCGGTGAACACTGGGGACATCCCTTCCCAAGCTCCCGCTCTGGATGTGAAGAGTTCAGTGCTTGCAGAGCTGGGACAACAGGAGTGAGGCTGGGAATGTCCTGGGAAGAAGAAGGGAACTCAGCCAAGTGCCAGGGGCATCTCAGTCTCTGCCTCTGAGAAGCCACAGGACTTTGAGAAAATGCCTTAAGCTCTCTGGGGTTGGTGTTCTCATTTGAAAGAGGCCAGGCCAAAGCAAAATGGCATCTAAAGTTTTTCCTGTTTTAAAATTCTGATTCTAGGGCTGGGGATTTAGCTCAGTGGTTTTGCCGCCTGCTGAGCAAGTGCAAGGACCCGAGTTCGATCCCCAGTACCCCCCCAAAAAAAATTCTGATTCTAGCCAAGAATGGTGGTGCTGCCTTTAATCCCAGCACTCTGGAAGGCTGAGGCAGGAAGATCACAAGTCAAAATCATACCCTAGTCACCAGCCAAATCTGTCATATTTTGAGCAATAAAATAGATGATAGTAGTAATTAGTTCAATCCCTGGTACCAAAATAAATGATAATAGTAATGAAATATAACCCAGGAATAAAATAACAGTATATGAATTCGTGCTAATATCCACCCATCCATCTGTCCATCCACACATGCACATGTGAAAAGGGAAAAGCTCTTCCAAACAGTAAATTATCCACTGGTAAATAAACGAGGAGGAAGGAAGTTGAAACACTGTTAATGAATGTTAAAATGAGTATGTATATGGAGCCAGGGATTTAACTCAGTGGTTCTACCGCCTGCCTCGCAAGCGCATGGTCCCGAGTTCAATCCCCGGTACCAAAAAAAAAAAAAAAATGAGTATGTATAAGTTCTAGGGTTTCATGGCATGGTGGGGTAACTATATTATGAAACCCTATTATATATTTTATATAATAACCTACTATCTTATGAATCACTAGAAGAGAGGAATGTGCAGACTTCAAATACAAAGCAATGATAAGGAGGTAAAAGTGGTAATTACCCTAGTTTGATCAGTGTATATTTATATGTGTATTGAAATATCACACTGTAACCTATGAATAAGTACAATTTTTATGTGTTAACCAAAAATTTAAATAAAAAACATTTAAGAAGATGGAAATGATAACTACCTGATTTTATCATTATATACTGTTATATGTGTATCAAATTATCACAACATACTCCATAAATTTGTACAATTAAAATAATAATTTTTGAGCCAGAAATTTAGCTCAGTGGTTCTGCCGCCTGCCTCACAAGCTCAGGGTCCCGAGTTCAATCCCCATATCAAAATAAATAAATAAATAAAATAATAATTTTTAACCAAGTGTGGTGGCATATGATTGTAATCCCAGCACCCTGAGTGACTGAGGCAAGAAAGTCACAAGTTCCAGCCCAGCCTGGGCACCATGCCCAGCCAATAATAATAATTTTTAAAAACTAGTGTGTAAAAGTTTGATAAAGAATAGGACATTTTGGGTATGGTGGTACAAACCTGTAATCCCAGCACTCCTGAGGCTGAGGCAGGAGGATTGCTTCAAGTTCAAGACCAGCCTGAACTATACAGCAAAACCCTGTCCAAAAAACAAAAAAACAAAAAACCCAGACATTTCCAAAGTCTCAAACTACCTCCCCTACAAATTACTCATTAGTTACAAAGGGGCAAAGCAGTAACAACAGGGAAGAAACCTGCAGACCGCCATTTTAACCAGTGACCAAGGTCAGCATTACCAGTGTTGGGCAGCATCACCTCAGGCGTCCCTGAGAGGGCCCCAGAGTCCCTCAAAACTCACAACCTGAATCTAATCAGAAAACATAGAAACATTGAATTGAGGGAAATTTTACTTAATAATTGATATATACTTTATTTATTTATTTATTTGGTACTGGGGATCAAACTCGGGTCCTTGCTCTTGCAAGGCAGGCGGTGAAACCACTGAGCTAAATCCCAGGCCGAATATGTACTATTTTTACAAGTCAAGGTCTAATTTGAACTACTTTAAAAGACAACAACAAAATGTCAAGGTCATTGGCTAAGGGTTGTCCAGTTTAAAAGAGACAAACAAGTATGTGACCCTGCACTGGATTCTGAACCAGGAAACAGGAGGATACTGTTGGGGTGACAGACGAGATGGGGCGCGGATGGCGACCTCCTAGGACTCGGGTGTTTGTGGGCCAGTGAGGGACGCCTCCAAGCGCCAGGCCAGGCGTCCTTCCTGAGCCGGGGCTCTCACTCCCTGCTTTCCTTTCCAAGCTCTACGCACTCGGGTCACCTGAGCGGTCTCCAGGGAGCACCAAGGCCTCCAAAGCCTGCTTAGAGTTCCAGCACACCACCCCCTACTCCTCCAACCACCCCAGCCCCAATTTCTCCCATGTCCCTACAGCGAGCGGCCCGCAGGCACAAGGACTCTGCTACCTGGTGTGTTAGCCTTTTGATGCTGCGACAAAATACCTAAGAAAATCAACTGCAAACAAGGAAGATTCATTTTGGCTCGGGGCAGGTTTCAGTCCATGGGTGGCTGGTTCCATTGGTTTTAGTCTATGTCAACCCAAAACATGGCGGAAGAGTGCAGCGGTGGAAGTAGCTCGCCCCACAGCAGAGAGAAGACAGAGTGGGAGAGAGCCTGGGAGGAAAGAGCTCCCCAGAATCACACACCACGACCCACCCAGCCCTTCAGCTGGTCCCCACCTCCTTATGGCCCATGCAGCTGTGGACTCATCACTTCCCAAGACAGTTAACTGGGCTCTGGGGATGTCTTAGGACCCAGCATCCCTCAGGTGCTTAGGTGACCCTGGCTCAGCGTGAGTTCAGGTCCCTCTCAGCTGTGGACTCATTCAGACAAATCCTTCCCATAAGTCTATTCCCTCTCACTAGTTATTTATTTATCTATCTATCTACCTACAGTACTGGGGATTGAACCCAGACCTTCACACTGAGGTACAGCCCCAGTCTTTTTTATTAAATTTTGAGACAGGGTCTCATTAAGTCACTAAATTGCCCTGGCTAGACAGTAACTCACAATCCTCCTGCCTGAGACTCCTAGAGTGCTGGGACTACAGGCTGTGCCACCTCCACTGGCTTATTCACTGTAGTTGTTGGTGGTGGTGGTTTGGTTTGGTTTTGTCTTGTCTTCTCTTGTTTTGAGACACATTCTCACCATGTATCCTAAGCTGGCTTCCAATTCATAATTGTCCTGCCTCAGCCTCCTCAGTGCTGGGATTAGGTATCAGTCTTTTTTTTTTTTTCCTTTGGTACCAGGGATCAAACTCAGGACCTTGCGCTTGCAAGGCAGACAGCAGAACCACTGAGCTAAATCCCCAGCCCAGGTATCAGTCTTTTGAATATGTTGCCAATCTATTGTGTTAGTTTTACCTTCTCATTGTTTCATATTACATTTCTTTGACAATAGTTAAGTAGTAATGTAAGTAATGTAAGTAGTAGACAGTTTTTCCATTTGTATTTCTTCTTTGATGAATTATCTTTATATTCTTTCTTTTCCAATTGTCTTTCTAATCAATTTATAGGTATCTTCGCTTATTTTGGGTTTGTTTTTTTTTGGTACCAGGGATCAAATTCGGGTCCTTGCGCTTGCAAGGCAAGCGAGGGAACCACTGAGCTAAATCCCCGGCCCAATTTTGGGGGTTTTTTTGTTTGTTTGTTTAGATAGGGTCTTCCTATGTAGTCCAGACTGGCCTCAAATTTGTGGCAATCTTCCTGCCTCAGCCTCCAGAGTGCTGAGATTACAGGAATGCACTACCATGCCTAGCATCTTTGTATTTAAGGATTTTTTTGATTTTGGTACCAGAGATCGAACTCGGGACCTTCAGCTTTTGAGGCAGCCGGCAGAACCACTGAGCTAAATCCCCAGCTGTACTTAAGGATTATTAATTATGTGTATTGTAAACATTTTTTTTCAGTAATTAATTTTTTATTTTATTTAAGATATCATTTATCATATTTTATGTTTTATGTAATTAAATCTGTCTTTTAGAAAATATCTTCTAGTACATAGTCTGGCCTGTATATAAATCTTTTAATTTCTGTGGTTATACAGATATTCTACATTTCTTCATTGAAAAAAGTCTGCAAGTTCAAGTTCCAGCCTATACTACATAGTGAGACTGTGGAGAACAATTTGAAATAAGATGGAATTGCATAAAGCGTGCTGTAACCCTAAAGTGTGCTGTGACTTTAAGAGTGCTGTGAGTGATATGTAACCATAAGATATAAGGATGTACCCCGAACTGGACAGGGCGTGGCCCAAAATGGACAGTGTGATAAGTCTGAACCAATACCACAAACGCCCAGTTAGAATAGTATAAAAGGAGCTGAAGACCTCAAGCAAGTCGTCGATCCATCCCACCGACCAGTCTACTAGTCAGTCTGTTGATCTGACTACCAACCAGGACACCTGCACCTGATCCCGCTGGAAGGAGCATCGCCGCAGACCAGACGAGACCAGAGGACGAGGCCAGCGGAGAGACGGACAGCCTAAGAGTCTGAGTCCTCTTTACCCGCAGTACCTGCTCGTGACAGAGACCCTGTCTCAAAAAGACAAACAAAAACAAAAACAAAAAATCCAAGCAGGTGTGGTGGCACACACCTGTAATCCCAGCATTCTGGGAAGTTGAGGGAGAAGGATCTCAAATTCAAGCCCAGCCTTGGCAAATTAGCAATTTAGCAAGACTCTGTCTGAATAAAAAAATAAAAATAAAAAGACTGGTGTTGTAGCTCAGTGTGGAGGCCCTACATCCAATCCCCAGTACCAAACAAACTGCTGTCTGGCACTGGCAAGTGTGGAGGAGTGAGCTCTTTAGACAAGGTGGTCAGCATCTGGAAAAATCTATTAAAATTAAAGATAAACACAGACAATGACTTAACAATTCCACTTTTAGGGCCCAGGATTTAGCTCAGTGGCACCATGCCTGCCTTGCATGCGAAAGGTCCTGAGCTTAATACCCGGTACTGGAGGAAAAAAAATTCCCACTTTAAAGAATTTGGGTTACAGAAATAAGGATACAACTAGATAACAAAATATGTACAAAAATGTTTATCGTTGCATTTTTTGAAGTAGAAATAAAAAGGAAAAGACCTCAATATCCATTAACTGAGGAATGATTAAATAAATTATGGTACAACAACACTGTGGGCTATCATGCAGTTATCAGCACTAATAAATGGATCCTGATATATTGACCTAGATTCATGATTTCTATAATATATTTTTAAACTTTTAAAAAGTACAATATAGTTTTTAAAAGTGCATATGTGTGTGTGTGCGTATATAGCTGTGTGTGTGTGTGTACACATGTGTTTGCTTATATTCTCCCTGGTGTGGTGTGCACAAAGTAATGGACCTATGTGAGCAAACTTCTACAGGGTTACTTAGTAGAAGTGAGCATAGGAAGTATGACTGTTCAATTGGTTTTTGGGGTGTTTTTTTTGTTGGTGGTCTTTTTTATTGTTCAATTGTTTTTATACCCTTATGTAGTTTAATTTCCATAAAAGAACATGTAATGGTCATAATATTGCAGACAGCTAAATTAGTTAGAAATTCTGTAGGCAGCTAGACAGGGCTGGCCCAGCAGGAGCCAATATGAAAGACAATGGAGACAAATTCACTGAAGGTCAACAGTATAAAAAGAGAGGAACTACTTCACCCTAGGGATGAATAGCAATGATTGATATTCTAAATAGGTATTAATCACCTGGGTGGGGAACCAAAATCTTAACCCATCGCTTACCAAACATCCTTGTTCATTCCTTGTACACTTGCTAAGTGATCTGCTTCCCGCACTGGATTCCCATTTAATCAATATTACCTAAGTGACAATACTTGTCCTTTTTTTTTTTTTTTTTTGGAGACAGTATTTCGATATGTGTTCAGGCTGGTCTCGAACTCCTGGCAATCCTCTTGCCTCAGCCCCCCAAGTGCTGGGACTACAGGCTTGTGCTTAATCTTACTGGTCGATTATAGTTTTGTCCCACCTCATACCCACCTTTCGACTTCCCATTGGATCAATATTGCCTAAGGGACTGTACTTGTAATCTTACTAGTTGACTATAGTTTTGTCCCAACCTGAATCTCTTTCGCCTCGTGCCTTTGCTCCATTAAAACCCCCTGGAAAACAGGGTTCCAGGCAACCCACTTTTCAGTCTCTCTTAAACGGAAGCTTTCTTTCTCTCAATAAATGTTTCCTACTCTTAACCTCCATTGTTCCTAGAATTCATTCTTCGATTTTAGAGAACACGGACTCGCATTTCGGATATCCAGCAGGCTTGGGACTTACACTTATTCCTCCTAGATCAATAACTTTCACAATTCAAGAACATGAAGAGGGCTGGGATGTAGATCAGTGGTTGAGTCCACAGAGGCCTGGGTTCGATCACCAGCTCCGCAAAAAAGAAGGGAGAGAAGGAGAATAGGAGGGAGGGAGAAAGGGAGGGACATAGGAGGAGAGAGAGAGAGAGAGAATGAATTGCAGGCTCCGTGGCATACACCTGTAGTCCCAGCTATTGAGGAGACTGAAGCAGAAGGATCACAAATTTAAGGCCAGCTTGGGCACCCAACAAGACCCTGTTTCAAAATAAAAAAATAAAAAGGGCTAGGCTGTAGCTCAGTGCTCCATGGGTTTGATCCTCAGAAGCTCAAAAAAATAAAATAAGACACTTCTTCAGTTTCAAAGGGCATATCCTGTATACAGTTGTTCAGGTTGGGTACTGTATAAGAACCTGTTTGGGAGTTAGTATGATCATATTCACATCAGATATGAGAGAGTGAAGGGATGGCTAGAAATACAACTAGAGATGAAGCTGCCAAACAGTCTCTTGTACTTCAAACCCACACCTATGCACCAAAAGAACATGCATGTATAGGTGGTGCAATCAAAAACTACAGTGAATATTTTAAAAATTTAAAAACATATTACACCGTAAGACATATTGCCATTAATCCCCCTCAAAATACTCCCCCTCACTTTAAACACACTTATCCCATCATTCTTGGCCTTTCTGAAGCAGGTCTGGAGTCCTCTTTCATGAGTGTCTTTATTTGGGCTGTTATGGCTACCTTGATCCTGAATCAATTCAAAACATTTACCTGTCATGGTCATTTTGACTTTGGGGAAAAAAAGACATGGCCCAGTACTGGATCCAGTGAATAAGGTGGACGAGGACACACTACCATGTTTGGTTTTTTTTTGGTGGATCCAACTCAGGTCCTTGCGCTTGCACAGCAGGTGGTGAAACCACTGAGCTAAATCCCCGGGCCCCTAGCATTCACTATATTTTTTTATCACACCTTGTAAAAACACTTGTGAAAGAAGACCTACCAGACCTGCTTCAGAAAGTAGGAAGAAAAATGGGATAAGTGTGTTTGAAGCAAGGGGGAGGAGTATGAGGGGATTAATGGTGATGTATCTTTTACTGTAATATTTTTTAAAATGTAAATGTTTGCCAAGTACAGTGGTACACTCAGGAGGCTGAGGCACAAAGATTGCCAAAAGTTCGAGGCCAGCCTAGTCTACATAGTGAATTCAAGACCAGTTCACCTGGAATACGTAACAAGACACTATCTCAAACAACAACAACAATAAAAACAGCAACAACATGGGCCTGGGATTTAGCTCAGTGGTTTCGCTTCTTGCTGCACAAGCGCAAGGACCCGAGTTCGATCCCCAGTACCAAACAAAACAAAACAAAACAAAAAAAGCAACAAAAATGTAAATGTTTACCATATATTTCAATTACACCTCATACTGGTGATACAATCGCATATGCCCAACTGTACCTGTGCCCTACTGAATGTAGCATAAGAGCTGCCTGGGCATATTGTCCTGGCCCTGGGGAGCAAGAACATGCAGGTGGATGAGCAGGTGAGAACACAGGTATGCCTCCAGCAAGGGCTGCCACGATGCAGCTCAGAAAAGCTCTCCGCCATGTACAGTGGCTCGAGCTACACAGTAACACTCTAAATTCTCCAGAGACCTGTATGAGGAACAGGCGTCACTTCTCATCAGCACACAGATGCCATGTGGGCAAGCAGAAGCCCCACTGACAAGTGACAGGCACATAATTCAACCCCAGGCCCCACGCCCCTGTCAGCTGGATGATTTTGGAAATAAAAACATGGTCGTGGACGTAGAGCACTTCAGAGAGGTTGTAAATAGAAGGCATCGGTGTAAACAGTCCTCTTGTCCTGCACCCAGACTGCTGGCTCTCAGATGATCTGACAGGTCTCCAGGCCCCTGGAATCCAGTCCACTGAGGAGACTGGCTTCTGTGGTTCTCCCAAGCTCTGCAGCCCATGGTGAGCTCTTGCTTTTTTGTCCCCATGCCATTTAGGTCTGTACCAGGTATTTAGAAACTAGTGTATTTCACAATGTTAATATTCTTTCTTTGCATGAGGCTGGGATGAGTTTGGGGGCTTTATGGGTGGGGATATTTGATTTGGGTTTTGGTACTGGGGATCAAACCACGAGCCTCATGAAAGCTAAGTGCATTCTCAGCCACCAAGCTGCATCCCAGCAGCCTGAGAAGGTTTAAAACTCCTGGAAGACAGATACGTCCTTCTTCGTCCCCCTCCCCTTTCACAGCACTGAAGCATTCCCCTGTCTGCTGCGTCAACAGGGCTCTGCCTTGGCAGCCTAGATTTGAGCAAATGAAGACACTTCTGAGAGAGGAGAAATGAAATAACATAAATGACACCTAGACAGCACGTGGTCTGCGATGAATGTTTGTGAATGTTTCTTTCCCTTTACTCCCTTTCTGATGCACACAGAATAAGAACATTCATTTAAGGATATGAATGTAGAGCCATTTGTTAAGTATTAGGTATTGGGCTGGATATTGGAGAGACAATGACACATAAGAATCTCTTTCCTTGAGTTCTGGCCAGAAATATAACCTTGACTGTGATATGGACTTGTAATCAAGGTGCTCTGGAATGCAGCATAGAGGGGTGATGTGATGTATCTGTGATTTTCTGGAATTGAAAGAAGGGTAGGAGATGACAGGTGAGAAAGTGATGTTGGAACAGGGTCTGAAGGGTAAGTAAGAATACACAGAACTGAAAAGCATTGAGAGAGTTATAAGCAGAAGAAACAGAGTAAGAGAAGCCACTTTCAATGTTTAAAGTTTGCTTGAAAATAAATACTTTCTCAAACAGAACTATGATCCAGTGCAACTGCCAGAGAAATGACCCCATCAGTCAGGATGGTGGCAGTCCGGGGATTTAACTCAGTGGTTCTGCTGCCTGCCCCACAAGGGGAAGGACCGGAGTTCGATCCCCCGTACCAAAACAAAAGTCAGGATGATGGCACACACCTGTAATCCCAGCACTCTGGGAGGCTGAGGTAGAAGGACTGAAAGTTCAAGCCTGGCCTGGACAACTTAGGAAGTCATTGAGACCCTGTCTCAAAATAAAAACAATTTTTTGAAAGGTTAGAGATGTAGCTCAGTGCAAAGGCCCTGAGTCAATCCCCAGTACTGTACGAGAGAGAGAGAGAGAGAGAGAGAGAGAGACAGAGACAGAGAGAGACAGAGAGAGACAGAGACAGAGACAGAGACAGAGAGACAGAGAGAGAGAGAGAGCCAATCAAAATCAGCTATTGGAAGAAACTGCAGTGCCTCCAGCCTGGTGGCCTGGGCACTCCACCTGTCATCTCACTTAGGGCTCTCCAGGCCTGGCCCTGGCCCTGTATATACTTTAGTTTAATGGCATCTGGAGCTTTTAAATTATGCATGCTATTATTTCCCTATATCTAGAAAGAACTGCTTTTAAAGCTAAAGACCAAAAATCATAAGCAAAAATGAAATTTTTTTGAACCTGGGAAATTTATTTTGAACCTGGGAATTTATTCGAACCTGGGAATTTATTTTGAACCTGGGAATGTCCTCAAGGCCTGGAATTTGGTGTCTGGGTCCTGGGTTAGGGAATATTGTTGGGCTCCTCTCTAACCCCCTACACACACTATGCCATCTGCTCAGCAGGCCACAGCCTCCCAGAGGTTTGGGCTGCCCTCTCTTGGGAACCCTGCCTGGCAGAAAGCAGCTCTGAGTACCCAGCAGATCAGAGATAAAGCCTGAATGTTTACAGTATCGGCTTTCACCCTGGAGGGAGGACTGTGTCTGTCTCTGAATGACTGGCCTTTGGCACCTCCAGGCCCAGGAGCCCAGCTGCCACTGTAGCCCAGCCGGGAAGGGAGGCTGCAGCCAGGATGCCCTGTGAGGACAAAGTTATCAGCTCATCTTTGAAGGGTGGCAGCCACACCCTCACACCTGCCAGATGGGCTGCTTCTCCCAGGTAACTTCTTTGTCTTCCCAGTTCAGCACCAGCACTCAGGAGACTTTGCCTCAGAGTGCTTGTGAGGTATAAATAGACCCAGTTTGTGACAGATCTGGACTCAAGAGATCTAAGTTGACATTCTTCTACCTATGGCCAACTGCTTGATTGACCCTCAGTTTCCTCATTTTTTTTTTTTTTTTTTTTTTTTGGTACCAGGGATCGAACTCGGGTTCTTGAGCTTGCAAGGCAGGCAGCAGAACCACTGAGCTAAATCCCCGGCCAGTTTCCTCATTTTTTTAAATGGCTGTGCAGGGCTGAGTGTAGCTCAGTGGTGCAGTGCTTGCCTAACATGCTTAAGGTCCTGAGTTCCATCCCTACCCTGAAAAAAAAATCAAAAAATAATAAAATAAATTGCAATGACAATCGTGACTGCTTTAGGGCTATTCCTAGTGCCTAAGGGTGGCCACAGGGAGCAGAAAAAGCAGTGTAGAGTGGAGACTTGGCGCTCTATTCCAGTAGTTACTAAAGTTACAAGCCAGTCAGCTGTGTCCTAGTTATGTCACCCTGGGGGATGAGTGTCACCTCACTGATGCTGCAGTATTCCTTATCTCTAAAATGGGACCTCACCAGTTCCTACTTCACAGGGTCATTAGGAGGATTAAATGAGATCATACCATAAAGAGTTTAGCGCAGTGTCTAGGTGTCATAAAGTTTGCCCAGCAAACTTCTATAGAAGGGGGCTGGGGATTTAGCTCAGTGGTTTTGCCGCCTGCTGCGCAAGCGCAAGGACCCAAGTTTGATCCCCAGTACCAAAAAAAAAAAAAACATTGAAACTTCTATAGAAGGTGCTGGGCCTTAGAGAGCAGAGACACAGGGATAGCTGGGTCCAGTGGGGCTCGGGAAGCTCTGGCAGGAGAATTGCTGGAGTATAGGAGTTAGAGGCCTGCCTGGGCAGCAGAGCCAGATCCCCCTTTCAAAAAAAAGACAAGCCAGGTGTGGCACATACTTGCAGTCCCAGCACTTGAGAGGCTGAGGCACGAGGGTCCCAAGTTCAAGGCCAGCCTGGGCTACATAGTGAGACTCTGTCTCAAAAATAGGGGTGGGGGAGGGCCGGGGATTTAGCTCAGTGGTGCCCGCCACCTGCCTCAGAAGCACAAGGACCAGAGTTTGATCCCCAGTACCAAAAGGGGGGGGTCACATAGCTGAAAGCAGCAACTAAGAAGAGAATTAAATGTAATAGCAATTGCACAAAGAAAGCAGGTCAGGTGTTTGGGGGTTTTTTTGGTACCTGGGATCAAACTTGGGTCCTTGCCCTTTTGGGGCAGGTGGCAGAATCACTGAGCTAAATCTCTGGCCCCAGATCAGGTTGTTATACCCCCACCACACCCCTCAGACACCTGTGTCTCTGCGTGTGTCTTCCCACTGCATGATGCGGCCCTGCACCTCTCCAATCCCTTGTTCCTTACCCTGCAGCCACACTGGCCCCTTCTCCCCACCCCTACCCCTATGCTAGGGCTGGAACCCAGGGCCTTGCAGATGGTAAGCGTGTGTACTCTGCCATGGAGCTGTACCCAACCCTCCTATCTTGGTCTTGAACCCACCAAGGTCTTTCTCCCCAGGCTTTTGCTAACTTTTCTTCCTGGATGAGAGACTGCACAAGATGTTTCTGTACTGCCTGGAAACTTGTTCGGAATGCAGATGCTGTGCCCACACCCAGGGCTCCTGATGAGAAGCTTTGGTCCGGACCCTGCTTCTGATGCACACTGTGGTGTCAGAACCCCTGGCCTAAAGACTCTCTGTAGCCAGGCATGGTGGGGCACCCCTGTAATGCCAGCACTCTGGGAGGCTGAGGCAGGAGTGTTGAAAGTTCCAGCCCAGAGTGGGCAATTAGGTGACTTAGTGAGACCCTGTCTCAAAATAAAAAATAATAAAAAAATTTTAAAAAAGGAGGGCTGGAATGTAGGGATGTAGCTCAGTGCAGGGGCCCTGGATTCAATACTTAGAAAAAAAGGGTAGAAAACCTCTTTGCTCCGCTTTTGGCTAGGCCCATGCTTGGGGAGGAATTCTTCCATACTCCTCTCAGAAGAACACTTGTTGCCAAAATACTGGAGACAGAGCCCATGCTTCTGTGTTGATTTACCGTTTAGTTTGGAAGAAATTAGAAGTCTCGTTAAGGACCCGGTTTGGAACATGCACACCATGGGAAGAATTGTGCATGAATGAAGTCAGAAGATCTGGTGGCAGAAGGACATGCACAGACCTCGGGCCATTCGGCCTTTCTGGAAAAAGAAGACAGGCACAGAGTGCTGGAGCAGGTGAACTGGCTTACGTGAGGGAAACTTCCACTTGGGGACATTTAGTACCTAATGTAAAAGCAGAAAAGTAAAAAATGTAATTCACACCTATATTTTAATCTCAAGTACAGATTTAAACATAAGCCTGAATATAACAAAGTAGCCCCAGGAGGACAAAAAAAAAATCTAGAAAGATGTTACAAAAAGTATTTATGTTACTGATTAGTAGGAAATGTGGGGTTTTTTATTTATTTGGAGGGGGTTAAACATGTAGTCTCATCATAGGTTTTTTGTTTGGTTGGTTTTTTTTTCTTTTTTCTTTTTTTTTTGGGTACCGGGGATTGAACTCGGGACCTTGTGCTTTCGAGGCAGGCACTGGAACCACTGAACTAAATCCCCGGCCTCACAAGCTTTTTTTAATTAAAGTTCTTCAATTGATGGCTGTCATCAAAATAATTTGTGAATGCGTAGATCATTGTGAACAAGTTATTGACTCACCTGAGTCTGCACTGCCGGGCCAACGCCTTCTGACACCTGACAGCAGCTTCCTCCCAAGAACAGCAAAGAACCTGGGAGAAACAGAAAAGGCTGCAGGAGGCAGGATGGCCGGGTAGACAGCGACAAGGTCACAGACCCAGACCTGAAGAGCAGACCAAGGTAGCAGCAGAGGTGAGGGCCCAGACCCAGGGCATGAAGCATGAAAGGCGCCCCCTCCTCCTGCAGCCCGCTTCCTCCGAAGGAATAATGCAATCATGAGGGGCCAGAGAAGCCATAAATAGAACAAAGGGAGGAAAAAAAAATCAATGGCAGTAAAAAGGAGGAAGGGAGCAGACTGATGTCTAAATCTTGCTGTTCAGGGAAAGAAGCAGAGGCCTAAGAGGGTGGCCCTTCAGCCACATCAGAGGGCCCAGTGGACAGAGCTCAGAAGCCTCTCAGGCAGACACACCTTTGTCTTCCACACCTGAGGATGGAGAGTCAGAAAGGTTCCCTGCCTCATTCACATTCAAATTGTAAAGAAAAGCACTGAGGTTCCAGTCCAAGGTCCCCACCCTGGCCAAGCCCTTCCTAAACTGCCTTGGGTGCATATCTGTGAGCGCACCCTGCACTCCCAGATAGGGATGAAATCCAGTTTGGGAGCTGCGGGAGGACCGCTTGCCTTGCTGTGCAGAGCTGGCATCCCAGGCCCTGGGGAAACCTGACTCCCTCACTCCCCTGCCCAGCACAGACTGATGCTATCTCCGGAGTGGGCGGCAGGAGAGAAGGAAGTGGCCTCCTCAGGGCCCCAGAAGTCGTGCTTTTCTCCTTGGGATTTGCTTCTCAACCCTCCCTCTTCCTGGAGGGTTGCAGCAGAGAGAGGCCATGCAGAGAAGCAGGAAATGACAACCTTGGGGCTCCCTATGCTGACTTCAATGTTCTTCTCCTCCCCATGGGCCCTCCCCTGGGAGAAGGGGGGACTCCCTTTTAATGATGCCCACCAGAGCTCCCGCTCCCGGGAACTGGGATCTCCCCTCTCCTTCCCTCCCACTTTGGAGCAATTTCGTTAGGGAGTATATGAGAACTCCTCGATAAATCAAAGTGGTTTCCCCAGCAACAGTGAGAGAAGCAGGTTTACTTACGCCAGGTAAATAATGCATGAGCTTGGGCTGAGAAATACGGCAACCAAGTTCATGTTACTGATGGGTTCACTGAACTGCCTGGTTGGGCTTCGGAGAGCTAAAGTCCCAGGGGGTAAGGTTGCAATTCCCCGCTAGCCCCTCCTCTCTAGAGGAATCCTGTCTGTGTTCAGGTGTTTTGGTTTTTTGAGGGTTTTATTTTTCTTCTTTCCTGATCTCACTGCACACTGCCTACTTCCTAATCAACTCGTGTCTGCCTTCAGGAACCAAGGGACCAGTCCCCCATCTTCTGAGTGGCTTCTCTGGGTCTTTGGAGCCAGGGCGTGGCCAAGTCTAAGCTCTGCAAAGTCAGGTGGTGCTACAGAGACCCAGCTCACACAGCCCCGGTTTGCTCAAGTCTGCTGCCCAAACCCAGCAGGTTCCCTAACAGGCCAGCCAGGTCCCCAGCTCGAGGGACTGCAAAGATGAAAGTAAACTGATCTGAACTGTGAAAAGAACAACCTGTGATAAAGACTTTGTGCTTCTTCCAGGCCCCTGAGACCAGCTGATACTAAATCTACATCTCTCTACCCTCCCAGCAGATGTTTGGATTTCTCTGATTTGTACATGGAAAATAGGAAGATCTTTTTTTTTTTAATTTTGTAAATAACAAAGTATGATACCAAAAAATCTTTTTCAAATGGCACAGCACCTACCACAATTTGACATATCCCCATCCCCAAAGAGAATCACACATTACAATGATGAAAAATTCACTGCAGGGAGAAACTGAAACACTAATCATGAGAAAGTAAGAGATTTTTATTGGAGGAAAAGAAGATTTTGTCCCTGTCCAAAGACTTGAGAACTCTTGGTTGGTCCTGTGAAAGGTAAAGTTCCCTGGCAACCTCTCCCCTCTAAAGGGGTTCTTTCTGTCTTCCGGGTTTTTGTGTCTTAGAGTTAAGACTCTACAGATGTGTATAGTAATTGATAGTAATGACAGAATCTTGTCCATCTGTCCCTGCAAATGAGAGAGTAGCCCAGCCTCTGCACCTTGCAACACCATGCTGCCTTACTCCAGTAGACACCATCTACATGAGCAAGATAATAATGAAAGTCTGACCGGGGATTTAGCTCACTGGTTCCGGTGCCTGCCTCGCAAGCACAAGGTCCCGAGTTCGATCCCTGGTACCAAAAAATAAAAAATAAAAAATAATGAAAGTCTGAGCCAGGGCTTTGGCTTAGTGGCACCGCACCTCCCTGGCAAGCACAAGGTCCTGAGTTTGATCCCTGGTACCAGAAAAAAACAAAAACAAAAAAAACAAATAAAGAAAGTCGGGTGAAACCATGTGGTAGTCCTATCTAGTCTTTAAAAAAATTAAGAAGTGGGCTGGGGATTTAGCTCAGTGGTTCCAGTGCCTGCCTCGCAAGAGCAAGGTCCCAAGTTCGATCCCCAGCACAAAAAAAAAAAAAAAAAAGACATGAACACTTGCTAGGTAACAACCAGCGGACGAAATGATCGAAGGTATAATTGGAGGACAAGCCACCCTGTCTGCTGTGGACCAGCCAAACAGATCTATAATGATTACAGGACAATAGTCAGCCCTAAAATGTGGGCTGATAAATGGGTTGGTGCAATACCATAGCACAAACTGAGGTCTGCTTTGGAAAATAATTGCCACAAAATGTCCTAGGATTTGAGCTGTGACAGCAGATTAACAAATCCTGTTCAACTGAGGAAACAGTCTGTCTAGTGGAGAAGATGAATAATTACTGCAGTGTTTTGGGGGGGTTTTTTTGGTCCGGGGATCAAACTCGGGTCTTTGCGCTTGAGAGGCAGGCAGCAGAACCACTGAGCTAAATCCCCAGCCCCTGTGGTGATTATTTAACGTTGCATCTCTTTTTTTTTTTTTGGTACTGGGGATCGAACTCAGGTCCTTGCGCTTGTGGGGCAGGCAGCAGAACCACTGAGCTAAATCCCCGGGCTGTGGTGATTATTGACAGAAGCACAAAAGTCTTTGAAGAAATATCACCCAACCTATTTGAAATGATAAAACAAGTGTTCCCCTGGCAGGACCTCTATAGTAACTACAGAAGCTGAGAAAGTCTTGTGCCAAAATCTGCTCTCCCTCAGGAAGCTGGAGAAGTTTCTAGACACTCTCAGACCATTTCCCAGGTATCAGGACTTTTAACATACTTTGGCATCAATCAAAAAGGCAGGATGTCTCAACAATTGCTTTATCAGTATGATGTTCCTGTTCCAACAACAGAATATTTTCTCATTTTTGGCAAGAGCTGTTTTAGATTTTTTTTTTTTGGTACCAGGGATCAAACTGGGGTCCTTGCACTTGCACAGCAGGCAGTGAAACCACTGAGCTAAATCCCGGGCCCAAGGGCTGTTTTAATAAGTTATACAGACACAATAGCATTATACCTTAAAGTTTCACAGTGCACATAGTACTTTTTTTGTGGTATTGGAGATCGAACTCAGGACCTTGCACTTGCAAGACAGGCGGCAGCACCACAGAGCTAAATCCCTGACCCCTTAGTACTTTCAAAGTACACAGGAAACTGACTAAGGATGTAGCTCAGAGCACGTGCTTAGCATGCACGAGGTCCTGTGTTCAATCTCTAGCACCAGACCCCACCACCACCACCGGAAAAAAGAAGCACTATTGCACCTTTTATTAAACATATACTTTTGTTTCTGTTCTCATTTTACTACCCCAAGAAAACTGTGGAACTTAAAGTACCATTTTAGAGGAAAGAAAACTAAAATGCAGGGAGCCTTCTGCTAGCTGAAATCAGCGTCTGTCTTTGAGGCCTGGCCCAGCAATCCCTGTGGCTACACTGGGCCATCCACCCCCTGTGCAAGGGCACCCTCCAAATCAGGGTATATTAGCCAAAAGATACCCTTCCTGTGCTACCCCAATAGCAGAGGAACAACCAGAAAACATTTGGCCCCTAAGTGGCTAGACAAGTGCAAAACAATCTGTATGAATCTGGGGCCTGAGATGAGAAAGTCCCCTGCCACACCGCACCCTGCCCTGCAGCATTACCAGGGTGCATACATCCTGCAGGACCTTCTGCCCTGGGCTGACTAACCTGATAACTGGCCAGGCCCTCTCCTTGGACCGCAGGGAGTAATTGATAGGTCTAAGAGCACCAATCAAGCCAATGTGGGGAGGGACCATCCCACAGGACAGCCGAGGCCTGCCAGGCACCTCTGGGCAGGGTGGCAGTGAGTAGAGTGTCACAGGAAAGGCCAGAGGCCAGTGGGCAGAAGGCCAAGCAGGAATTGAATGGTGCTCACAGAGGGGCTTAGTGCTGAGACACAGAGGTTCCTAACCCAACAGGCAGGACTGGGGCCCAGTCCAAAACCAAGGGGAAGGTGAGGGATAGAGCTCAGGGTAGAGCTCAGGGCAGAATACATGCTTTTAGAGAGTTTGGATTCAATCCCCAGTGAGGGACCAGGGAGAGAGCACTTTGGAAAGCAGGAGGCATGGGATGTGGCTTAACCCTCAATGTGGTTTGGTTTAGTTTGGTTTGGGGGGGGGGGGAGGTACTGGAGATTTAGCCCAAGACCTTCACACAGAAGTACATCCCCAGCCCTTTTTTTTTTTTTTTTAATTTTGAGACAGGGTCTGGCTAAATTACTAAATTGCCCAAACTAGGCTGGAACTTGTGATCCTTAGCTTTAGCCTTAGCCTCCCAGAGTGCTGGGATTATAGGTGTGCACCACCACTCCCTGCTCTGCTATGTTTTTAAACAAGGCAGAGAAAGACTCGCCATTTTCCTTATGTCCCTGTCAAAGAAAGTCTCATGCTGTGGTTTGCCTGCCAGCAGCCACTGAGCCCTGCATTGCTCCTACAGTGGGCTCTGCTGGGCCAGATTCACTTCCCTCATCCCCTTACCTGGCTCCTCTCCTGGTTTTACCAGAAATCTTTCTGCTCTTCAATATAACTGCACTGATCCCTGCTCAGGCTCCTCGTGCCCCAGACTAGATCTGGCCCTGCAAGCAAAACCAAGCTGTGCTCTCAGGTTAGGCCCCATCTCTCCAGCCTGTGCCTAACTGCCCACAGCCTCCAGAGGAAGTGGAAGCCTGATGGAAGGAGGAGAATAAAGACAGAACCTGGTGCCCAGGACCCTGAGCCATGTTCTGTCCTGAGCCACCAGCCCTCCCACCACCCCATCAGACCCAGGAGAACAGCTGCCACAGAACTGCTTTACTACAGCACTTCGGGTGCACTTGCCCATACTCACAGCGGCTCTGCAGGGAAGCTAGCAAAGTCTCCTGCTCAGACTGGGGAACTGAGGCTGGGGGTGGTCACTGCACAAGGTAGAGGGGTGGTCAGTGCTGTGAATGGCAGAGCAGGGAATGAGCCTGTTCTTGGACCCCACTCAGCCGGCACTCACCATACCTGTCTGCTGTCCTAACCTGCCTGATCTTTGCCAGGAGGGGCCTTCTCCTTTTCAGGCCCCATTTATGTCTGCAAACTGAGGCACACATTATTCTCCTCTATTCTTGACCTACAGCAAGGCAGTGAAAACAAAGGATGCAGCCCCAGGAAGTCAGGGGTCTCCTTTGATCTTGCTTGTGAAGAGCCTGTGGAGGCACAGGATGTGACAAGAGCCACCCAGACTCAAGCCTGGGGGCTCCCAAGATGGACCCAAAGACAGCAGGTGGGAGCCGTTCCCCAGGAGGCCAGTGGAGCCCAGGCCCACCTCTGCCTTCGAAGCCTCCCCACTCTGGTCCTTCCTTCTGGAGGAGGCTGGAGCTGCTGGGCTGGGCCTCTGGAACCTCAGCAACCTAATGGGATGTAAATTGGAGTCTGCTCCCATCCAGATGTATTATGCATGGACTTTCTATTCAATTTCACTTGGAAACTCACCATCCATCACCTCTGCAGAGCCTGTGCACACTTGGGACTGTGTCAGCAGTTTCTTGTCACTTGGTGTCCATTGCCAAATTCATCTCTCTTGGCTGTGGGGTCCAGGGGACTCCAAAGTTTCAGAGCATGGCTAAGGTGGAGTGGGGGAGCACTTTCTAGTATCCTCTGAGGTTGTCCTGCTCCTGGTAGTGAAAGGCAGAGCCAGGCGGGAAGCTGGAACAACCTGACCTCCTGGCAAGATGTGCTGGTGCCTGCTGGCAAGTAGGGACTCCTGGGGGGCAGGAGGTCAGGGTTTGGATGGGGAGGGGAGGAGAGAGCGGAAGCCCCATGTCAGGTCCAGGCTGTAGTCGGAGCAGCCAGGAGGGTCCTGAGTGCTCACACAGGGTCAGCCTGAGCACTGTTTCTCTCCCCAGAGAGACCCAGGCATGTGCACACATACACACTCTCAACTCCCACAAATATATTCACTGAAGCCATCCATACACTCACATACACACAGCATACACCCCACACTCACACATGCATCATACACTCACTCATGTAGGTACACACACACCAACATCCCCATGTACTCACATCTACCCGAACATATGCAACATACCCACATTCACCCACCACACACAGGCGTGTCTACACACAAGGCACACACTCCCCTGCAGTACCATACCTACAACACACAACCCTGAATCACACACTCATTCACACACCACAGTATCACACCAGTGTCATCTCAGAGGCCTAGACAGACATAGCTTTTCTTCATTCATGAAGAGGGGGAGGGGACTTTCCTGAGTCGCTAGGATACAGATTCTGTGGGTGTTTTGAATCACTGGCAGCACAGCACCCAACCTTCTTGGGAGCAGTGACTGTAGAAGTGGGAGTTGTGTTCCCTCCCGTTCAATTTTCTCATCAATGGAGAGGGGGCTGGGCAGCAAGGCACTAGAAACCCAACCGGAAGAACCCACTGGGTGTGGGAGAGAGGAAAAACCATAGGAGGAGAAAGAAAGGCTTCACCCTTGAAAACTGGGGGCCAGAACTCACCATCCTCTGTTGACTGAGCATCTACTTCTTGCAAGAACTGAGCTAGGTGAGCATGAGACCCAGGTCTGCTTGCCAGGAAAAGACGCCAGACCAATTCCCAAGTGCTAACTCACATCCAGGGTGGTGTGTAGCCTGTCAAGAAGGGTTGTCCAGCCATACATGTCAGCCTGGATGCTCAGAGAGGGACAAAGTTACTGTGTGCTGGAGTGAGCAGGGGAGGAGGAGACAGGAAGCACGCTCCAGGTGAGGAGACTGGAGAGGTAAGACTGCAGTGTAAGAGTGAGGAAGGTGTGAGGAGCCAGCCTGGAAGAACTGGACAACTGGGCATTTAGCACTTGGTCTCTGAGCTTTGCTGAGGTTAGGAGCCTGGTTTGCTTTTGGATGAGATCCTGGGACAGAAAAAAGGGACCTTAAGTAACAAATAAACAAATGAAAGTAAAGTATAGGCTTTCATTAGTAATACTGTATTCACTTTAGTTAATTAATTATAACAAATGTACCATATTCACTAAAATGTTAATTATAGAGAAAACTTGGTGAAAGTATTTAGGAATTCTATACTACTTTGAAATTTTGTTTTGTTTTTTGAGATGGGGTCTCACTATGTAGCTGGAATTACAGGCATGCACCACCACTGCACCCAGTAGGTTTTGTTTTTTTGACACAAGTTCTCGCTATATAGTTCAGGTTGCCTTGAACTCACTATGTAGCCCAGTCTGGCCTCTAACTCAGCAATCCTCCTGCCTCAGCCTCTTGTGGGGATTACAGGCAGGCTTCCCCACTCCTGGCTTGCAATTATTATTTTTTTTTGATACTGGGGATCAAACTCGAGACCTTGCAGGCTGTGTTTTCAAGGTAGGTGCCAGAACCACTGAGCTAAATCCCCAGCTCCTGGCTTGCAATTATTTTATAATTCCAAAATGTTTCCATAGTGAGTTCAAGGCCAGCCTAAACTACACAGTGAGACCCTGCCTCAAAGACCCCCCCAAAATTAAACATTAAATTAAATCAAATTTAAAACTGTGCTTTGAAATAGTAAAGGCATTCTGCTAACATTAGTTATCACTAGTATGAACCACCAGCCGCTGGCCTGGTGCCCATCCTACACAGCATGTGTTTTCTCAACGTACTTTGCATTTTTGTGGGCTTCACCTTCTCCAGTTTTCCTTGTTTTCTATGGCCATGGCAATTTGGAGAAGCTTCAATCAGGTACAGTCGTCCCTTGGGCTCCCTGGGGGACTGGCTCCAGGATCCCCCCAGGACACCAAAATCCGAGGGTGTCCAGTTCCTTGTATCTGCATATTTGGTGTTATTTGGTGTTGCATTTGCACAGAACCCATACATACCCTACTGAGCACTTTAGAGCATCTCTAGGTTTCCTAGAATAACTAATGCACTGTAAGGCTGTATAAATAATTGTTACACTATGTCGTTTAGGGAACAAAGACACACATAGTCCATACATTTCCAGTACAGACACGACCATCCTAGGCTAACCCATAGTGCACAGTCCAGTCTGCAGTTGACTAAAGCTGTGGGTACAGAATCTGTAGATCAGGAGAGTCTATATTCTAGTTTTGTTCGTTTTGGTTTTGTTTTTTGGGCTGTGGTTTGAGATAGGGTCTTGCTATGTAGTTCAGCCTGCCCTAGAACTCCTGACAATCCTCCTGCCTCACCCTCCCGAGTGCTGGGATTACAGGCAAGTACCACCACACCCAGTTTGGTTTTTTTTTGGTACCAGGGATCGAACTCGGGTCCTTCCGTTTGCGAGGCAGGCGGCAGAACCACTGAGCTAAATCCCCAGCCCCGTGGTTTTGATTTTTTTTGAGACATGGTCTCAAGAACTTTTATTTTAATTGGTATTTTTGGGGGGGGGGATACTGGGGCTCAAACTCAGGACCTTGCACTTGTGAGGTGGTACGTTTTATTTATTTATTTTTTCAATTCATGAACTTCGGTACATTTTAGACATACATAACAATCATAGGGAATTTGTACCTGTACATGATATATCTTGATTCTTCTTTTTTTTCTCATTCCCCTCCCTTCCCTAAAGAACTTTGTACTTCAGGCTGACCTTGAATTCATGGCAATCCTCCTGCCTCAGCCTCTTGAATGCTGGGATTACAGGCATGGGCCACCACAACTGGCTCTTTATTTTGTTTTTTGAGACAAGGTCTTGCTATATTGCCTGAGCTGGCCTCAAACTCCTGGGCTCAAGTGATCTTCCAGCCTTCACTTCCAGAATAGCTGGTACTGCAGGCACCACTGCACCTTGCTGGATGGTATTTTATAGAACATCCAATTGGGATTTGTCTGATACTTTTCTGAACTTGATTTCAAGTCAGGGCCAATTGGGGCCCACAGAGCAGAAACCACTTCCTTCCCCAGACAGGTAGCAGGGGAGGCACCTGCCCTTCCTTTCGTGATGAAGGCCCTGTGTTCAGGTCACCTGAGGACCCAGGGCAGGAGGGCACAGCTGTGCTGCAGGGAGTGTGTGGGCTGTCAGGGAGCATGTGGCCCTGGCATCCTGGCTCTGCCAGCCCCCACAGCTTTGCCTCTTGTGGAAAGGCCAGCCTTTGGCATGGCCAGGCCCAAGAGGGAAAGAAACTTAGCTTAGGATGAGATATTCCAGAGGATTTGCCTCTGCTCCCGTCTCCCCAGGGCCAATCCGAGGGACAGCCTCCTTCTTCCAGAGCTGGCTTTGTGGACTAATGGCCTGCGGATGCTGCAGCCTTCCAGGGGTTTCCTGACAACTCCTCTGAGGTGGAGTGAGGAGCGGCACTTGTGTGAGTCCTGTACAGGACAGGCTTCCCGGGTTCAGAGCTGTCTGGCAGGTGCTCTCATCTTGCTTACTCCCTGGGTCCCCATGCTCCAGCTTCCCAGCCTCACTTCTCAGTGGCCATCCCTCATCCTAAACTCTGCTCTGGTGAGGAGAAGGCAGTCCCTGGGCACTGAACTGTGTGGGCTGGCAGAGCTGGCAGGCAAACACAGCAGGTTAAATCCAGTGGCCTGTTTGTGATGTCTAGACAGGAAGCCAGGCTGAGAGAGCAGCAGGGACATGCCCCTCTGCCAGCCCAGGTGACCTGTGCCATGGCCTAGAGTCCAGAGGGTCGGTGCTCTGGGCCTGTGCTGGCCCACAGAAGGTCTTCCAGGATTACAGGTGTGCCTTGAGCAACCCAATGCAGCTGGATAGTCTGCGTGGGTACACAATGTCAACAGGTGGACTCAGGTGAAAGGTGGCCTTGAAGTTGAGGCAGGGAGAGTGAACCTGGCAACAGGGATTTGGAACCAGTCTGGGGCATCCTCAGAATAGTGCTAACATCCAAGTGGGATGGACTGCCACAGCGGCACTGAGGGGGTCGAGCTCAGCTTCAGATCTACCCTTGGGACCCTGAGCAAATTAGTCTGTCTCTCTTGCTAAATATGGTGGTGCACACCTGTAATTGCAGATACTGAGGCAGGAAGATCACAAGTTTAAGCCCAGACTGAACAATTTAGCAACTCAGCAAGACGCCAAAAAGGGGGGAAAGGGATGCTGGGGATATAGCTCACTGCAAAGCCCTGAGTTTGATCTCCAGTATCACACACACACACATACACACACATGCAGAACAAGTTATGGTGCAAACTAGGAAAGCAGGGCAGCAGCCTGGGTCCCTGGCTCCCACACAGGGCACTGTGCCTTATGCCACACTGCTTCCTGTTCTTCCTGGGCAGATTCATCCAGTGCCAAACACCTTCCTCTCATCTATGTGGCTGAGAACTCAGCAGCTTCGTTTCCATGTTTGTGCACACTTACTCCCTTCCAGCTTATCTTATAACCAAACACTTGAGCCAGATTCTGCAATCTTTAAGGAAATACAAAGGAGTGAAAGGCACAACAGGGAGATGATAACTAAGTGTTCCTACGGAGTTTGCCAGTGTGCGCTGGCACTGGGCCACAAGCTCCAGCCCTCAATCTGTTCACCAACCTCCTCCCTCTCTCCTCCAAGCTGCCCTGAAAGCCGTTTCCTCTGGGAAGTCTTCCCAGATCTGCGAAGTCCCTGGCAGCTCCCATGGGTTGGCCCTGTCTGAACCCACCCTTCCCTGGCTGTCCTCACCACATTGCACCTCAGAGAGCTGTGGCCTTCACTCCATGCTGTGGGTCCCTCCTGGCTTTCCTCCATTCTCACCTGCTGTCAGCCCTGCCTGCATCATGCACTAGACACAGATTTTTTTTTTTTTTTTTTGGCACCAGGGATTGAACTCAGGACCTTCGCTCGTGAGGTAGGCGCTGCTGTGCCACTGAGCTAAATCCCCAGCTTGACACAGATTTGACATTAATGCCTGATTGTCTCTTGACGCACTTACCTCCTGCTTTCATGTGATCACGAGCATGCCCTGTCTTTGCTACTGCACATCTGTATTGTTAGTCTGAGACTCCTGTAACTCAGATGTCTTATTATCGGGAAGGCAGATTTGCTCGCTGGGTCCTTTAGTTCGTCTAAGCAGAAGATGACTGTCTGCGCACCACTGGGCTTCAAATCTCGTGTCCACATTCCGTGTCTCATCAGCTTCAGCTCCTTCGATGAATCCCTGCTTTGCAGAGTCCCTTTACCTGTGAGTGACAATTCTTTGATTTTTTTTTTCTTAAATCCACAAAAGCCCCTTTTTCTCTCTCAGACTTTCTATTAACCCTGACCTTTTACCATCTTGTGATAGTATTGTTTAAGAAGGGTCTACAGCAGTGATACCATTTGTCTAAAAAAGGAAAGAAGAATTGTACATATATATAAGATATATACAAAAATATATGCATGTTGTCATGTCTGATCTGTCTCTGAAGGATGGAAGTATAAATTATCTGTGTAATTAAGTGATGTACAAAAATCTGAAAAGAGCACTTGCCTTCAGAAAACAATTTTCATTACATACCTTTATGTACCTTTTGAACTTTTAAAGCTTTTTTATAGCTGGGTGTGATGGTTCACACCTGTAACCCCAGCATTCTGGGAGGCTGAGGCCAGAGGACCGAAAGTTCAAGCCAAACTTGTGCAATTTAGCAACTTAGTGAGACCCTGTCTCAAAATAAGAAACTAGTGGGGCAGTGGGGCATCTAGCTCAGGGCAAAGGCTTTGGGTTCAACCCCCAGTACCACACACACACACATACACATATACACAAATATACACTGTGTGTATTTTTCTGTGACTAGCTAGTTTCTCTCGCCATAGTTCTAAGTTCCATGGTGCCAGTGGCAATTTTAATTTCCATATTTTCATTGTTACTCAACACTGAGTGAATGCACCCACTTTATTGACCCATTTGCCAGACAATGAACATAGGGCTATCTCCCATCCTGGCTGCTTTGAACATCCTAATGCCCACACCCAGGCACATAGTGTAAAAGTTTCCAGGCTTTGGCCAGCCAGTGGAGCTGCTTCACAGTGGGTGAACACCACCTCCGGCTCCACAACCACTTACCAAGTGGCTTCTGGTGTAGCTGCAGCAATCCCCTCCAACAGCATGAAGGGCTTTTGTCTTTTGACATTTTTTTTTTTTCCAGTACTGGGGACTGAACTCAGGACCTTAAGCTTGCAAGGCAGGCATGGTGCCACTGAGCTAAACCCCTGGCCCTTCTCCTTTGACATTTTTGCTACTGCTGCATGTTGATGGACTTTAAAGTTTTTACCAATCCAGAGGGTCTAAACTGATGTGATATTTTACATTTCTCTGGTTTAGATGTCATTGAAAGTATTTTTTAATTTTTACTGGCTATTTGTGTTTTCTCCTCTATGAATGTCTTAGTCAGCTTTTCATCACTATAACAAGATACCTGAGATAATTATAAAGAAAAAGGGGTTTTTTTGTTGGTTTTTTTTTTTGGTGCCGCGGATTGAACTCTGGTCCTTGCACTTGCAAAGCAGGCGGCGGAACCACTGAGCTAAGTCCCCGGCCCCATAAAGAAAAAGGTTTACCCAGGCATGGCAGTGGGCCCTTGTACACCCAGGGTGTACCTCCCGGAAGGCTCAGGGAGGACAATCACAATTTTGAACCCAGCTTGGGCAATTTAGCAACTTAGCAAGACCCTGTCTCCAAATGAAAAAATTTTTAAAGGTTGGACATGTAGCTCAGTGCAAAGGCCCTAGATTCAATCCCCAGTAGGAAAGAAAGGAGAGAGAGAGAGAGAGAGAGAGAGAGAGAGAGAGAGAGAAAATTAAGGTAAAGTGAGGTCTTTCAGGTCAGCCTAATCCAATTTGGTGTTCTGCTGTTGGTGTTCTTATAAGAAGAGACTGGGACACAGGGGACACGGACCTAGGGAAACTGTGCGAGGACATACCAAGGACTCATCTGGTCTGCAAACCCAGGTGAGTGACCACAAGACGCACACCTGCCAGCACTTTGATCTTGGACTTCTGGCTTCCAGCATTGTGAGACAATAAAGATCTGTTGTTAAAGCCTCTCCGGCTGTGGATTTTGCTGCTGCAGCCCAAGCTGACTAAGTCAGGAAGCATGCTGCAGTCTACACAGCGCTTTTACACACTTTCTTCATCCATTCCTTCTTCATCAAACATTAACCAAACCATCCTGGTTTAAGGGCATTGTTAAACCCTCACCGAAAACTTTTAAGACAGAAATAACTATTCCTGTGTTTAAATGAGGAAACTGAGGCTCTCTAGGTGAGAGCAGAGCAGGATAGCTGGGATGGCAAAGGAACTGAAAACAGTCATGTAAGATTTTTTAGTTTATTTTTGATTTGGGTTTTTTTGTTTGTTTGTCTTTGGCAGTACCAGGGATTGAAATCAGGACCTTGCACTTGTGAAGTAGGCATGCGCAGCCACTGAGCTGAATCTCCATCTGAGTTTTTTGGGGTTTTTTGGTACTGGGGATCGAACTCGGGTCCTTGCGCCTGCTGTGACAAAACCACTGACCTAAATCCCTGGCAAGGGTTTTTTGTTTTTGAGACAGGGTCACACTGACTCAGGATCCTCCTGCCTCACCCTCCTGAGTGCTGGGATTACAGGAAATACAGGAATAAGCCACCACTGTTCATTTCTTATTTCTGTAAATCTGGACAACTGTCCTTTAGTACTAAACCCAGGCTAAGCAAATCTGGAACAGGATTTATGCATCGGGTGGCAGTGGCAGAGAAGCACTTCCTTGCTATTCTCCCAGTGAGACAATGCACAGGTGAAGTGTGCGCCTTCAAACCCAGCTTCTGATCAGACTGCCAACTTCAGCTGCCAATTTCACCATTAAAGCCTTGACTGATACAACTAAGGCTTCCTCTACACTGAATGTTGTTTTCTCCTCCTTCCTGCTCTGAACACTTCCATTCTAAAACATTGCAAAGCCCTCTTCTTGCAGAATCTCTTTTGGCTAAGTGTGGTACCACTGGTTCCAGCCAAGTGGCCTGAACAGGCCCATTTCAAGCTGAGCGATCTGTTCATTCTTCATTGATCCAAAAGCTGGGCCCACTTTAAGTTAGCCAGGAACATGGCCGAGAGCAGGGAGTGCTCTGTGCCCTTCTTTTTCTGTGTGTGTGTGTGTGTGTGTGTGTGTGTGTGTGTGTGTGTGCGCTCCCAAGGCAAAATATAGCCCCTGTTTGAGTCGGAGCCGCGCCCTCCTGGGTTGGGACAGTAAACAGAGCTGGCAGCCTGTCCTCCCAGACAGTGACAATGCAGAGGGGGAGGAACATGATCATTGTGCTTCAGCACTGGAAGGCTACGCGAATCTACCCCCAAATCCAGTAGTCTACCAGAAGAAGCTGCGAAGGTTCCAGAATAGGAAGGAACCTTCTCTACATTCTACAAGCTTTTCTTTGTCTTGGGGGAGGGTACAGAAGTGTCGAACTACTTCCTCTTTGTCCAGAAATGTCAGAACCTAGGTCCTTCCCAGTACATCCTGTCTTAGAACTGAAGAATGTGACAGCATTAAGTTACGGTCTCTGCTGGGGCAGAGCTGTCCTCAGTCATCTCAAATTTGACTCCAAGAAGCCCTCCCTCCAGGGCTGAAGATGCAGTTCAGAGGCAGAGGGCTTGCCTAGCAGGTGCAAGGCCCTAGGTTCAAGCTCTAATTCTGCTTTGTTTTGCTTTTTGGTACCGGGGATCAAACTTGGGTCCTTGTGCTTTCGAGGCGGGCAGCAGAACCACTGAGCTTAATCTCTGGCCCCTCTAGTTCTGTTTTTTAAAAAGCCTCTCTCCTACCCTCCTCCATCACCTCCTGGTGTGGGTGGTCACCTTGTACAGTACACCCGAACTGCTTGGGACTCACCACAGTCCGAAGCCACAGTCAACTGTGCTGTTAAGAGATAACTGGCCCAAAGGGATGGGGAGTTACAGAACAAAGAGAAGAAAGGGGTTTCTCCCACAGGAAGTTCAATTTAGATCAGGGAAGCACAAAGCTAAGCTGGTTAAATACAAAATTTATGAGCCAGTACATGGCACAAAGCACATCTAACTCAGGTCAGACCTGGGGACCACTGCTGGGCTTGAGTCTTGTTCCAGTGTTTTAGGGATGACTTTGCAGAGGGGGCCAGCACTTAGCTTTCTGGAAGAGGAATACTGGCCATGGTCTGGCTCCAAAGAGGGGGCCAGGTGTGTCATGCATAGAAGACTAAGTGAAGGAAGAAATGCAGAGCTGGTGTTGCTTAGCCTGGAGGGGCTGAGGCTCCAATGTCAGACACAGACAGACACACAGGCATTTGGCAGCGGGAGGCCGTCCCACTAACAGGGACTCTGAGGTATCCGTGGCACATTTCACAGGCTCCGCTGCATAGTATCCCCATCACAGGGAACTCAAAGGAAATAGACATGCACAGCAGAGGCTGCTTAGCCCGCCCTGTGAACTTGGATAAGTCTCCCAAGCTTGGGCCTTGGTTTCCTCATTTACCTCAGGAAGAGATTGGATTTGACCAATGATTCCTAAATTTTGGACCAGTCCAGTCCAATTTATTAAACATTTGGAGGTCTTTTTCTTGTTCTTTTTTCTCCCTACTTTCCTTTCTTTTTTTTCTTTTTTCTTTCTTCCACGCTGGATTGAACCCAGGGCCTTATGTACAGTGGGCCAATATTCTAGCACTAAGCTATACCCCAGAGTCTTGTTATGTAGCCTGGGCTGGCCTTTAACTCTGAATCCTCCTGCCTCAGCCTCCTGGGTGCTGGGATTATAGACATGTGCCATCATGCCCAATGGGGACTAACTTTTTATACTAAAAAAAAAAAAGAGCATTTTGGGCAGGTGTGGGCTATACACCTGGGCTATATAGTGAACTCAAGGTCAGCCTGAACTACATACCAAGACCCCGACTCAAGAAAAGAACAATGACAACAAAAATTTTTTTTAAAAAATCAGCATAACTCTCAGTCTACAAGACCAGCTCTCTAAGCCCTGAGCTATGGAGCTACTGCCCACTCTCAGTCTAAAAAAAAAAAGAAAGGACATTTCAATATTGAAAAAGGAGGTGAGACATAATCTTACAGTACCGAGGTGAGACATAATCTTAAAGAAACACATAACAATTATGTGGAAAACTCTGCTACCTGGTTCAAATTTCCCACTGTGTTTCAGACCACAGAAAGCTTCAGCCCTGAGGGGAACCAACTCAAGATTCTGTGAACTAAGAGATGATTCCAAAGGAGGGGCTAGCACCGAAGATTCCCAGGATTTGAACCCCAGCTGGGAAACTCTCTAAACTTGGGCTTCTACACGAGGAGGGTGGCATGGTGCTGGGTTTCCAGAGCTTTCCAGAGCTTTCCAGAACCTGGCAGTGCAGTGCTATGAGAATAGTGAGTGCTGTGCTCTGTGGAGGGGCCCTGCCACCTGTCAAGGAGTTACCCTTCCTCTTCTGCAGCCAGAAAGTCCCCTGTATCCTGAGGTGCCAGGGATTTTGTCCAGAGGTCCATACATGGGAGGGATCAGGCAGGATGCTCCCTCTCTCCTGCTGCTTCTGTCAATAAGTCACTGGGAGGGCAGGGGATTTACCTCAGTGGTGTCGTCACCTGCCTCAAAAGCACAAGGTTGGGCTGGGGATTTAGCTCAGTGGCACCGTGCCTGCCTCAAAAGCGCAAGGTCCTGAGTTCAATCCCCAGTATCAAAAAAAAAAAAAAAAAAAAGTCACTGGGAGCAGAGCCGTGTCTCACTTCTTGTGGACACACTTGGAGCATTTATGTACAAAAAGTCTCAATTAATATATGCCAAATTTCAAGCCTGGATTGTGAGGCCCAGCAATTCCAGTCTATCCCAGCAAAAGCCTCTGGCTTGGAACACTTTGAATAGACCCCACCCAAGAAGGCTACAAGTCTGGGAACTCAACTCAGCAGATCAGTAGATCAGCCACGGAGTTGGGGTCGGGGTGCTCTTCCCTGGAACTGTCATTGTGGTCACAGAAACAACTTGGGGAGCAGCTCCTCAAGCAACTCAGGAGAACGGGCCCTAAAGACCAACAGCTGCCCCGGCTACACGGGCCTCAGTGGGACTGTCTTCAGAACTGCAGACAATGCAGCCCATGTGACAAGCCCAAATGAGTCCCCTCTGAGTTTCACAATGGCCAAGCACAGAGGCTCCCTGAATAGGTCACTTTCCTCTCAGCAGCGACTGGCTGAGCAGCAAGTTCTCCTCATTCATAACCCGCCTTTCTCTCCCTCTTATTATCTTTATCTTTCATCCACTTGAATTCTCTTGTACCCCTTTGACCTCTTCCTTCTCCTCCACATCCCTTATTTCTGGTCTTTCTTGGACACAGAATCACCCTTCCCTCCTGCCACGCAGTCATCCCACACCTGGGTCCCATAGCTAAACAACTATTCCCCCATGCCTGAACATCTCTCCCTTCCCAGCTGTCCCCACCCCAAGGAACTGTTTTTTAAGATCATACTTTCCCTGCTGGTGGGAGTGTGGGGGAGTTAGCAATTCCTAGTGATTGAAAATAAAAAGCACTTGTAATGCCAGTTAATTGTACACACTGACATTCTTTCTAAGTTATTTTAAAATTCCCAGGACACCAATAAACTGACTTTTTTTTTCTGCCACGAAGAAAGATTGTCTGACTCAGATGATGCACTGTGGGGCTGGGTGTGGTGGTGCATGTCTGTAATACTAGCACTCTGAAAGGCTGAGGCAGGAGGATCACTGAGTTCAAGGCCAGCCTGGGCTACATAGTGATTCCAAGGCCAGACTGAGTTACACAGCAAGACCCTGTCCCCCAAATAAATAAATAAATAAATACATAAATACATAAATAGGTACCAGGGATTTAGCTCAGTGGTGCTGTGCCTGCCTTGAAAACACAAGGTCCTGAGTTTGATCCCCAGTACCAAAAAAGAAAATAAATAAACAAACAAACAATAAAAAGAGAGGGAGGGAGGTTGACAAGGAGGTCATGAAGGAAAAGGAATTGAGAATCACCCGTTTCTTTCCCCTTGCTTGTCCATCTTGCATTCCCATCTGTGTGTATGAAAGCTGGGTGTTAAGGGAACCACCAAGGGATAGAGCAGAGGAAGACCACGGATGGTGCCAAGTGATGTAAAGGAAAGGCCCCCAACCCCGCGAATCTTTATTCCCAAGAGGGCTCACACTGGGAGGCCCCTGCAGAGTAGCTCAGTGGAGTGGCAGCCAGACCCCAACCCCAGGTGTCCGAATGATAAACCAGAGCATGGTGCAGGCCTTCCTGCCCACTGGGAACTCCTGGTGCCATGCACAGCAGTTCCTAAAGGCCATCAGCAGGTTATTCACCCTACAAGATGCCAGCACCATGCTCAGGTCTTAAGAGGGAGTGGTTTTGTCCATCCTTACAACCCTGTACAGTTGCTGCAGAATTATGTCCTGATAAATCCATTGTAAATAGAAAGAAATAGAATAGCTTGAAAGTGTATTGAATACACCTAACCTATCAATTGTCCTAACCTAGTGCCACAGGACACTGTGGGGCTTCACTGGCTGCCCTGTCATCTCAGAGCTGCCTGGGACCACTGGACAGTATCTTAGTGTCTATTGCTAGCCTGGAAAAACACCAAAATTCAAACTTTAAAGTCAGTGTCTACTGAATGTGTTTGGCTTTTCACCAGCACAGAGCCAAAAACCTTAGATCTTATACCAAATTTACAGTTGAGGAACTTGTGACCCAGAGTGGCTGTTCAGCCTCAAAAAGGAAAAAAAGAAAATCATGTGGTGGACAGATCAACACCTACCTAGACCCGGAGAACACCAGAAAGTCAGTGAAGCAACGTACTCTGAGCAGCCTGAATTTTTGATTAGGACCAGTGAAAGTCTCCTTCAGACCCTCCAGTGGGCTTGCAGGTTTAAATAAAAAGCCACCTGAAGCAGAAGCTAGAAAAGGAGGGTGGGAAGGTCACACCTACTCACCAGCCCAAGGACAAGAACCTGAAGCCGCAGCCGGGGCAACACAGCACACCATGGGGACAAGGCCATCCGTCCAGGCTCGGATTGCTCCAGTGTATTCCCCAGCAGTTCTCTACTTATCATCAGTACTCTGTTTTTGCTGCCACTAACACATGCTAATCTGATCTGGAAGGAAAAAAAGAGACAGTGGAGTATCTGTAGAAACAAACATCATCAAATGTCCTGGCTCCCTTCCCAGGGCTTCAATAAAAATGCAGGAAGGAAGAAGCCCCAGAACTGAGCCACATCAGCAAGTCCTCCCCAGTCTCCATTAAGTCATTAAGACAGAACTTCGCAGCTTCTGAGCTAATTGCCAGGCTGTTGCTGCAGAAGGCACCCTCCGGGTTGAAGGATGGGCTTGGTGACAAATGAGGAACAAAGATGTGTTGGGAGCCAGGTGTAATGGGACACATCTGTAATCCTAGGACTCTGGGAGGCTGAGATAGGAGGATTGCAGGTTTGAGTTCAGCCTGGGCAACTTAGCAAGACTTTGTCTCAAAAACAAAAAAAAAGAGCAGGGAGGAGGCTGGAGAATAGCTCAGTGCTAAGGGCCTGGGTTCAATCTCTAATAAAAGAAGATGCATTGAATATCTGTTTTCCTGGCTGAGCAGCAAGTTCTCTTTCTTTGCTTTTACATTCAACATTTTGCCTTAATAAGCTTTCTCCCTGATTGTTTTAGTAATGTTTACTTCATTTAAAACCTTGGTTTTGAACCATGCTTTTAAGTCAGCTCTAATTTGGGCAACTAATGACCCAGAAGTCTACTCTTGAGAAGGTTGGGGGGCATGGTGACTTCTCTTTTGTGTGTGGGGGGGGGTTAGGGGGTGCTGGATGAACCTAGGACCTCATAAATACAAGGTGGCCTGTACCTGTAGCCCCCTGGGATCCTTTATAGAGGCCAGGAAACACTATAGCCAAACAGAAAGTTTCTGATGAGGCTAACCTGGCAGTGAACCAAAAGACAAAACCATTTCTTTAATCAGAATACAGTCCCTTGCTCCTCTAAGAGTCAAAATTTTGAAATACAGGAGATGGAATTATAAGCAAGCAAAGAACATGGAAAAAGATAAAAAGGAAGAATAAACTCGGACTATACCTAGCAGAAAGTACATTTGACTTCACAGATTTTTTTCCATCTCAATTCTCTGTGGACCTATTCATAACAGAGATTTGGATTCTTTTTTGGTGGTGTGTGGGGGGGGTGGTACTGGGGATCGAATTCAGGACCTTGCGTTTTTGAGGCAGGCTGCAGCACCACTGAGTTAAATCCCCAGCCCGCCTGAGATACAGATTTCTAAAATATAGTTTCTGCACTGGCTGGTTGAGTATCCTTAAAAATGGCTTCCTTATTTTTCCCAGCCCCTGTTCCACATGAACTCATAATTCCTGAACAACCCCTCGAAGGAGACCAGGAGAACTTGAGCAAAACAGTCCTGGTGATTCTGAAACCTAGTGACACCCCAAAGTTGACACTGAGATTTGGGCCCACAAGTGTCAGATTTCAGCTTTCCCCCCATCCCCCACACCCCTTTTACATGTACACAAATCCTACAAAACAAAATTGTTTTAGAAAAGCTCCACCCATGTAGATTCAAGCAGATTAGTACCAAGTCCACTCAAAGTGTTAACAATTCTGTTTGGTGGGGTTGAAATTTTCTTTTTTTAAATGATTGAATTTTTTTGTGTATGGTTTTATTAGATGTTTGTTTTGTTTTTGTATTTTGTTGTTGTTTTTTTCTTTATTATTAATAAATTTTATTTTATTTTATCCCATTCCCCCCTTCAAGCCCCAGCAAAATAAAAGTTAACAGGAAATAGGGAGATAGGTCTTTTGCAAATGGGAAAGGGACCAAGAGATCCAGGGAGAGGGAGGCATAAAGAAGGGAAGGAGATGAAAAAATGAATTAAAATGTGTTTTTAAAAAATGTGTTATGTATGTGGACCAACTCTCCACGAGGAATGTAATCATTATGTGCTACAAACATGCACTAATACAAAATAAAATAAAATAATTGAATTTTCTTATATTTAAAAGGAAACTAATGGAAACAAAGTCTTTGTAAATAGGGAGGAGTAGAGGTGAAGGGAGGGGAGGGGAATGGGGAAAAAATAGAACCAAGATATATCACGCACAGGTACAAGATTCCAATGATGAATGTCATCATATTGTATACTAAAATATACCAGTAAACTTGATGAATAAAAAAAATTGAATTTTTAGAGAAAGAGCAGTTTTAAACTCCCTTCTTCGGACACTGTAATCAAGAACAGTTCCCTTCCCTGCAGTGACACAGGTGGCAAAAAAAGGCTCCGGAGTCTGCCCAGCCACAAGCACAAGCTTCTTTCACAACCTATCACTCCTGGGATTGTTCAGTCTCTGCAAGCTTTAGTATTCTCACCTGTGAAATGAGGGCTGACAGTTGTGTCTATCTCATTGTTATGGGGTTTCAGTGAAGTAGTTTATGTAAAAGCATTTAGCAGTTCTTCCAGCTTATAATAACATCCATTAACTATTAGCTATTGTGGCCTCAGAACAAAGTATAAACACAAGGGCCGGGGGATTTGGCTTAGTGGTTACACCGCCTGCCTCGAAGGCACAAAGTCCCGAGTTCTATCCCTGGTACCAAAAAAAAAAAGTATAAACACAAAAGACTTAGGCAGAGAGACCAAATCTAATACTGCTGTTTATGTATTTCACACTTTCTAGAAAATAAGCTTAAATGCTTGGAAACCTATCAGGGCCAAGTAAGTGGATTTAGGAAGACAGCAGTGAATTGTTGGCCTCTATCTAGCCTTAGCAAGACACTTCCTGGAAGACCTAAGAGGACTTAACACCCATCCACATTGCTTTTCTGGATAGGCCTGGGGAAATCCACCTCAGCTCACTTGGCAAAGAAATGCCTGCAGACTCCCTTCAGCTGCAAACTGAAACTGTCTACAGGGGCAGGGGACATAGATCAGTGCTATAGCACTTACCTAGCATGTGTAAGGTCCTGGGTTTAACCCTAGCACTGCAAAAGAAAAATAAAATTTTTTTTAAAGCATAAAAATTGTATCAATACTGAACATGTAAACACTTTTTCTTGTCATTTTTCCTTAAACAACTCAGTATAACAACTATTTCCATAGCATTTCCATTGCATCAGGTATTATCAGTAATGTAAGGATGGTTCAAAGTGTATAGGAAAATGTGTGTAGGTTATATGCAAATATTGTGCCATTTTATGTTAGGGAATTGAGCATCCTTAGATTTTTGGTATTTTGGTAGCCACAGATCTTTTTTTCTTCCATACTGGAGATGGAACTCAGAGCCTTGCACTTGTGAGGCAGGTGCAGCACCCCTGAGCTAAATTCTCAGCCCCCACAGATGTTGATATAAATGAGATTGTAAGCCCAATCCCCTTTGGATCCTCATGTATACAGAAATTGCCATAGCACTGTTTGTGTGCGAAAAGCATTGAAAATAATGCACATGCCCATTACCGGGCCAGACAAAAGGGTGAAATAAATCAAGTATATCTATAAATGCAAAGTTGCATATCTGCTCCAGGTGTGGTGACACATACCTGTAATCCCAGTACTCAGGAGGCTGAGGCAGGTAGATCATGAGTTTGAGGCCAACCTGGACTACATAGCAACACTTTGTCTAAAAAACATCAAAAAAAATTAGATATCTGTTAAAAGGAATAAGAAAGATCATTACGTACTAACATAGAGAGGGAAAAAATAAGAAGCTTTGTACCATGTATGTAACAGATCACTGGTGTAAAAAATTAGGGTCACAGGGCAGGGGATTTAGCTCAGTGGTTTCACCACCTGCTGTGCAAGTGCAAGGACCCAAGTTTGATCCCCAGAACCAAAAAAAAAAAAGTTTCAAAAAATTAGGGTCACACACATGCACAGATATCTGTATACATACAGTATATACAATCATTCTGTACACATACAAAGATATCTGTAAAATAAATTCATAGAAAGAATTGTTAAGTCTAAGAATATAAAAAGTATGTATCCATTAAATGCTAATAAATATTAACAAATGGCCCCAAATAGGTTACCTAATCAACGCTCCTACCACCTATGATTTTTTTTTGCTTTTTTTTGGTACCGGGGATCGAATTCAGGCGCCCTTGCGAAGCAGGCGGTGAAACCACTGAGCTAAATCCCCGGCCCCCACCTATGATTTTGAGTGCTCATTTCCCCATCAACATTACCTTCCAGTTTTTAAAAATGCAACTATATATTTTTTTTAAATCCAAACAGAACTCTATTTTTAAGTATCTTCCCCTCTGATCTTACCCCAGTGGTGGGGAACCTATGTCAGGTGTGGCATGCCACAGTGGGCTGTTTGTATCTTTGAAAGCTCTGTTATCATGTTTTGTTTTGTTTTGGTTTTGGTTTGGTTTTGGTACCTGGGATAGAACTTGGGTTCTTGCGCTTGCACAGCAGGCGTCAAAACCACTGAGCTAAATCCCCAGCCCTCAGTATTCAGGTTTAATTGCAGTGTTGACACTTTGCAATACGTAAGTGGGTTTTGGGTTGCAGTGTGGGTACTAGGTCTCTAAAAGGTTCACCATTGCTGCTCCTCTCCAATATCACCAAAAGTTCTTGACAGTGCAGGAGAAGTCATGTGTAACTTTGTTAGCATACCCTTGGGTGGGATCCATTTCAAAGTCCACTCCTCAAGGATTCAAGTCTAACCCTGAACTTTGATCTTTGTCCCTAAGCAGATGCCCAAGAATGTGGGACCTGCACTCCTGAGGGGTCCTCAGAAATGCAAATTGTTTACCATTCTGCCACCTCTTTTACTTCTCCAGTCCCCAGCCCTTAGCTGAGTGGCTCTAACTGGGAGAGGTTTGTAAATTGGATTCAGGAAGAGAAGAAAGTTTGGGGGCCCCTGAAGGAAAGCAGAACACAAAAGGCCAGCTTGTTTGCAGTTAAGATTCTGCAGCAAGTCTAATACCTAAACCAGGGACCACAGTCTAAGGACTTGCTGAGGTTTTATAAGCCTCCTGAGCTTCTCCATATATGTTCTTATGGGTTTTCCTCCTGCTTCCCAGTAAAAGCTATAACAAAAAGGGCTGCTTATCTTGGAGCACAGCAAGGAAGTGGGGAGATAAGTGTGAAAAACATACCCTTTCTGTGGCCAATATGGGGGAATACACAATTGAGAGATGGGGTAGAGACAGAAAAGCCCCATGGATACCTAGGAAACAGGGTTCAAAAGAGATATGTGGGCCAAAGGAAAGTTCACGCTAACAAACAAAAGCAATGGCTACCATTTATTGAACAGCTACAATGTGCTAGGCCCTGCACATTCTATATATCATCCCACCCAATCCTTTCAACAGTGCTGTGAGGAACAGTTCCTATTGCTATCTGTACTTCACCATCGAAATGAAATGGAGTTAAGGAAAAGCCCAAGATCTTCTTTCTGGGTCCAGAAAGAAGTGGCAGAATGAGAACCTACTTTCAAAACTGGCCCCAGAGGCTGGAGGTGCATGCCTGTAATCCCAGCACTAAGGAGGCTGAGGCAGGAGGATCACCGCAAGTCCAAGGCCAGCCTGGGCTAAATAGTGAGCTCAAAGCCAGCCTGAACTACATACATAGTGAGACTTTGCCTAAAAACAAAACAAACAAACAAACAACAAAAAAACCTGACCTCAGAGCCTAAATTCATCCTTTCAGAACAAAATAACTCAGAAGCTTCCGTGTCCATCTAACCCCTCACCCACCCTGCATTTCTCCTCAGGCTAGGTTTCCTCCATTATTCCATACAAGTCTTCAGATTTTCACATGTTATTTGTCATCTTTCAAGACTCATGCCCCACTTTCCCTTGAGTCCTCACCCTTCCTAATTTCCCTTCCTCAAACACCCTACAGCTGCCCCTGGGTGGCTCCCCCACAAGACTCTGAGCTCTGGAGACGGTGCCCTCTTCCACCTTCAGATCCACTGTGTGCCCAGCTGTGCCTGACACACAAGAAGGGCCCTTTCTCACCCCAGTGCTCAGTGAATGCCTGTGGCATCAGGGACTGACAGGCATTGAGCTTCTTTTTCCTGATCCCAGTTGGTAGGAAACTGGGAGTGGATATTATTTACAAAAACACCAAGCCAAACAAGACCCTCCCTTCCCTGACTTGTTGAAGCTGTGTTGGGAACAGCCAGGGGTCACCAAATGGTGGCCAGATGGTAACTGGCTGCTGCTCCCTAACTCCAGGGGCCTGGGGCAAAAGGCTTGGCAACCCACCTGCTCCCCAGGACCTGTGAACGTCCACTTTGTAGGTAAGGGCCAGATAGTTCCCTCCTCCTGAATCCCCTCCAGCAGCCAACTCTTGCGTGGAGACTCAGCTGTTGCCACCAGGCAGACTCCTGCACACCAGGCTGGGTCATAATGGAGTCCAACCTGACCTAGGATGATGTTGCTTCTCTCCCCATTTCACTGATAAATGGGAGCCAATAACTGCAGTCCTGACAGGGGAAGGTGGTGCTCATCCCCCGTGGGCATGTCTGAGCCTGAAACACCAAGCTTAGAGGGAGCAGGGTAGCTCTAGGCAGAGGGCCGGTGGGAAGAAGTAGAAGGAACTCCTTCCTCCCTGGAAGAACTCTGAGAACATAGTGGCTGGAAGAACAAGGAAGGATTTTCTGCAGCATTCCCAAACAAAGAGAGCTCTCTGGGCTTTGGGGAGAGCTCTGTTTCCCTCCTTCTCATTCAGCACCAGTCTTCTCCTCCCACAGATCTCGGAGGTAACAGGCCTCCAACTGGTTATCAGGTCCTGCAGCGTTAGAGCCTTTGTCTCCCTTCAGACAACTCGAGGCAGGGCCAGGGGCCTACAAATCCTCCCTGACCCTCCCAGCTCTTTGTTATCTCAGAGGGAAGATTACATTTCTGCATGGGGAGGCAAGGTGCCAGGAGTCCTGGGAGCAGGACTGAGGCAGGCAGAGCTGAGACCAACCCCTCTTGCCTGGAACAGCTCAGGGCTGCCCTGGGGACGCTTTCTTTCTCAGTTCTGGGGCCCGCTCCGAAGTGGAGGTTCTGCGTTTCAGAAAGAGCAGGGGGTGGGGAGTGGTACAGAAGAGGAGGTGCCTGGAAGGATAAAAGCAACTGACTCAATTGTTTAGGAGTGGTAGCTGGATCTGAAAATGGCCCAGGAGTTCTATGGGTCCCTCACCTTCCTCATTCCCATTTCTCAGAGAACAGGTTGGGGCAGGGCTAGCAAGTTGGCCACTTGCTAAATCTGAATCTTTAGAGGAATTTGTTCAGCAGTGGGACTATGTCCCTCAACACCAAATAGACATGGATTTAGATCTTTCTATTTAAGTCAAGGACGTGTAAGAATGTGCCTCCTCGTTAGGCTTTTCTGGGGGTCCTTATTGGTGGACTAGGGCCTCATACATGCTAGGCAAGTGCTCTACCATTGCACCACATCACTGGCCAGAGCTGGATTTGAAACCCCTTGTTTTAGAAGAATTCTGGTGAGGAAGGGCAACGGATTCACTCTCCTTTAGGAGCACAGTGAGAAAATAGTAGAGTATCAACATTCCATTCTGGATTTTCCTTGGCTTGCCTTTGAAATTATGTTCTTTCAAACTGTATCTCCTCCTCTGGTTACCCAGGTTTGTTACACTTGCCAAGTCCAAAAACAACAAATACGTGTGTGTGAAAAATCTCCTGAGGGGCTGGGGATTTAGCTCAGTGGCACTGTGTCTACCTCAAAAGTGCAAGGTCCTGAGTTCAATCCCTGGTATGGGGTAGGGGTGGGGGACTCCTTAGAGTCCTGAGCACAAATGGGTCCTGCAACTAGAACAGTTCAGAAGCAGCTGGAGAGAAACGGCAAGGAGTACAAAAGACAACTAACAAAACTGTGGTATGTATCCAGTCAGTGAATGTACCAGGAAGTCCAGGGACTGTGGAGGCTGGGATGGGCAGAGAAAGTTTGAGTTTCATAGCTTCAGTGGGAAGATAAAAGAGGCTTGATCAGGAGCCTAAGGGTTGAAGGGCAGAGGGATATGCTTGTAGGGGAATAACCCTATAACAATGCTGGAGGTTCATTTATTCTGTAAATGAATTCCTGTTTTTTATTTATTTGTTCAAAAATTTCTTTTTTACTATTATTCTTTGGCCAGTCAGTAAAAGCACTTTTTTTTTTTTTCTTGGTACCGGGGATCAAACTCGGGACCTTGCACTTTTGAGGCAGGCATCGGAACCATCGAGCTAAATCCCAGGCCCCACTTTTTTTTTTATGTTGGGGATTGAAACAGGCCTTGTAAATGCTAAACCCATGCTCAATCTCACTGAGCTACACTCCCAGATCCCCCCACCCCCATACCAAGGATGGAATTTAGGACCTTGTGCTTGCCTAGCAGATGTAGTGCCACTGAGCAACATCCCTGGCCCTTCCCAGATTTCTTTTCTTCTCTTCCTCTTCCCCTTCCCCTTCCCCTTCTCCTTCTCCCCCCCCCCCCCCCCGCAGTGCTGGGGATTGAACCTAGGGTTTCTCACAGATATTTCTGAAGTGCTTTCTATGTTCACTATTCTTTCACCTGCTGGTCAAGTAGAGAATTATTTGAGACTCTTCTTAAATTTGGAGGAAATGGCCCAATCTCATCATTCAAGCTTCTGCAATGTTTCCGATTAAGGTGGGGTTGATGATGGGAGTACTGGCCCTACCACTAACTCACATACAGTAGTAAGTTTTTTTGTTGTTGTTTTGTTTTTGATTCTGAGGATTGAACCCAGGGTCTTGCCACTGAGCTACTTATCTAGCCCATTTTTAGTTTTTCTAATTTTGAGACAGGGTCTTGCTAAGTTGTCAAGTTGCTCAGGATGGGCTCAAATTTACCACCTTCCTGATCCTCCTGCCTCAGCCTCCCAGAGTGCTAGGTTTACAAGCTTGCAGTCACTAAGCCTGGATACATGGCGACTTTTATTTGTGTACCGCTTTTGGAGTGCTGACAGCCTTTATTGGGATTTTCATGACAGCCTTGTGAAGGACACTCAGCCAATACACCTGGCTTAATTTTGTCAGATGTGTGACTTGTCCAAAATCAAAAAGTTCATTCTCCTATGGGGGGGGGGGGGACTCATGAGTGGTGGACCAGAATGTCTAGTGTGGCATACTTCCCATCCTACCAGGATGCCCAACCTGGCCTCACATCGCAGTCACCAAGGAGCCTTAGAGAAAAACACAGATTCTTGACTCTTTCCTGGGACAGTTTCACTCCTCGCTTCTAAGCAGGAGTAAGAATTTGTATTTTTCAAAAGTTCCCCTAGGGGACTCATGTCCATTTGGATTACAGAAACACTAGATTATAGCACTCAGTGGAGTGATCTGGGGGAAAGGCCACTTAGCCACTCTTTTTGAGGTTCCACAAAATACCAGAGGGTGCTCTGATTAATTTCCAAACCACCAAAACGCTCGCTCTGTTCTCACTGCTCTCTGCTTCCTACACATTTACTGCAGGCTGACGGCTCCCAGAGCCCAAGAAGGGCTCTTCGGAATTCGCAGGGTCCAGCTCCAGGAAGACTGGGGGAGAGGGGTGGTATGGTTGACTGCAAAACCCAACTTCTGCGTCTGGAGAAACCAGAAGATCCGAGGGAAGGGCCTGAGGAGGGTCCGATCTGCTCAAGAACAAAAATGGCTTGTATAATATCGAACGCGAACTACGCATCAGGTCCTTATTTACTCTTCGACTCTGGAAAGTAGAGATGATCCCCCTTTCACAGATGGGGAAAGTGGGGTTTATAGGGAGAAAATCATCTCCCGAGGCACACACAGCCGCTGCTGCCCCGTCCCGCCTGGGTTACAGGGTCTTCCCCAACTTCACCCTGCACAGTGTCTGTGCCCGCGGCTTGCCCTTAAGGCGCCCTCCCGCCGGTGCTCAGATGGAGAAGCAGGAGGCCAAGCAGCCCAGAGTGCAGGAGAAGAACGGGGAGAGCCGGGCTCCCGTTTCTCGGGGACTACAAGGCCCAGCAGGCAGCTGCAGGGGGAGGAGGCGGAGGTGGGACTAGCGCGGGGTGGGAGTGAGGGAGAGCGAGCCCTCGCGCCTTGCCAGCGCACAGCGCTCCGAGCGCTCCTGCGGGCACTGGTACGGCAATCTCGGCAGCGGGCGGCAGGGAGCGGGGCCCGGACGCGGATCCAGCCGCAGCGCCCGGAGGAGTCCGGGTGGTGCCGGAGCGGGGCGGCAGCGTGCGGGCCGGAGAGACTGTGCTTAGCGCATTGCGGCGACCTCGCCTTCCCTGGCGGCTAGCGCGCGCCGCAGCTGGGAAAGCGGCGAGGACCGAGGACTTTTCTCCGCTCCGAGGGGCGCCTCGAAGCACTCGAGGCACCAAGACTGCAGTCGGGCGCGTCGCGGCCCGGGCCCCGCACGGCGATGGAGCCGGGTCTGCGAGGAGCGTGAGGCGTCGCCCCCGGCTTCAGGAGGGGGGACACCAGGTCCGCAGACCCAGGGCGGCGGACGGGAGCCTCCCCCGCCCCGCCTCCGGGGCACCAGCTTTGGCTCCATTGTTCCCGCCCGGGCTGGAGGCGCCGAGCACCGAGCGCCACCGGGAGTCGAGCGCCAGCGGCGGGGCTCTCGCCACCCGGCGAGGATCCGAGTTGAGCCCGGGGGAATCCGGGCTAGAGCGGGAGACTCGGGCAGCCTCCCACCCGGCCGAGCCACGGCGAGCTCTGCAGAGGCGGCCCCGCAGCGCCGAGTGAGGTAAGCGCCCCGGCTCCCGGCGGGCTCGGCGTCCCGGGCGGCCCCGGCGCTGAAGCCCCCGGCTGCGCGCTCCGCCTCCCGTGCCCTCCGAAGCTCCCCGCGCCCGCCGCTGCCCTCCCCCTGCCGCCCCTTCCGCGAGTCCCGCAGCTCCTTCCGCAGCCCAACTTTTCCGCCAACTAGTGCTCGGGAGCCGGCGGGGCGACGGCGGGCCGCAGGGATCCCGGAGGAGGCGGGAGGCCCGTGGCTCCCTCTTACTGGGGAGGCGCCGAGGTGGGGCGCGCGCGGATGAGTGTGTGGGGGTGGGTGGGTGTGGGTGTGTGTGTTCGTTCGTTCGTGATCCAGTCCACTTCAGCTCTCCTCCGACCCTGGTGAGGATTTATCCCAATCCAGCAGGTAGCTTTTGGCACAACGTGAAACTGGGATTCAAGTCTTTCTCACCTCCTGGAAAGTCTGGGGTCCTCGCTGGGGCGGCTGGGTGGGAGTAGGAGGAGGGAAGGAAGCGAAGAAAGGTTAGCTTGCCTTGGAGTAGGTTTGAAGGAGGTGTCGTCACCAAATGGCTGAATCTGCCTTGGCGGGGAGCGAGCAGAGACTCCGCTTTCCAAGAGGGGGTGATGTTCCGCTCAGACAGTTTCGGAGCGGGTCGGAAGTTTGGAGAAGGCTGGGGCGTCTGCTGTGGATGCCGGGCGTAGGGGGCGGGGGCGTCCCGTTCCCAGCCGGTTACCGGGGTGGGGGAAGGGTTAGGGTTTTGTCCAGTGCGGTTCATCGGCAGCGACGCGGGTCTCTTGCTGCGGCCCAGATCCCTGCTCCCTGCGCCCGTTATGTGTGTGTGGGGGGGGGGGGGCATAAGAGAGTCCACAACTACATTTACTGGGAAGTTTGTTGACGTTGTAGATGGGGTTCAGAGACGATACAAAAGCCTTGTGAGACAGCTAGACACCTTTTGGGGGGGGTGGAGGTGGGGAGTCTGCTCCTCTTTTCTGGCCCTAGTAGCTATTAGCCCATTTTAAAAGCGTTTCTGCGGTGCCTTTCTCCCCCACCCCACCCCCATTTCCCAGATGTGGAAGCTGCATCTGGTTCCGTTTCACCCCACACGGGTACACCGCAGCCGCATTAGCATCCCTCTTTCTCCCCTCCCCCTCCCCTAAAACTGGAATTCTTCCAACTAGTCCTTACCACCTCCCTCCCCAAAATTTCTTACTGAGACGTGGAGCCGAGGATTTGGAGTTGGGGAAGAAAAGAGTTATCTTGGATCCCAAGTTATTTAGAATCTCACCAAACTAGTTAATTCTCCACTGCTGATGGGTGGCGTTTGGAGTGCTTTCTGCGTTGTGCGGGAAAGGTTTAGGGGTGGAGGAAGGGGTGGCATTTGCGAACGAAATATGCTAGAAGTGGCCTATGATCGCGGATCTGGCCCAGAACTGGCACTGACAGATGTTTCTGGAACCAAAGCGTTGCTTTCTCCCCGGCCGCAGGTCGGCGGCGTTCCACGTCCCCTACCCACCCTGCCGGAGCGAAACGAGCTTTGACTACCAGAGTCTCTCCTGAAGTGTTTTTAGGGGGTCGTTTGGGCTACAATCCTCGGAAACTAAAGTAGTAGGGTATTTTACCATTTAAGTAACGGCCACAGGTTTGAAGGAGGGGTGGGGGTGGAGTGTGGAATAGTTTTTGAATAATCTTTGAGGCAGGAAATCATCTGCGGGTTCAGAGTTGTGGCGCGCAGGGAGAGTTGGTCCCTCTCACCCTCTCCTTTCCAGTCTTTTTTCAAATTGAAAACACTTCTCTGGTTTCCTTCCTTGGGTGGTAGTTTTGGAGGCTATAATGAAATCACACTTTCTCTAGACATGGTAATTAAGGTGACTGTTTCCTCCGCAGATGTGCCCTGCCCTTTGCGTCTCCGGATCGGTGCTTTTTTTAGAATACAGTGTAAATCGTAGAACCTTTGCCTTGAGACTGGAGCAGAAAGTGGCCATTTTCCTCCCTTGGCCAGAGCTCCTGGTTTCCTCTCTGTGGTTTGTTTAAAAGCTAAGTACCCGGGCCCCCAGGGACGTGCCCTGGTCTGGCTAATTACCCCACGCCTGGGTCATCTCCCTTCCTTTTCGTGACCCAGGGCCCGCAAGCCCTGCCATTGCCCAGCGAATGTCCCCACGCCTGCCTCCGTCCCTAACGACTTGTTTACATATTTCCCCCCAGTTGGTTGGGAGACCTCCAGGGCTGCTGCTGACCCTCAACAGTGCAGGGTGTCTGGGGACAAGGAGGGCCGGCAGGGCTCCAGCTGGGATGTTTATGTGCTGCACCAGTGATGAGCTCCTTGAAATATCTGTTGCTTTTACTCTTAGTCATAGCTGGGTGTCAGCTTTTTAATGAGGGTCATCCGGATGGAGAGCCACTCCAACACGTGCACTTTCACTGCCTGCTTTTACCATGCCCTTAGAAATGTCCGATTTGGAGTGATCTATCTTTCTTTCTTTCTTTCTTTCTTTCTTTCTTTCTTTCTTTCTTTCTTTCTTTCTTTCTTTCTTTCTTTCTTATCTATCTTTCTATTTTTCTTTCTTTTTTGAGACAGGGTCTCACGATTTTGTTCAGGGTGGCCTTGGACTCACTGTGTAGCCTAGGCTAGCCTCAAACTCATATTGATCCTTTTCTGCCTCAGCCTCTGGAGTGCTGGGACTATGGGACTACAGGCGTGAGCCACCACACCCAGCTGGAGGTATTTTCACATTGGGGACTTGGGGCTAAAGTGGGCACCACTTTCTTTGGCTCCAGAGTAGAAAGCCTTAAGGGTGCTGCTCTTCCTTGGCCTCTGGCCATAGAGGATATTAGAAAGTTCCATTTGGTGCCCTTAGGACAGCAAGTGAAGGGACAGGAAGAAAGGGAGAAGGAGCATTGAAGATGTTAGCTGTTCCTCCTTAGGGGAGAGGATTAGAGTACATCCAGGCATCCCTAAGCCTGGGCTAGCTTTATTCCTGGTCACTCCAGAGGGCAAGAAAACTGAATTGAACACCAGAAGGCAAACTCCAGCCTAGGAGATACAGGCAGATCCATAGGTTTTGCTTTTAAGTGTGTGTTTTTTGTTTATTTGAGATATTGACCTGAAACAAGACTCCAAAAATAGGGGAGATTTGATTGGTGAGCTTGGGATTTTAGCAACCAGCTTCTCTGAAGGCTTTTTTCTTGCCTCCATTTTTTAAATCTTTTGTCAAAATGGCTGTTAAAGAGCTTTCTAGGAAAGCCTTTGAGCCTGCTGCTGCTGGAGGAAAAGAAGTCAGATAGCACTGATTCCAGCATGCTGTTCTGAAAGGGCCTCCTTCACATCACTTGAGATGAGTTTAATTTCCTCTTGGGAAATTTGTCTTGTGTTTTCTTCCCCAGAGCTCTGTAAATGGTCAGAAGGCTCCAGGAACCGGTGGGAGTCCAGATGTAGCACTTTAGAGAAGGTTCTGGTTTTGCCAGAGGGGATTAAATACTAGAGGAGGGCTAAGATATTTGTTTCCTCCCAAGGTTGCATCTGCCTTAAACAAAAATTCTCACCGGGGATTTAGCTTGGTTCCACCGCCTGCCTGGTACAAAAAAAAAAAAAAAAAAAACCACAAAAATTCTCTCCTTGCCCCACCATCCCTTGAACTGAAGAAACCATACTGTTTGGTTTCCCTGCCCACCCCAAGTAAATGGTATTCACTTGAGTGAAGAACTGCGGAATATGATAATACTGCAGTCATGTGTCCTGTTTTCAGTCGGGTTTCCTAGATGGTGTGACATGGTTAGTGTTTATTCACTATTCACTAGTGTGTATTCACCTTCACTTGGAAAGACATTTGGTTTGTGGGGTTTTTGTTTTGTTTTGTTTTTAGTACCAGGGATCAAACTTGGGTCCTTGTGCTTTCGAGGCAGGCAGCGGAACCACTGAGCTAAATCCCCAGCCCTGCAAAGACATTTGGACACTTTTTTGCAGAGACCCAAACAGTTACAGTGGTACCTCAGTACCTCATTAATTAGTTCCAGGAGCTTCAAGGAATACCAGGTTGTCTGGGCTGGAAAGGGTAGCAAGGCAATCAACACCACAAGCTCTGGCTTGCACCAGGAGTACCTAACAAACCAGGGGTACTGGAACCAAATTTTGCATCAAAACGTGTCGAATACCAAATACCATGAGCTTCAAAGCAAAAAGTCCAGTGCCAAGGTGTGATTGTAGCATTTCCTTTGGGCCAACTAGAATTTTGTAAACTTGAACTGCCTTTTTTCAAATGTTGATTAAAGCCCTCAACATGGAGCAAAGATCGCTCACTTTTGGGGAAAGTAACTATTTCTGTTAAGTTTTAATTCTTATCTGAAAGGGATTCATGGTTTTGTGTCAGTCCCTCAGCTTTTGGGACACCAAGATGTTAAGAAAGTTTTATATTTGGTGTTCTTTGGAATAGAGTGCGGATGACTATCAGTGAGTACTAGTACTGGCTGTGGCTTTTTTCTGATACTGTTTTTTTTTTTTTGGTACCGGGGATCGGACTTAGGATCTTGTGCTTGTGAGGCAGGTGTCAGCACTACTGAGCTAAATCCTCAGCTCAGATATTCTCATTCTGTATTGTTTTCTCCATCCTGTATGCTCTCTCTTTTTTTTTTTTTTGTACAGGGGATCGAACTCAGGACCTTGCACTTTCGAGGCAGGCGGTGGAAGCACTGAGCTAAATCCCTGGCCCCTGCATGCTCTCTTTTAAAGAGCATTAGTACAGGTTGAACATCCCTAATCAGAAAATTTGAAATCCGAAATGCTCGTGTCATGTTGGTGCTCAAAGTTTTGGATTTCAGAGCATTTCAGATTTTGGTAGGCAGAGCCTATGCAAATATCCCAAAATCCAAAAACTTCAAAACCTGAAAAACTTCTAGTCTGAAGCATTTCAGAAAAGGGATGTGCTTTCATTCATTTATCCATCCAATTAGCAAATATGCCCCATCTGCCATGTACATACTAGGTGCTAAGGGTGTTCACAGAGATTAGATAGGCAAAGACCCTGCTGTAAAGAAGCCTGCAGTTTCATGGGAGAGAATCAAGTGGGGAACATAATAACCATGTAAGGGGACATAAGTGCCACGGAAGAGAGACTGTATTATGTTTTGGAAAATTAGAGGAGTGGGATTTTCCAACTAGAAGGCCCATCAAAGAGATAGCTTCTAAATGGGACCCCTCAACCCATTGCAGAGGCGAGAGGACACAGAGGGACACTTATTGTATGGAAGCATAGAGATTGCCTCAGGCTGTGTTCTGCAGTAGAAATATAACATGAAGCTAGGTGCCATGATGCACACTGTAATCCCAGCACTTTGGAAGACCAAGGCAGGAGGATCCAAAGTTTGAGCCCAGTATGGGGAGTTCAACAACTTAGCAAGACTTTTGTGTCATTTGAACATATAATCAATATAAAAAATTGAGGGGACCTCATGCATGCTAAGGACATACTCTACCACTGAATCACACCCCCAGTCTCAATATAAAAAAGTAATGAGATGGAATAACATTCTTTTCTCATACTAAGTTTGCAAGATCAGTGACTAATTTTCCATCCAACACATTCCAGTTTGCAGTAGCCACATTTCAAGTGCTCAAGAGCTACATGTGGCCAGAGGCCAACAAATAAGCCAACTAGACCAAGACCGAAGGATGAGAAATACCTTAGGAAGTACGTGTCCACCTGCCACCAATTACTAAAATCTGAGCGTGCCATGAAGCACAATGTTTATCACTTCTTACGTTTGACCGGTATTTTAGAGAGGAGAGGGTGGCCCCTTCACCACACTGCCCATTTGATCCTTGTAACTTGTGGTGTGGGGAGGGTATTTGCCTGGCAAATATTTTCACCCCCTCCAACAAGCGGGAAACTGGTGTTTGGAAAGGTTAAGTGACTGGCCCAGGTGGCAAGGTCATAAATAGAAAGACAAGAATTCATTTGTTACCTTTGGAGAACAAGAAGATGCAGAACACATCAGCTAGTTTTCCTCGCTTCATTTTTGGGCAAGGAGATTTGATGCTCACAGAATCTTTACTCTTTTTTTTTTTGGTACTGGGGATCGAACTTGGGTCCTTGCGCTTGCGCAACAGGTGGCGAAACCACTGAGCTAAATCCCCGGCCTTAGAATCTTTACTCTTAAAAGAAGTGAAGGGGCCAGGGATTTAGCTCAGTGGTTTCGCCACCTGCTGCGCAAGCGCAAGGACCTGGGTTCGATCTCCGGTACCAGAAAAAGAAAAAAGAAATAAAAGAAGTGAAGAGGGATGCAGCAGTCATATGGTCCAGCCGCTGCTTTTTGACACTCTGCACCTTCTGTTGAATGAGCTCTTGAGAGAGGGAATAGTAGGCACTTTGTTGCATCTGCCTGTTCAGTTCTTGTAACCACCTGGGATGTAGGCAGGTTAAATATTTTAGCTCTGTCCTGCAGTGTGAAAATTAGCCCTGTCCTGCAGAGGTATCTCATTCCCCTTTTCACTCCTCACTAAGGACCTCACCACCCAGGTGAGAGGCTATGAACCTGGCATACCTGGCTGCTGCTGTTGGAGAGACAGAAGGTGAGCCAGCTGTGGGGTCTCTGGGAAAGCTGCTGTGCATACCTGTGAGGCTGCAAGTCACATCTGTGGACAGTGAAGGAGGGAGACTGTTCCGAAGGGCTTTTAAGAATTCATTAATCAGTAAATGAGAAGAAGGTGAGGTGGCAGTCCCCAGGATCCCAGACAGCATGTGGACCACTGGTTTGTGTCCCTGCATTTCCTGCAGGTGTGTGGAATGGGGTGGGGGGGTGTGGCACTCATCTTCTCTTCCAGTGTTGGTGCCAGGAGGCCTGGTGTTCGCAGAATCCTTGTGAAGCTCGAGGTCCAGAGGGGTAGCATAGGGAGAGACTTTTGTACTTTTTGGGAAAGTGAGTCAGAGGGAAGCTGCCAGATTAGTTTGAAGTACACTGGTCACGGGGCGAAAAAGCATAGTCTGCAGCCAGCCCATCTCTGTGAGGGTGGGGCAGGTTTCTCAGAATGGGGTGACTGCATGGTGGTGGAAACTACCTGTTTGCTACACTTGAAACCAATCTTGATCTTCTCAAGACAGTATCACCTTCTCCCATCCTCCCTTTTGGGGGACTAAAGATTTATTCAGTAGCCTGGCAGTTACTGTGGGACTTAAATTTCCCTAGTCAGGTACACCTTTTCTGGTGCCTGCATCAGTTAGGTGTATCTTTGGGACGAATTGATATGGTTTAGGGATACCCTAGTGAGCATTGCTTCCATACCAGGCCAGAGACTGCTCTGTCCTATGTCCTATTTGGCCCATCTGAGTTGGCTTCCAGAGGGTCTTTCTGCCCACCAAAGGAGTAGAGAATCAAGACTTTGGAAATCCAGAGTTAACTCAGATTTGTCCTTATCCGCTTGATTTCTTTCTTTTTTTAAATTCATTTTTTATTTTTTATTTTTGGTACTGGGGATTGAATTTGGGACCTTGTGCTTGTGAAGCAGGCACCGGAACCACTGAGCTAAATCCCTGGCCCTCTTTTAAAATTAATTTTGTTGGTACATTTTCCACTTGATTTCTTTTTTTTTTTTTTGGTCCCAGATATCAAACTTGGGGCCCTGCGCTTGCGAGGCAGGCAGCGGAACCACAAGGCGGCCTCCCCTTGATTTCTTGATGGGAAGGGAGTCTTTTTGAGTCTGCATCATATAAACCCTCTTTTGTTATTGTTTTGCAACTTGCTGGCGATCAAACCCCAGCCCTCACCCACTAGGCAAGCACTGTACCACTGAGCTGCATCCTCAGCCCTAGATCAGCCCCTTATTTGCATTCTCCCACCCTGAAAACCTAGTGATCAGAGTACTGATGCTCCATTCTTCACCAGCTTTATGTCTATCCACAAAACGTCTAACCTCTTGAGCCCGAGTTTCTCCTTTGCTTAGAGATCAGTCATACTTTGATCCCCCAGAATATAGTGAGGAATCAATCATGCTTTATAGTTATAAATGAGTTGTGCCTTGGCACACGATAAATATTCCTTCTGTTTCTAGTCCCCTTCCTACATTTAGCAAAATGAAAAAAATGTTTACTTCAACTTTGATTTGAAATCATTAAAAGCTTTAAAAGCTTTCAGTAAACCTTGAGAGGGAGCTAGTGGTAGTGTGACATATTCCTGCTGGTGTAGCACATGTGAGCATAGCTAAGAATCCAGGGATCTCCTACCAGCCAGGCCTGCCTCACTCAGGGAGGCCACACAGCACCACTTGACGGGATGTTCTGGGGAGGCGGCTTCTCTGAATAACCTTGATGGTCCCCTGGAGCACTTAGGACAGAAGCCACCTAAGAAGAGACGGTCACCCCCACACAGCCCAAGTGGTGCCCAGAAGGTCTTGTCCCTTGGTGTCTGGCAGCAACCATCTGCTCTTTAAGACCTTAGGGAGCCATTTTAAGTTCTGAGAAGGGTCAGGGCTGCCACTGCACTTGTGACTGGGACTCGGTGAGCCACCTTCGAAGTCGGACCTTAGGCCTGACTGTGCAGTCGGACCTTCCCCTCCCATCCTGTGCTAACTTCTGGACGCTTCCAGCAGACATCAGCTGTCACCTCCCAGTGCCAGGAGAACTGGATGAGCCACCTGGACATACACACAGAGGTTCTAGTAAGCATTTATGAGGTTTCTGTTCTCTGGGACCAAGGCTGGTAGAACAAGAGATGCCCGTGATTCATACAGTTGTGGAAGCAAAAAGAAAGAACTTTGGAGGCCCAGGGGTGTGGCTTAGTGGTAGAGTGCTTGCCTAACGTGTGCAAAGCCCTGGGTTTGATCTCTAGCACCACAACAAAGCAAAAACCAAACCAAAGCCCTGTCTTCCAACTTCTCCCTTTCATAGGGCCAGAGAGGGTCAACATGTTCCTTGAGTCCCACAGCTACTATCTATGTACTTGGCTCCAGTTTTCTGGTTCTTGGCCTGTTCTCAATTCTTCATCTCTGTGCATTCCTCACCAGAGGGATGGGATTGCCCTAGACAGAATGAAGTCTTGTGCTGGGGAATCATCAGCATGCTCATGTTGCCTGCCATTAACTAAACAGCACTTTGTGAAGCCCTCACCACAGAGTGGCAGAAAGGTTGAGTTGTTCACGAGGTGTTCTCTCCCTAGCACAAATGACCTCGAGGCTTCCCAACCAGGCTGGTACTTTGTCTGCAGTCCCACTGTAGTTGCAGAATCACATCGTGTTCACTTGCCATTACTACAACAAAATACCTGTGCTAATTTACTTTTTAAAAGGAATGATTCAATTATCTTACACTTCGGGAGGTTTGTTGGTTTTGGGCCTGTGGTGAGCCAGCATGTCATAGTGAGTGTGCAGCAGAAGAAACTGTTCACCTTTCGGCCACGAATGAAAAAGAGAAGAGGAAGGAACCAGATTCTCATCATCCCCTTCAAGTATCTAAATGACCTCTCCCCTGATGACCTAAAAGGTCCCACTAGAGGTCACCTCTTTTTTTTTTTGGTACCAAGGATTGAACTCGGGATCTTGAGCTTTCAAGGCAGGGGGCCACCTCTTGAGGGCTCCACTACTTCCAAGTAGTACCTGGCTGGGGAACAAGCCTTTAACATGTGGGCCTTTGAGGGAACATTCCAGAACCAAGCCATAACATGAACAAAAACACCTCTCAGTCTGGTTGAGACCCGTGGCCTCTGGTTCAATATTGGGGTGGGCTCAATTACTGCACCTTAAAGAGAATTATTGTTTTAAGCACTCTTCTAGACCAGATGTCTTAGTTACTTTTCTCTCTGCTGAGACAAAATACCCAGCACCCAAAATTAAAGGGGGAAAGGTTTATTTAGCTCACAATTTGTAGAAATTTCAGTCCATTATTGGCTGGCTGCAAGGCAGGATGGCACATGGGAGAGGGGCAACAGTTCGTGGTGGTGGAAGACAGCAAAAGTAACAGCATCCCTTAAAGACCTTAACAGCATCCCTCTGCCCCTTTTATCCAGACTACTGGCATTAGGGCAGTGTCAAACCAACCAGTGCACTGAAAACACTCCCTTAATCCCAGCATCACACACTCTAGATTCAGCAACCTCTGAAAAAGAAAGCCTCACCTCATCTGATTGAAGCTTTGGGGGGACATCTGAACACAAGCCATAACACCGGGTGACTGTGTGGCATGCTTTACCCTTTTCCTGCTACCCCTCCCCTCTCAAGCCCTCTTCACCTTTTGACTTTTTCTTTCCCCAGAGTCAGCTTGAGAAGGAGGATCCAGGTGGAATATCCATGGAGGTGTGGAGCCTTGTCACCGACCTCTAACTGCAGAACTGGGATGTGGAGCTGGAAGTGCCTCCTCTTCTGGGCTGTGCTGGTCACAGCCACACTGTGCACTGCCAGGCCAGCCCCAACCTTGCCTGAACAAGGTAAGGTGACAGGTTGAGGGGTCAGCCCAGACTGGTACTAGGGGAACATGGCCAGAGGCGATGTGATCGACTGGGAGGGCTCCTTCCCAGGTGGAAGAGAAGGCTTCTTCCCTATAGGAGAGATGCTCAAGAGTCCTGGTCATAAACCTAACCAAATGCGTCAGGGGTTGGGGTCATGAAGACTGGTGACATTCATTTGCCAGAGATGAAGTGCTTAGTGTGGTTTATGTTTTTTCTTTTCCTGAGGAAAGAACATGAATGGTTCCCTAGAGCTGGCCTCTCAACTTGGGCTGTATAAAATGGGGTTGGATGGTTCAGGGAGGGAGAAGGGATTATGAATTTAGGCTTAGAATTTGGATTAGACTACAGGGGACACTAGGATTCAGGAGCTTGGTAATGGCCTGTGGCTTCTAGAAAATTGTTCTAAAGACTTCTATAAGCATGGGCAGTCATGACCTCCCAGCTACCATTCTGCCTTCCTTGACCATGTCTCGCAGGCCCTGTGCAGTAGCTTCCTGAGCATTTGCTTTGGAGAAGTCTTGTTTCAGGGATTTCATGGAGACCTATAATGTGTTGGAAATTCAAAGATTCTTAGTAACAGGAACACTTGCCGCATTGTTCATGGGGTTTGTTTGAGTTATGGGAATCTTTGTACCTTATGGAGATTACAGGTACAGCACACTAATACAGCTTTTGAGGGACTTTGAGAATTAATATTTGGGCATTTCAAACAAAGGGCAGTGCCACTGGTCACACAGAGAAGGGTGGAAAGTGTGCACGTGATGGGTGGGTAGATTTCTGGGCCATCCATCCGGCTGTTAGGGACCTGTTGAATGGTGGGTGATGGATGTAGTATGTGTCCCCTTAGATGCTGGCAGGGGAGGAGCAGGGAAGGTCACGTGAAACTTTCTAGACAGTACAGCGGCTGGAGTGGGCATGTTCGCAGTGCCTTCAGTAACAGAACTAAAGGCAAAATCTGAGCTAGAATATGCTGGAGACCCAAAGTGGGATGCTGTCTCTTCAGATAGGGGAGAAACAAGTGCAGAGACTACACAGTAGAGTTAGAGTAAAGCATTGTGAGAACACAGAGATAGAGAGCCGAGACCTTCTGATCTGGGTCTGGAGGGGCGGGAAAATGAAGGGTATTCTAGGTGGAACAACATGAACCAGGGTCCAGAGGCAGGATATAGAGGATAGGTGGAGAACATTTTGTTGAGTAGGTAGTTGTGGGAAATAATTCCTGAAAAAATGGATTCAGTTCGCATATGGAAGTCTAAATGCCATGCTAAGGAAATTATACTTAAATAGGTAGATGCTGGGAAATTTGAAAAGTTTAGGGATACAGTTCAGCTTTCAGAAAATTAATTTGGCAACTGGATTTGGATGGATGGGAGGAAGGAGTCAGGCAGACCTGCATTTGTATCCTGCTCTGCAACTGGATAACTTCATTATACTTGCTTTGACAAATTATTCAAACTAAGTAAGCTTTGGTTTGTTCATCTGTAAAACGGGAAAAGTAATAAATAATTAAATGTGATAATTGAAATAAAGCACTCATATCAAGAGTAAGTAGTTGGCTGGGGATTTAGCTCAGTGGTTCCAGTGCCTGCCTTGCAAGTACAAGGTCCTGAGTTCGATCCCCGATACCAAAAAAAAATGAGTAAGAATAAGTAGTTATTACTGTTACTACCACCATTGACAGAAATACAAGTTAGGAGGTTATTATGAGTATCTAGTTAGAGCAAGATTGAGAACTACAGGCCAGGGATCTAGCTCAGTGGTTTCGCCGCCTGCTGCACAAGCGCAAGGACCTGAGTTCGATCCCCGGTACCAAAGAAAAAAAAAGGTCAGTGGAGAACTACAGTGGGAGTTGTAAGATTTAAAGGAAGAAAGAATAGTAAAGACACTCTAGAAATAGAATCTGTGACTTCAAGTAAGTCGGATGTCAATTCAGAGTGACAAGACAAAGACAAGACAAGATGAGAGTTGGTATATCAGTGTGGGGCAGTGAGGGAGTAAAGAGGATTTTCGAAGCCACTGTGTCCACCCTGGGAAGGGTAGAGAGCAGTGAGGGCCTGGCAAAGCTTCAGAATGTGACTTTATCATGAACCCGAAATGCTTCCTTTTTTAAAACTTTCTAACGAATTATTTGCAGCCTAAGACTGGAGGGTGGAGAAAGTGCATGGTACAGATCTTGGGCCCAGGCATTTGTGGGCAGCAAGAGGGTGTGTAGGGGTACAGGCAAAAGGGGTTCTAGAGGGTGCTGGTGGTGGGGGTTGGGGGTGGGGAGGAGGAATGAGAAGAGGAGGAGGAGGAGGAGATCATTGAAGTTGCTGTTCTGCCTCCAGCCTAGGGAAGGAAGTAGAAAAAGCAATGGAGGTTAGAGAGGGTGCCAAAGGTCTTATGAAGACAAAGTAATGACTGAATAGGAGAGAGAAAATAGAAATGGATGAGGGCTATTAGGAGGCTAGATAACTGGGAAGGCTGAAGCTAGACCTCCATCTTTTAAAAATCACCTTAAAAAGGTATAGTTCACATACTGCAAAATGTGCCACTTTTAAGTATAGTTTGATATGAATGTCTAAACCCCATGTAACTACCACCTCAGTCAAGATACAGAATATTTTCAACATCCCCAGCACTTCCCTCGTGCTCCTTTGCAGTCTGTCCCCAGGCAACCTCTGATTAGCTTTGTATGTTGTAGCATTTCATATAATGGAATTATACTTGTTGCTGGCCTCTTGAGTCATTGTTTTAGTCTGTTTTCTATTGCTATAACAAAATAGCAGAATTGGCCAGGCATAGTGGTGCACGCCTGTAATCCCAGCACTCTCAAGGCTGAGGCAGGAGGATCGCCAAGAGTTTGAGGCCACCCTGGACTACATAGCAAGGTCCTGTCTCAAAATAACAAAAAAAAGAAAAAGAAAAAAATAGCAGAATCTGGCCACTTATAAGAAAGGTTTATTTAGCTCACAGAATTGGAGGATGAACATTCAAGAGAAGGAAGCAGCATTTGTTTTGCCTCTGGCAAGGGCCCTCGTGTCTGCATTACAGAATGGCAGATTCCTTACCCCCATGTGTGTAAGAGGGTCACATGGCAAGACAGGAGCTGGACCCCAGTGAGGGACCAATCTTGCTTTGTTTTGTTTTGTTTGGAGACAAGATCTCATGTGTAATCTGGGCTGGCCTTGAACTCAACTGTCCTCCTGCCTCAGCCTCCCAAGTGTGGAGATTACAGGAGGATGCCACCAGGCTTCGCTCAGTCTAGCTCTTTTTTATAGCAGCTCACTTTCATAGAAACTAGTAGGGGTCCTATCCCAGCTAAACCCTTCTGAGGGCAGTGTCCCTCATGACCTTCGTTAAGCCCTACCTCTTAAAAGATTTCAGCACGTTTTAAAGGTGCCACACTAGGGACCCAGCTTCCAACATATGGCACCTTTGAGGGGCAAGTCAAACATGGCAGTCATGAAAAGTTCTGCCCATTATTAGTAAAACTACTGTGAATATTCCTGCTGGAGTCTCCACACGGGCGTGTGTTTTCCTTTGACTGCCTTCATTTCCATCTTGGCCCCTTGCTCACTCTTGGCTCTTGGGCACATCCTCTGTCCATAAACTCCGTCAGTAATGAGCGTGTGCTCAGGCCATCCTGAGACCAAATGACCACATATGTGGAGCTTTTGGACAGTGCCCGCTCCACAGGCAGTGAGCCATATGTGGCCACTCTTGACCAATTTTCATGGGACCCCAGAGAACACCCCACATAGTGAGGGAGATGGTTTTGTGCCTTGGGACACAGCAGTGGAGAAAGTTTGGTGGATTCAGTCTCCACATATCCTTGTGAGATTGGTGAGCCCTGCCATCTTCAGAGCCAGGCTGTGATTGTGACCTCATAAGGGTGGAGCTATCTTCATGCTTTGGCAACACTAAGGAACCTTACAAATATATACTGTGTGGTCTGGGCCCTGCTAATAATACTGCTGCTGTCCTCAAAAAGCATAATTTAGACACAAAGAATTTATCTAAAAGTTGAAAGCAAACTACCCCACACCCTGCTCACACTGAGAGCCCTTCCCTTTTAAACACTCTGTGTGTGTGTGTGTGTGTGTTGGCAGCCCCTCCCCCACTTACATGCAATCCTACCAGTCTGCAAAGGCTCCTTCGGGACCAGGAGGGCCTGGAGTTTCTGGCTGTCCTTGGAAAGTTGATTTAATAAGGGTTCCAGGAAAGCCAGCTCCCTCCTTTTTTCATTCTCCTTCCCTCTGCGAGTATGTGATCTCACCACAGAGATCAGCCTGTTTTGGATCAGGCTCTGAGGCTGTGGGTGGACTGAAGCTGCCTGGCAACGGTAAAGGGGTAACATACCCCTTTCAAAAGATAAGTACTAACTGGAAAGACATTTTTGAGTTAGAGGAGGACTGTTTCCACGTCTTTTTTCTTTTCTTTTCCTTAGAATTGGAGTTGGAGGGAAAAATGAGTGAGTTTGCCCAGAACTGACTGTAGGGCCACTTCTGGTGGTTGGGAATGGGGTCTTGCCCACTTTTCAGCAGTTATGAGGGTTAAACACCCCAGACCCCATGGTCCAGGGCACAGTTTAAGAGACTTGTAATCTCCATACTTACCTCCCTCCACAGGAACCTGCAACTCATAAGTGATTTAATGGGCCGAGGTTTTACAGCTCCTCCCACCCACCCAGATTTGAAGGAGTCTGGTGGCCAGTTGAAGGAGGAAAGGTTATGTTTAATGGAAAAGCTGCAGTTTCCATTTCTGGCTGCAAGACCCCTGTGTGCCATGTTTGCCACAAAGCAGGGCTTTGTCTGTTGTGGAGAAACCTGTGCCCATGGGAGGAGGCTGAGGGTGGTGCCAGAACCCTAGCCAGCCCTCAAGTTCTAGGCCCTTGGCACATACCCCCACTCTGCACCCAACCACGGGGTTCCTGCAGCCAGCTTCCTTTGGCCCAGGAGGTGTGGATTTCAACTGAGCTGCAGGAGGAGCCTCAAGTAGGTCCCAGAGGGAGTCCTATGGACATGCTGTGATCCCTTTGGCTGCAGTTGGGGTGCCCTGAGGACCTGGGTCCCTTACCCCTCCTAGGACACGAGGTGTGCACTTCCTTACCCCCAGCAAAATTCTTGAGCTTTTTTTTGTTTGTTTGTTTTTCTGGTACTGAGCATTGTACTGTGAGGGCCTTTGCACTGAACTACATCCCCAGACTGTTGCGGTTTTTTGTTTTCTTTTTCGAGACAGGGTCAAGCTAAGTTGCTAAATTGCTTAGATCAGGCTCTTAAGTTGCAGGCAGCCCTCCTTCCTCAGCCTCCTAGAGTGCTGGGATTATAGGCATGAAAATTTCTCCTTGTGGAAAAAGAAAAATTTCTTCTTGTGCAAAGAACCAGTTTCCTTCTAGTACACACTGGATAGAAAGAATTCCAGAAGGCAAGTAGAGTTACATGGAGCAAAAGGTGATGTTGAATGACCCACTTGAGAACAGGGTGGAGACTCGGGTCTGTGGAAATCTATACGGTGTTCTAAACTACCAGGTCTCCTGGAGGATCTGCTGGAAATGCCTTTGAAAGGGTGTTTGCAAGTGTCAGGGAGGTGTGGAGGGTGGAGGCAGGGAGGACCCAGAGCCTCCTAGAGAGTGTACGGGTGCTCACGTGTCCTGCTTGACTGACTGCACTGGGCCAGCGCAGCGGAGCCACTCCAAGGCTGTGTTCTTGGCTCAGGCTTCTGCATTGCTGCACCATTAGCTTCACTGATTTTCCACTCTGGCTTTGCCAGCCCGCTCCCTGAAGTCAGGGAGGAGGAATTTCTCAGGGAAGAGCAAATGGCTGTCCAGAGGACTTGCTGCGGGTTGAGGGAGGGCAGGAGGGAACCCAAACAAAGAATCGGCTGTGGTTCTGTCCCCTGACTTCTATGACTACCTGGAACCTGGGGTGGACAGAGGTGGAGAGAGAATGTCAGGAATTCTTGTGGAGTGGGGAGGTGGTCAGCAGGGTCCTGCTGCCCGCTGGTGGTGCTCCCAGTCAGCAGGCGCACTGCGGGACTGTTCAGGCGGTAATGGATGGCCTCAGAGAAGAGAGTTCTGGGGAGTCATTATCCCAGGGCTGAGGGCTGGGGTCAGGCTCTCTGACCAGCAGCTGTGCCCTGTTTTTATAATGCCTCATTCCTCTGAGGCCACCAGGGACTGCAGCGCCCCCTGTAGACACCACCTTTGCCTCCTCTTCCTTTCCTGAGCCTGGAAATGAGACCAACTGTTTACGAGTGGCCGTGAGGTTCAGCTGCTCTCTATCCCGTGGGCCTTGCTGCTGTTTCTGGGGACATGGCCCACACAGATGAGCTCCAGTACAGACCTGCTTTCTCTTCTCTCGCCCAACCTGGGCTTTTGAGAGCCCCAGGACAAGCCTCGGTTCTGGGCCGCTTTTGACCTTGGCGATTTGTTCTGATTTCTAGCCAGCAACTGCCAAGTCGAGGGTTCAGTTGCCTGGACCCCTCTTCCCCTCTCCCTGTTGGCAGGAGAGCATCAGGCCTGAGCATCTACCTCTGACTTCCCATCTGGTTCTCAGCTCACAGCCATTCACACCTTCAGCTTTCCCAGCCTGGTGCCCACTGCCTCTTCGGGAGGGTGCATGCCCTGTACACTGAGGAGGCTGGGAGAGAAGGGAGGAGGCCCACTCAGTTGCAGCCACCAGGAAAGATCTGCTCAGGCCCAGTGCTCTCTCCCGCCCCCCCATGTCTCTGTATGTCCAAGCCTTCTGGGATGGCCTGTGGCAGGGGTGACTGTTGGGGCAGCGGGCCCTGCCATTTGGTGAATGTGGTTGTTTCCCAGGCCCTGGGTCTGCAGGTGCATTGAACCCCAAGTGGACAAGAAGGTCACAGTTTGGCAAGTGTCGACTTACTTAGTGGTTAGGGGCTACACATCAGATGGTTTGTCAACAAAGACACCAAATTCCGAGCTTAACATCCTTCCTTAATTTTCTCCAGGATTGACAACTAGCCTCTGGCTGATGGTCTATTCTTTTCCTTGATTTTCTTTCTTTCATTCATTCATTCATTCATTCGTTATTCATTCATTCATTCATCTGGACAAACAAGTCTTTCCTTCTTCTTTAACACAACATATACTTTATACAGAACCACTGTTTAGCCAGGTCCCCTGACTAGAAATGCTGTCTCTATCCTTTTCTCCTCTTTACTTTTTATAATTCCTACTCAGTTCTTAGTTTAAGATTTAGCTTGGGTTTGGATTAAGGTTTAATTTAAGGGCCACTGCCTTCCTTGAAGTCTTCTTGTCTCCACATTAATTACTCCTTTTTTTCTTCTTAGCTTCCAACCTAGCACTTACTTTACTCTGCCTTGCAGTATATGGAGGAATTGTTTGTTTTTTGGAATGCTAGGTAAGCACTCTACCACTGAGCCATACCTCCAATCGCTAGAGCAAAGTTCTGTGCAATCCAAAAGAAAAAAATGTCTTGCTGGGTGTGGTGGTGCACACCTGTAATCCCAGCACTGAGAGGCTGAGGCAGGAAGATTGAGAGTTCAGAGTCAGCCTGGGCTACATAGTGAGTTCAAGGCAAACTTGAACCACATAGGGAGACCCTGTCTCAGAAAAAAAAAAAAGAATGTCTTTTGTTCTTCTAAAACATTGTAATTTTGATAACTGATTTGAGTTCATCATAGAAAACTTTCTACAGACCTGCAGAGAGGAAAAGATAAACTTGTATCCCTAATATCCAAAAGTAATCACTATCAACTGTGAATCTATTCTTTGAAGGTTTTTTCTTTTTTGCATGTATGTAAACTTGACTTTTCAGAAATCAGATTTCTACTGTATATACTGTTTGTTTTTTTTGTTGTTGGTGGTGTTTTGGTTTTTGTACTAGAAATTGAACTCAGGGCCTCATGTTTGCCAGGCAAGCACTGTGCTGCTGAGCTATATTCCTGGCCCTGATTTGTAATTTAAGTCTATTGCCATACTAAAAGTGTTTTCATTATGCTTAATAACTACATAGTATTCCATTGTGTGGGAGTACAAAATTTATTTGACCAGCTCTACTGTTGGCAGTAATTTAGGCTATTGCCAGCAGCTTGTTCTGTAGTCAACATCCTTTTTTTTTTTTCTTTTTTCCAGTACCCGGAATCAAACTCAAGACCCTTCGCCTGTGAGGCAGGTGGGGCACCCCTGAGCTAAATCCCTGGCCCAGTGATCAACATCCTTTTACAAATAAAATTTTCCCACATATCCAAGGGCAGTTATATTTTTAATATTTACTTGCAATTCATTATACTGAATTGCCCCCCAGAAAGGTTATGCAAGTTAATCAGTGAAAATAGGATGGGGGTGTAGCTCCATCGTCGACTGTTTGCCTAACATGTGTGAGACCCTGGGTTAAATCCCCAGCCCCTCAATAATAATAATATATATTATTTATTGCATTGCCACACTCTTGCTGTACTTCATCTTTTCTGCTATCTCGTGAACATTGGGTTTATTTCCATAATTATTTCAGTTCCGTAACCTCGGCTTGAGAGGGTAGAGTGAGTTTTCAGCCTTTGGTGGGTCTGACTTCTAGTATATGACACCATGTTCCTACATCGAACTGGATTCCCAACAAAACTGAAGCAGAACAACTTCTGAATTTGAGCATTGGTGGCGCAGTCTCCTTATGTCACTGGAGTCTGGTTTCATCACCCTTCAAGGTGTTTACCTTGTGTCACTTCTTCCATGATGTTCTGTTCTCTTCAGAGTTGCCACAGATTTGTGAGCTCCCTGAGAATGGGGCTCCTTCACCTGGAATTGTCAACAGAACAAAAACCGCCTTTTCCTGGGAAACCAAAGAACTAATTGGCAAAGTCCTCAGGCGTCTGCAGCATTGGGGTCCACACCTGAGTGTTTCGCAGGTTACACACAGACTGGAACATTGCTGCACTGCCTGGACACATCAGCTAAAGGCTGCTTCTGAAGGGGCTATGGCCCAGCAGTCATCCAATAGGATGAAATAAACATGTTAGAAGGGTTAGAGAAGTTGGGCTATTAGCATTTTTTGGTTTTTTGAGTCCACCACTGTATTTTTTTAAGTGCAAAAACAGGGGAGGGGGAACTTGAAATTTTGTTTTTCTTAGTGTTTATATTTAACAAATTAATGTGTTAAACAGGAACATACTACAGTGTAGTAGGGCTAACCACAGAATAATTGCAAGCTTTCATAGGTTTCTATTAATCTGTGGTATGGTATACTATCTGTGATGCCCAGGGGATAGTTACAGACCTGGTGACAGTTGGCAAATATTTTTCTTCCAGTTCGCTCAGTTGGACTGACTATCTGTAACGTTTTGGGAGGAAACTTTGAAAGTCTAGAAACCCACTCTATCCACCCCCACCCTGCCCTCCCCCCAGGCCCATGTGACTTTAATAGACATTCAAATACACTCAGTGACTCACTGAAGTACTGTCCAAAGCCCACATCAGATTAAGACATTGAACCTAGTCATGTGAAATCACATGGGATGGCCTCTTCCTCCAATGGGTAGGTTGGCGGTGTACTGTTTGTAGGCCATGACTAATGACTAATTCATATATTAGTGTGTATATGCAAATACGTATAAATACATACGTAGTCGTGTGTCACCTTCATAGTGCAGGCACATCTGAGAAATACATCATAAGGAGATGACATCACTGTAAGCATTTTACTGTGCTTACATGAGAGTGCATAGTCTCCTACATGGCCTCCTACACTCCAGGCTATGTGGGTGTATGTGTATTATAACCTATTACCCCAGGACCACAAGCAAGGCAAAATAAAATTTTTTTTTTTAATGAGACAGGGTCTTACTATGTAGGTTAGGCTGGTGTTGACTCACAGTGATCCTCCTGCGTCAGACTCTTGAGTGCTGGATCACAGGTGTGAGCCACCACCTGGCTTACAATAAATGTTTTAGACATAACTGGGAGTATCCAATAACAGTGAAAAGTATAGTGTAGTAAATACACAAACCAGTCACATAATCGTTGTTATCATTATCAAGTATTATGTATTGTACATGATTACACACACTTGTCTTTGTTTTTTTCTTTTGGTACTGGGGATTGAACTCGGGTCCTTACGCTTGTGCAGCAGGCGTCGAAACCACTGAGCTAAATCCCCGGCCCACACACACTTGTTTTATGTGACAGGCAGGATGGTAGGTGTGTTTACACTAGCATCACCACAAACTTGTGAGTGATATATTGCACTGTGACCTTACAGTGGCTACCAAGTCACTGGCGATAGGAGTTTAATAGCTCTATTTAAACTTGTGAGACCACTGTCAAAATGCAGCCCATTATCAGCCCAAATGCTACAGACTTTCTGGTCTTTCCCTTTATATACACATGCATAAACATGTGCTCCTTGACCTACGATGGGGTTGAACACTGACCACCCCATTATAAATTGAAAATGCCATTAAGTAAAAGAGCATTTAATACACCTAACCTACCAAACATATCTACCTTAAATGTGCTCAACGTTGGGCATGATGGTGCCTGCCTGACGCTGAGGCAGGAGGATCACAAGTTGGACCCCAGCCTGGACAACTTAGTGACTTAGCAACACTGTCTGAAAACAAAATATTTGTGAATGGGCTGGGGATGTACCTCAGTGCAAAGGCCCTGGGTTCAATCTCCAGTGCATGGGTGGGGGGCTCCTGGCACCTTACATTAGCCTGCAGTTGGGCAGGCATCTCACAATGCTTAGTCTACTATAAAGTGTCAGATTTCTTATGCAGTTTATTTAATATTTGTATCCAAAATGTACTGGCAACACAGCGTACTGTATTGACTGTTGACCATGGTGATTGGGGCTGGCTGGGAGCTACACCAAGGTGGATGCCCAGCTCGGTACATACTGATACCCTGGAGAAAGGTCAAAATTTAAAATATGGTTTCTACTGAATGTGTATTGCTTTCCTTCCATAGTGTAGTTGAAAAATCTTAAATTGAAGTATCATTGAGGACTATCTGCATGTATGAATGTATACACATATATAAATGTCTGTACAGTAAGAATTAAGATGTACATGTACCAGCTCCCCACGATGACTGTAATCATGTAATGCAAACATGTACTAACAGATTTTTTTAAATTAATAAAATCCCTAAAAATACTTTTTTTTTTTTGGTACCAGGGATTAAACTCGGGACCTTGCGCTTGTGAGGCAGGCGCTGGAACCACTGAGCTAAATCCCTGGCCCAAAAGTACTTTTTTGAGTAAGAGAATGCACAGGTAAAGAATTCATTTTCATATTTTAAAAAGTTACCAATGAGCTAAATCCCCGGCCCTGGTCCTTAGATTCTTGCAGCTTGACCTTCTCTGGAGTCTCTGTTGACCTCCTCTATTGGTTTTTGTTTTGTTTTGGTTTGTTTTTTTTGCTTTGTTACCCACCCCCACCCCCAGTACCAGGGATGGAACTCAGGACCTTGCCCTTTCAAGGCAGGTACAGCACCACTGAACTAAATCCTAAATCCCCGGCCCCTCTGCTATGGTTTGTTTGCTTTTTTTTGTACTGGGATCGAACTCAGGACCTTGCAGCTTGTGAGGCAGCCGCAGGCACAGTGCCATTGAGCTAAGTCCCCAGCCCCTGGTTTTGTTTTTTATTTTTATTTTTTGTTTTGGGGGGCTCAAACTCAGAACCTTGTGCTTGCAAGGCCGTACCACTGAGCTAAATCCCTGCCCTAGGTTTTGTGTTTTTGAAACAAATCTTACTATATAGTTCAGGCTGACCTTGAACTCACCTGCCTCAGGCTCCTCCCAAGTGCTGGGATTACAGGTGTGCACCACCGTGCCCAGCCTGAGGGTTTTGATTCTGAAGCAGGGCCCAAGCTTGGTGGTTCCAACAAGTTCCCTGGGGTTGCCCATATTGCCTGCCTAAGTCTCTAAAATTGATTAATTACCATCCCTAAAAAGTCTATTTGATAGGTTATTATTTCCATTTAACAGCTTCAGAAAGTGGCTCAGAGGTCAGATCAACAACTTGCCAAAGTTAACCAGGAATAAAGGATGGGACTGGAAAGGGTGAAGAGAAATAGGAGGAGGCAGGCAGAGATGGAGAGGGCCGAACCTGTGTGCCTTGGGGTGTGGAGGGGACAGGAATAGGGAAAGTGGTCTGAGAGCTTTCCTAAGAAGAAAGGAGCCCTCTTCCTGCATCTCTCTGCTTTAAGTCAGTTATCCGCACTTATGGCTTCCACTCTTAGAAGAGTCCTTCTGCATTCAGCTCTGTTCATTTATTGTCAAACTTAAGGGTTTACTTTTGGATAAGGTTTATTTCCTTAAGTTTTAGGAATTCCTTTATCAACTATTGAGTGATGTTCCTTTTGGCATTTAAAACTTAGGATTGTTAATTTGAGTGCTCGAGACTGTACTGATGATTCATGAACGGTGTATCTAGAAGTGATATTTTATGTTAGTCCCTTTTCTCTAGTCTCAAACTTGGAGTACATTTGAAAAATGTACAGTATTCTGCCTAACTATGCATCCTTGAAGAATACCGGGCTTTCTGCCAGTCTTCCAGGTGAGAGTACTGCAGACTGAGGAGAAGGATGAAAGTGAAGAATGGTGATGGAAGGTGCTGGTAACTGGAGCTTGTGATCAGAACAGAACCCCCGTGGGACACGGGATTGAGCCCAGGGCCTTTGTACTGAGCTAGGTGCCCAGACGTTTTCATTTTTTATACCCTTGCCTCAGCCTCCCAGAGTGCTAGAATCACCAGCGTGTGCCACTATACCCAGCTAAGAACTCTTTTCTTAAATACATTTACATAGAGGGCTCCTCCCTGCTGCAGGAAGCTCTGGGGTGGGGGGCAGGTGGAGACATCAGTAAGTGATATCCCTCCATCTAGCAAGGGTCACTTGACACACAGGACATTGGTTAGAGCCAGAAGGATCTAGAACTATCATGTCAGCAGCTTCCTCCTCTCCCAGGGAAGGACCCAGACCTGAGAGGAGAGGTGGTACCTGGAGTCTCAACACCCACAGTGACATTTCTGGATCCCTCAAGTGGGGGCCAAGGAGTGTAGACACTGGGCCTTAGACTTGATCTTCCACCTGCTACACCACCTCAAGGTAGAAAAGCCATGTTTCTCCTTAAAACAGGACAGCACTCAGTGCTTGTGTTTTCTGCTCTGTGTGTGCAGAGAGAGGGAAGTCAAAGAATGACTGTGGCATAGAGATGGATGAGGTCTAATGAAGCCATTTCCGGGTCTTCGCGAACCTTGGAAACCTGTGAAACGGACCCCGCAGTCCCACATGAAAAATTTCCTGGGCTGGTAAAATTTCCACCACAGTCTTTTGAATCCATAGAGTGTCATCAATATTTTGCCAAGTAAGCACATTTTTGGTAAACTAACACTATCTACTCTTGACACCATTGTTTTTTTTGTTGTTTTTTTGGTACCAGTGATCGAACACAGGACCTTGCGCTTAAACGAGGTACCTCTGAGCTAAATCCCCGGCCTGACCATTGAAATTTTAATTAGGGTAAAATACATGTAACTTGAAGTTTACCACTTTGACCCTTCGAAAGCCTTTGGGTTTGACGGGCTTCATTCTCTTTGGGTAGCCCTAGGTTCTCCAACCTTTTCACCTTCCCTTACCCTCTGCACATTCACCACCTCCCTCTTCCGCCTCCTCTCCCTCAGGCCCTGAACCACCATCTTTTCACTCAGAGTAGGCTTTGTCACTTTCATTCTAATCATGTAAAAATAAGGGTCGTTGCCCCCCACCCCCCACTCCAAGACAACCCAGGACCTCAGCCACGCTACCAAGCTATATACCCCTAGCCTAGGGCATTTCTTTACAGTGAGAAAAATGTCACTTTTTGAAGAGACTGTTGTGCCCCACCCCCTGGTGGGCCATGACCCTTCTTCCCACGCATGGGCTCTGTGATCCGTGCCCCGATGAGGGCAGGGCGATGGTGGCACACTGCTGGTGGGGAACCCTGGTGAATTGTGCCCTCCAGCACCCAGTGAGTTTCAGTGTGAGGCCTTGCTGCTCAACGTATCAGCGAGTTTTGGGAGCAGCAACTTTTTCCTGCCCAGCTGCTGGCCTTTCGGAGTGTGGAGGAGGAGAGGCCCCAAGAGGGTCCCGGGTGGCAGAGGTGGGGGCAGGGCCGTACATTCTTTTCTTGGCGGAACCTGACCTGATTTAAGGTCAGAGCTCTTCGGAGAGTGCGAGCCGCAGGGTTACCTCTTCGCTAGCGATTCATCTCTCCTCCCTCCCCCACTCTTAATGATCTTTCCATTACAGAACCCAGATCAGGAAGTGCATGACAGGTCGCAGCTGCAGACACATGGCCGGGAGGCCTGGGCTGCGGGCCAGAGGTGGGAGGGTGTCAGCTCCCCTCCTAGCACCAAGACCCCTATCCACACAGGGAGGCGAACAATTCAGTGGAAGATGTACTTATGCATTGAATCAGTGCTTACCAATTGTACTTTGGCTTTGATTTTAGGATATGAATTTTTTTTTTTTTGGTACCGGGTATCGAACTCTGGACCTTGCACTTGCAAGGCAGGCGCCAGAACCACTGAGCTAAATCCCCAGCCCTGAATATGATTTTTAATAATGACAGAAGGGGGGGCCGGGGATTTAGCTCAGTGATTCTGCCGCCTGCCTTGCAAGCACAAGGACCCAAGTTCGATCCCCGGTACCAAAAAAAAAAATAATAATAATGACAGAAGACCCCCACCTGACCATCTAGGTCCCCCCCAGCCTGAAGTCCACATAAGTTGCCCATAGAGATTTGGGTTTTCTTTTGGGACCTTCTCATCACTGAGCAGAGACTCCACCTTCTTTTCCCAAAATAAACTCACCTCAGAAGCTTTTCCTCTATCAAAATGTCAGATTCAGAACATGCTTTGGGGTGGAATCTGGCTGCTAGGATGTGGGCTTTGCAGATAACCAGACCTGAAGCACTGTGCACACCTGTGATCCCAGCACTCTGGGCAAGAGTTTGAGTCCAGCCTGGACTGCATAAAAAAAACCACAAAAATAGCCTCCAAAACAAAACCCAGCAGACCCGGGATTCAAATTGCAATAAAGGGTTGTGCCCCTTTCTTTTTCATTCTCTATTGGGAATGGCTCTTCCACATACAAGTTGCTCAGGAAATGTTAATTTATCCTAAACTGTGTCCTAGGGAGCAGTTGTCACAGGAGTTTCTGTCTCTACCGCCAGCTGTGTTGTTGGCTCTCTTCCCTGAATCTGCCAAGGCTGGATTCTTCTGGTGCCAATAGAGAAATGGTGACAAACTTCTAGGAGCTGTGAGTTTAGACCCATCTTCCCCATAGCCCTAGGGCATCTCCTATCACTCTTGCTGATAAAATAGGAGGGAGAAAAAAAAAAGATTGGAGGGAGAGAAACAAAGTGGTGTAGGGGTTGTTTGGGAAATGGGTGGGTTAGGACCCTTATTTTCCGTGGTGGGGTGTTATCAGTAAACCTGTAGGGCAGAACTTTTGCTGGAAAAGGGATTTCTTTTGAGACAACTATGGGTGCATTCCTTTGTTAATCACTTAATTACTATCCTGATGGGAGACAGTTGGGGGGAGGGGACCAAATCCCTACTGGGAAAAAAGCACCGGTCTAAAGGAGGCATCAGATAAACCGAGGCACGGAAGTCTGAGCCCCAAACCCAATTCTGACGGCGTGTTCCTCACACCACCCAGGCTCCCTCTGTTTTAAGGCTTCTGCAAAATTGTTTCAGCCTGGGGCTCCTGAGTGGGGTTCTGTGAGTTTCCTCCTCCTGCCTGGTTCCTGGGGAGCTGATTTTTGGGGGGTCAGGAGGCGGGTGGAAGGCTCTGGCTGTGGCTTTGGCCAGCACAGGCGGCTCTGCGCTAAATTACAGTGATGAGGGGGGACACACAAAAGACCGAAATCTTTTTTTTTTTTTTTTAATAAAAACAAAACAAAACTGCGGCCCCAAGCCCCTGGGCTGCTGAATGGCAATGGCTTCCTGTCAGGATTAGCCGGGCTGCCCGGGCCTGTGTGCGCTGCCTTTCTCCTCAGGAAATACCTTTAGTAAGCCCTGGTGGGGTCCCCATGGCAACGCGAGAGGGGACCTGCTGACAGAGGCCATTCAGCCCGCCATTCTGCCTCAGCCCCTTTGTGGAGCTTTATTGCTGCCCCTCTGGCAAACACAGCAGTTTGCACCGTTTTGTCAGGCTGAATGTGGAGTTTTTACATTTTAATGGGCTCTTCTGGCACTGGCCCATTTGCATGCAAAATGTTCCTTCTTACCCTTTTCCCTTTTTCTATTTAAAAAAAAGAGAAAAAAAGGCACCCTACTCCAAATCCCCTGGGTTGGGGATGGTGAATAGCTGATCTGGGCGTCAGACCTGCTAATTGATTTGGTGTTCCTGTCTCCCCTACCACACACCTTTGTCCACCAGTCCTGCAGCTCCTGCGTTCAGAGCCACGAATCTTTAGAGTTCCCTCTCTACACCCCAACCTTTGTAGATGAAACTTGGTACCAGGGATTTCAGTGCGATTCCCCATTCTGGCCTGGGCTTGCCAGACTAAAGTAAGTTTTCAGTTCCATTTCAAAGCCAAAATAACGTAATAAAAAACCTCTGCAGAGGGCCCTGGAGCCCTGCTGTGCTGTTCTGTAGTCCTTTTAAGTTGCTTTCAAAGCCACCCGAGTTCCTACCCCACCCACAATTGCCCCCTCATTTATATCTGGGGAACTTGTGCCAAGACTGTAAACATTCTGGGACCACCACTGCCCCCCATGATACTGAAGAAGATGACCCTTCTCCCCCAGTTTTCTTAACCCAGAAATCACCACCCCGAGACTTCATGTTGCAACCAATGTCTGGATCTCGTGGGAAGAATGTTATTCGAGCCCTACACCCTGTGCCTGGAACCCAGTGACCATTCTTGACTTCAGAGAAATGAGTCAGATGTTTACAGACCCGCCCCATAGCTGGGCAGCATGATGAAGTGTAAGATGAACAAGGCCAGGAGAAGGCACAGTAGGAATGAGTAAAGCTGGGCATGGTGGTGCACACCAGTAAAACCAGCGCTCTGAGAGGCCAAGGCAGGGGGATTGCAAGTTTGAACCTGGCCTGGGCAACTTAGTGAGACTGTCTCAAAATTAAAATATTAAAAAAATGGATCAACCCCCAGTACCAAAACACGGAATCTTTTTTTTTTTGGTACCAGGGATCGAACTCGGGACCTTGCACTTGTGACCCAGGCAGCGGAACCACTGAGCTAAATCCCCAGCCCTCCCAGTACCAAAACAAAACAACAAAAAAAGCAACCACACTGAGTGGAGAATATAGTTCTTACACTATAAATCCCCAAAGAGTGAATTTGAAGGTCTAGGGAAGTGATGGAACTGGTTGCGTAAGAGAAAGTGTTTTAGGATAAGCAAGGTCTCACTGGCAAAGAAAAGCAAAATAAAATATGTGTTGAGGACCTGGGAAATTGGATGTGAGTCGGGGGAGGGGAGGCAACTGAGACTGGATTCTGGCAGAGGGAAGAAGCCAGGATTCACAGGGTGAAGGGACAGGGACCATGGCCGGTCTGGAGTGGTCAGACTTCTGTGCTCAGGTGAGCCAAGAGGTGGGGGGAGGGGACAGCTGACCAGCCCCTTTGCCTAATGTTCTTAATCTCAGTGGGTCATCAAAGGTCATCAGCTGTAAACTGTAATCAAGGGTGAGGGGCTTAAGAAGAGAGAAGGTGTCAGGTGACTGATGGGGGAGACCGATTGGGAGGATTTTGCTGCCTACCTGTGGTCAAGGCAGCTCTGTGGCTCCTCAAGTCGGTCGCCCTCGCTTTCCCAACCACTGTGAAGTTATTTCCAGAGTCCAGGATCAGCACATCAGCATCTGCAGCCAAGTGCTGGTCCCTGCTTTATGACTTTTTGGAGAAGTTTCAACGCCTCCATATTCATGTGTTGAAATGGGAACCACCATGAATAACATGATCACCAATAAGTATGGTTTGTGAAGTATCAAGCATGATGCCAAATGGGGCATCACATTATTAGTCCTGGGTCTGCCAGGATCATTCCCTCACACCTCACCTTCCTCACCTGCCAGTGTGGACAGCACAACTCACTTGACTTTGTGGGTGAGGTTCATGAATGAGCACAGGCAGAAAAGTGCTACTCTTGCTTATGATATAATGGTTCAGAGATGAGCCATGAGATTGGGGGGGTGATGGGAGGGAGGGAGTTTAAGGCCAGAACAATCAATTTCAGAATCCCTTGTGAGGAGGTAGGAGACACAAGTGCTGTTAGACAGGACCAGTGGGGCCAGGATTTTGTCACTCTGAAAGTCAAGGACTGTGGAGACACAGTCTGCCTTTCAAAGCTGTAGAGCTGAACCCTGAATGTGCATAGATTCTGGAAAACCAGGCTGTTTGGGTTTGAATATTGGCTCTGCCATTTGCTACCTACGTGGGCCCTCTTGGAAAATTCTGGAGCCTCTGTGCCTCGGTTTCCCCTCTGAAATAAGGATAATAAATAGTGCCTACCTCACAGGGTTACAAGGATCTGATGACTTAGCACATCCTGAGGATTACTCCTGGCAGATGGTCAGCTGCTGTCTCCCAGGGCTTCAGATGGAGAGAAGGGTGTGAGCAGAGCTGTGTGCTGCGTGTGGGGCATAGGGTATGGTCTGCGTTCTGTGAATATTGGTCAAAGCTTGTATTCCTGGTTTGCACAGTTGCCTAAGGGATGTGTTCCCTAGGACTTCTTCAGTGGCTATCTCCTGTTCCCTACCTTACAGTTTGAAATCTGGTTTTGGTTTTGGTTTTTGACTATTTTTTACCATGAGCCCTCCTCCCAAAGCACAGCCCTGTGTAGGAACACCGCATTCTTTTCTGCCCCTATGGCCTAAGGGTTTTTGTTGTTTTTTGTTTGTTGTCAGTTTGGTTTGATTTGGTTTGGTTGAGACAGGGTCATTGTTATGTATTCCAGGCTGGCCTTGAACTCTCATCCTCTTACCTCAGCTTCCCAAGTGCTGAGATTACAGGCTTACAGGCGTATGCCACCTCACCAAGTCCCACTTTTTTTGTTGTTGTTGTTACCAGGAATCAAACTTGGGTCCTTGCGCTTGCAAGGCAGGTGGCAGAACCCCTGAGCTAAATCCCCGGCCCCTCCCACTTTTTACTGTTAATCGAAATCCTGTGTTTTCTCCCCTTCACTCTCCCTACCATCTGTGTTGAGACTCTTCTGTGAACTCTCCTCTGACCACCTGTACTTTCTTTAAGTTGTACACCCAGAGGCTGGCTGAGCTGCCTGCGCCTAGTTCCTGTGTTCTCCTCTTGTCTCATGTTGAAGTATGAAGTGCTCATACATATAAAGGTGTATGTACATCCTCTTGCCCTGCATTGGCTAAGACACATCTTTGGTGCCTTTGTTTAACCATTTTCTCATTGCATGGTGACAGGCCCCACAGACTCCTAATAAAAACTATTTTGAAGCAAGTTCCCCATCTCCTTGGATTTGTAGGAACTAAGATCTCTCTTGTCTTCTCATAAGAATAACGAGGTTTATATGAGTTTGAGCTCCATTCTGGCCCAGCTTAGGGCCCATGGCTGGCAGAAAACATAAACTTAGATCTGACAGATGCATGCCAGGCAGTGCTGCCTGCTAGATACCACATCTGCCAGCTTGTTGGGAGTGACACTAGTGCAGTATGTGGGAGATAAGCAGGAAGGGAAAGGGACTTCATGGAGATTCATTGTGTTCCTAAAATTCAGAGCTCCATGGAAACCACCCCACCCCCCACCCCACCCCTCTGTCTTTCCTAGCACTGCTTCCTTGATGATTACTGAAAAGTATATCCCCCGTCTGTTCCTAGCTCCCCTGAGGAATAGAGGGGTTCTGTTAGAGAAGGAAGGTGGGATTGGTGTATGAATCCCTTTCCCTTCCTTTTCCACCAAAGGGAGCCTAGATCAATCGGCGAGACTTTCCATGGCATCCACATTGTCCAGGAGACTGTCCCAGGACAAGAGGCCTTGTCTCCAATCAGCAGCCGAGTAAGAGCCTTTGGTCTCTTTTTCTGGAGAATTGTCCGAGGCTTCGGGAGTGAGGTTGGCAGCGTGAGTCCTCTTCAAGATCGTTCAGTTCGAGCCCTGTTGCTGGCCTTCCCCCTCCCAGTGTGGTAATGAAGATCCAGTCCGTTGGCATCAGAACACAATGCACTTTTTCCACACTTGGAACACATGGTGCCTTGAGCTTGCCTCGGTGAATGCTGTAACATGGCACCATCAGCATTTCAGCCAGGCTAGGTTGCTGTGGGATGCAGGTACCACATGTATCTGTTCCTTCCTCTCACCTCATAGGAAATAAGTTGCATAACACAAGTGTTGGGCTTTGCTGCTGGCCGCTGTCAGCACCCTCATTGTCCATCTTGAGTACTGCTTTGTACCTGGATCTAATGAATCAGATTCCCAAGAGCTGGAATGCTGGTTTCCAGTGGCTGAGAATAAAATGGGTTTTCCTTTCTTCGTCTTTCACAGCTGCCTCAGTGGGAGTGTCAGCTATGTCCTGCTAACTAGCACCTACCGATTATATGGCCTGTTGGTCTTGGGCAGACAGAGCCAGCCCCGAGGACACAAGATACACAAGGGCCATAAGTGAGGGACCCTGAAAAGACCAAGAGAGATGCGAAGCAGAGGCTGATGGCCATTTGGCTTTCTTCAGGCAGTCACCTTCCTCAGGATAGGGCACACTCACCGCCATTCTTCAAGGCAGGATGCAAATGGGCAGTTCCCTCTCCAGCAGCCTCTAGAAGAAAGCTGCCTATCCCTGCTTGTAAATGGAACTCCAGATGCAAATTGGAGGGCACTGTCAGCAATGAAAAAAGCAAACTGATACTCTAGATTCTGGGTTCCTCTAAAAGAATAGCTTCTGCCAGACCCTAGATTCCATTCAAGACCTTATGAGTAGTTTCTAACTTGTTAGATGCAGTGGGGAAATTAAAACAGGCAATTCTGCGCTGGATTGTTCATTAATTTTTAAGAGAAGCAAAAGCCATGGGCAGTTAAAAAAGAATGCATCCAGATGTCCATCACCTGATGGCTGGAATGTGCTTTGTCCATACAGTAGAATATTAGTAGGCCCTGGAAGGAAGGAGGTACTAAGACAAGTACTGAGTCACAGAACAACCTTGACCATGTGATTAGTAATAAAAGAAGCCAATCACAAAAGATCATATATTACATGATTCCATTGATCTGAAGTATGCAGCTCTGTAAAGACAAAAGGCAGCTAGTGGTTCCCAAGACTTGGAGTGAGAGTTGAGGAGCCACTTCCTTGGCCTGGAGTTTCTTTTTGGGTGGGTAAAAACTAAAGTTACACTGTGGTGTTGGTTTTGCAACTCTGAATATACTTTGTATCTGTGAGATCTGAGTTTGCAGATTAAACTAACTGTGGATGGAAGATATTTGGGGGGAAAATGTGTAATGAATATGTACAGGCATATTTTCCTTCTCATTATTCCCTAAATGATATAGTATAACAGAGCTGGGTGTACACCAGTAATCTCACCCTTTGGGGAGGCTGAGACAGGAGGATTGCAAGTTCAAGCCTAGCCTGGGCAATTTAGCAACTTAGATAGACCCAATCTATAATTTTTTTTAAAAATGGCCTGGGGATGTAGCTCAGTATGGAGGTCCTGGGTTCAATCTTCAGTACTTGCATAGCATTCACATTATATTAGGTGTTACAAGTAACTGAAAGATGATTTAAAGTATAGAGAAGGACTGGCAAAGACTGTATGTAGACACTACCATTGTATATAAGAGACTTGAATATTCATGGACTTTTGCAACTTCAGAGGGTCCCCAAACCAATCCTCTGTAGATTCCAAGGGACAGATACACTGGGAACCATTTAAATGGGCTAATTTTATAGTTTTAAAAACTAATATTCAAGACGGTATGTAGCTGACTGTGAATTTGTGTGATTTGGACAATAACGATTTTACGGGAAGTTTGAGTAGCACACCAGTTGGAAAATGAAGATTTCCTAGACATTTCTGGTTGTGAACTTTGAGTCGCCTGGGAAAGGAGGACTCCGGATGGACGCTGACAGTTGTCTGCAAGTCAGCTTTGTTGTGTAGGGAAAGATGCAGTTGGCAAGAGCAGCCAGGCTCAGAGTGGAAGGCTATGGCAGGGAGGAGGACATTGGATGGAGTGGGTGGGAGCAGATGTGGGAACCTCGAAGTCCAGGCAGGGCTGTAGACGTGATCCTGCCCAGTATAGGATCTTGGTCAGGAGAATGATGTGATGGTGTGCACCAGGCTTGGGTTCATTGGGGTGCGTCTGAACTCATAGCTCCAGGGAGGCCATTGAGTAAGACACCCCAAGATAGTGCCAGGAATGACAGAGGATGAAGCAAACCAGAGCACATTTGGGAGGGAACCAGGGTCTAAATGACTGCATCAGGAGGAAAGGAAGCCTGAGCCCGAAGCTGGAATCAGCCAGAGTGGGTCTCAGCAGTGCCAGATCCTTCAATTGCTTTCATTTGGGGCCAGAGGCCCTGTTTTTGCCTTTGGAAGTTACTGACCTCTCTTGACACTTGTCTGTGTGCTGTATGAGGCCAGAGTCTCAGAATCTGAATTCTCTGTTGACCAATGGCTGGTGCAGATCACGAGCTGCATAGTATTTAATCAGTGAGGTCACTTGAGGGAAATGAGATTTGATCAATAGGAGTGTCAGCTATTCTCTTTCAGGGTCAAATCCAAGCTGCTTTTCTTCTGCCTTCATTTGGCAAAGCCACAAACCATTAAAAATGGAAAGAACAACTTATTCTAAGACCCATAAAACTTATTTTTAACCAGCTGTGTGTTCTGCTCACATTTGTGGTTTTCTCCTTAACCAGGTTCTAGAGAATAAATGTGTGCTAGTCTAGTGTTTTCCGAACCCTTTAGAGCAGCTTCCCTGTTTCTGATGTATCCATGTTTGAGGTGGAGCCATTTGTGAAGCAGGGCCATGGTGCAAGGCCCTGGGAGGAAAGACACTGTCCACCCTGTACCTTCCAAGGACCCCCATTTTTCCTCCTGCCTTCTGTTCCTCCCGTTTTTCCTTTTTTATGATTTTATTGTTTAGATGAGATAAGGAACCATGCATCTGCCTCAGCTTCCCGAGTAGCTGGGACTACAGGTTTACACCACCATCATTGCTCCAGACACTTTCTTTTTTTGGTACCAGGGATCAAACTTGGGACCTTGAGCTTGTGAGTTTGTAAGGTTTCTAGCAGACACTTGTGGAACACTTCAGAAATAGGCTTAGTAGGGCAAGGGGAGGGGTCAAGGAGAAAAGGGAGTTTGAAAGGAAGACAGTTTGGAGACAGGATGACAGTCCCTGTGTCATTTATTAGTGTCTATTAAGTAATTCTATTAAGTGTCTATTAAGTAGTTCTCAGTACCTGGCTGGCATTAGCCTGGGTGCTAGAGATTTGAAGGTAGATATCACACACACACACACACACACACACTGCCACCCTCTCCCCCAGCCTGGGAGTGAGAAGCAGCTTCCAGAAGATGACCCCACTGGCCTCAGGGCAGCAGTGTGTTCAAGCAGGGGCCAGGGAAAGCATCCATGTCCCAGAACTCGGGGACCTGCCAGAGATGCAGCAAACAGCAAACAGGTGGGCTTCTCTTAAGAAAGTGGAGACCCAGGTGGCAGTGCGTTCTGGTGGGCAGAAGAGGCCAGGAGTGTTCTTGAACATCCTAAAAGGAAACATTTAATTTCCCCTTGCTAGTGAAGAGGGGACAGTCAGCCTTCAATGGCTGGCTCCCAGGTGTGTCCAGATCGTAGCTTCTTGCCAGATGAGTCCCTGGTAGACGGGGATGGGTATTCTTGGGAGCTGTAGACACTCTGGCAGGTCCTGGGCTGCTGCCTGAAACAGAGGGGGTGGGAGGGGCAGGGGTGGATGTGTGACATCGTGTTGCAGGCCACCGAAGAGGTCGGGTCCCAGCAGTAGGATGAGGAGAAAAGGGCTTTGTGTGCAGCAGTTTCTGCTGCCAGACCAAGTGTGGGTTTTGTGGCAGCTGCAGGCCTCCGTCCCTAATATAGGCAAAAGCTCCAAATCCTCCAGGCCTGACACCTGTCAGCTGGGGGTTCCCTGAGCTGACCTCTCCTTGGGTTGTCTCTCCCACGTGTGCTCTGACCCCACCCTTGGTGGATTATGTGAGCCCAGAGTCCCGTTTGACAAAAGTGCCTTCTCAATTTAGGTAGAGGCTGCTGGATTTTTGAGGAGTGGTGTGTATTTAAGAATCATAGGGGGCCGGGGATTTAGCTCAGTGGCGCTGTGCCTGCCTTGCAAGCACAAGCAAGGTCCTGAGTTTGATCCCCAGTACTGGGGAAAAAAAAAAGTCACTAAAGAAAGGGGTAAGGCTGACCTAGACAAAAGGAATGGGGCATTCCTCTGGGAAGTGTCCACTCTTGGCAAAGACCTGGTATATGTTTGGGGAACTGTGGACACAAGTCCCAGGGAGGGCTGGCTTTTCCCCTGGGATGGAGGGAACTGAAATATGATCTGCTTAATGCTGCTGCAGCTGCTTCCTAACTTGCCTCTTTCTTCCTTGACCTTTGGAGGAGTTGGGTGGAGGAGAAGAATGGGTTTCCCAGGTGGCCAGGCGTTTCCCACTGACCTGTGTTCCCGGTCCTGCCTCCCCAGCTCTGTGGCCTCGAGTCCATGGCTAGCGTAACTCCCTTTGTCTCCCTCCTTCCTCTCCCCCTGGCTTCTCTTCCTGGCCCCCGTGGTGGCTGCAGCCCAGCCCTGGGGAGCCCCTGTGGAGGTGGAGTCCCTCCTGGTCCACCCTGGTGACCTGCTGCAGCTTCGCTGTCGGCTGCGGGATGATGTACAGAGCATCAACTGGCTGCGGGACGGGGTGCAGCTCATGGAAAGCAACCGTACCCGCATCACAGGGGAGGAGGTGGAGGTGCGGGATTCCGTGCCCGCCGACTCCGGCCTCTACGCTTGTGTGACCAGCAGTCCCTCCGGCAGCGACACCAGCTACTTCTCCGTCAATGTCTCAGGTTGGTAGCTACGCCCTCCTTCCCTCCCCCAGACCCCCTTCTGCCTCTCTCTGCTAGTTTCAGGAGAGGTGAGCCTCCTTCCCTTCCATGATCTGCCCCCACTCTGCTTTGGAAACTGCTGCCCACTAACACTGCTCCCTGCCCGGCGTGTGGCTTAGCTCTCAGAGAGGAGACCTGTGGGTGAACCCCAGGCCAGAGATCTGGGGCTGCCAAGACCTACCTCTGAGGTGACTGGCAGTGCTCTTGGGGTGGTGAGACCTTGCCTCTTTCACCACAACTTGTCCAGATCTCCAGGATGCCAAGTGGGGCTCAGCCAGCTTTCATGCTGTCACTGCCTTGCCATTTGGACGTGGGGCTCAGCTTAGCGACCAGAGCCCTAGAACACATGGTGAGGTCCCAGCTGTGGTGGGAAGGACTGGGGCGCACCGCCATATCCACAGGCGTGATGGGGACACTTGCCCGCCAGCTCCTGGGCAGCCAGGGAATCTGCCACTGTTAGGATGCAATTTTGACAAAACTAGGATTCAGGGAGGTAGAATTGGCATCACTGTGTTTGTTCCCCAGCATGCAGGCCTGGTTCCTCCTCCCAGGCATCATTTAGAATCTGTCCCAATGGAGGGCCCCACCTTCTTTACTTCCTTCCAGATCCCTGACAGTGGCAAAAGCTGTGGCACCTACCGTGCTGCTGACCACCACTGTTGAGCTTGTTCTCACGAGGGTGCATTCTCATTAGGGAGAGATGTTGGCAGCTGCAGCCTCCCCACCTGCTCTGGTCAAGAAGGGCAGCTCCCAGGCCTTAGCAGCTCATGCTAGGAGAGTCCAGACTTCGACTGCAGCCATGTCCCTCGTGTACCTAGACCTGCCTGCGCTTCCTGATGGTTGGCAACTCAAAAGACACAGGTTCCCTGGCTGCCATTCTGAGACCCAGGATGGCCAGGTGATGCCACAAGCCAAAGAGTCTCGGAGCCCAGTATGGCATTAAAGAAAAACAGCTGGCCCTGCGGAGCTGCCCATTGTGAAGGCTCTGAGCTGACGGAGTGGGGAGGGGATGCATACTGGGGCGCACTCTTTAGTTTCTGTCCCATTGAGAGACTGTCACTAAGGAAAGAGCGGGACTGGCATCCTGCTGGGGAAGGCACTGTGTTTATCTGTGACTGCTGCCTTTGCTGGGTGACTGCTGCTGTGGATGGAAGTCTGGCGTGCCTTGGAGCTGTCCTCAGTGCTCCTCCTCCTTGCCTGCAGATGCGCTCCCCTCCTCAGAGGATGACGATGATGACGATGACTCCTCATCCGAGGAGAAAGAGACAGACAACACCAAACCAAACCGTATGCGTGAGACACTTTCCTACCTTAGTGCCTGTGGGCCTGGGATTTGGGTTCGAGGGAACTGGGAGGTGGGCTGAAGCAAGAAGACAGGGAGGGAGTCAGAGGCCCTGTGGGGTCAGGGCGCCTCACTGCCAGTGTTCTGAATGCTGGGCATTGGCCCAGACGTTGGCAGATGTCTGGCACCTGCCTGTCCTCTGGAGCCTGACCACCTCCCCATCTTGTCTCTTTTGGCTTTCCCTGGGCAGCCGTAGCTCCATATTGGACATCCCCAGAGAAGATGGAGAAGAAACTGCATGCGGTGCCTGCTGCCAAGACAGTGAAGTTTAAATGTCCTTCTAGTGGGACACCCAGCCCAACACTGCGCTGGTTGAAAAATGGCAAAGAATTCAAACCTGACCATAGGATCGGAGGCTACAAGGTACACATGTGTATATATATGAAAGTTAGAAAAGTTAGCATGAGAGGAATGGAAGAGGCTGAGACAAAATCCTCATTATATGCCTTTAATTTGTAGGGGTTTTTTTCTTTTTCATTTGTTTTATTTTGGGAGTTTTCTTGGTGCTGGGGATGGAACCCAGGGCCTTGCACATACTAAGCAAGTGCTATACCACTGAACAACATTCCCAAGCCCCCTGTAGTTGTTCTAAATAATGCTTTTTAACTATAATGATAATATGTTTTTAAAATTTTTAAATGCAAAAAAAGGTTTAAAAATTATCTTTTTTCTGTGAATATATGGCTTTTACATAATTGATCACATAATACATATAATTTCTTATCATTTGGTTTTTTTTTTTTGGTACCTGGGATAGAACTCGGGACCTTGCACTTTCAAGGCAGGCAGCAGAACCACTAAGCTAAATCCCCAGCCCCTATCATTTGTTACAAATAACAGGTGTCATTGTTATTTCAGGCATGAGTGTTTGAAAGAGAATTTTTCATGGCTACCTAAGATTCCATTATCAATATATTCCACAATTTAATGAACTGTTTTATAATATTTAGGTATTTTCTAGTTTTTCACGAATGTAAATAATGTAGTAAATATTTTCATCAGCATGTTTAAACTTGCTTTCTTAGAACAGATTGCTGGAAATGAAATTACTGGGTCAAAGGGTATGAGCATTTTTTAAGCTGTCGATTTGTATTATTACCCAATTACTCTTTTTGTGTGTGTGTGATACTATGGATGGAACCTAATAGAAACCAGGGTCTTGCCCCTGCTAAGCACACATTCTGACACTGAGCTACACCTCAGCCCACAATTACTTTATATTTTGTGTGTTTGCTTATTTGTTTTTGAGTCAGGGTCTCCCTATGTAGTCCAGGCTGGCCATGGAACACACTGATCTCCTGCCTCAGCCTCCTAAGTTCTGGGATCACAGGCTTGCACTACCATGCTGGCTTACAATTACTTTCTTAAAAGGGAAAATGCAGTCACCTTCCCATAGCAGAGGATAAGAATGACAAGTTCACCAGGCTTTTGGCCACAAATCAAAGTGCTTGGCTATTCTCTCAGGCTTTAGTTTTGCTAATTGTTCAATAGTTCATGTTAATAACCAACTTCCCTTTCTTGTATAAATTGTTGTCCTTTGCCCATTCATATTTAAAGGAAGAACTTCTTTTATCATAATCTCTTCTTCAGTCTCTGATCCTTCTCAGAGTCCCTGTTTATCTCTCTTCTCACCTAACTTCTCTCCCTTCCCCTCCCCTCCCCATCCTTCTTTCTCTCCTCCCCTCCCCTTTTTTGTTTTCTTTGTTTGAGACGGGGTCTTGCTCTATAGTCTAGATTGGCCTTGAATTCACTATGTAGCCAAAGCCTCAAACTTTCACCAATTCTCAACCTTCTGAGTACTGTGATTATAGCCATGTACCACCATGCCCAGCTTCTTTTCTAACAAGAAAATATAGAAGAAATATATATAACAAGAATTTATATAAGAAAATCAGAGGCAACCTGATATAGTAGAGAAATGTGTGTGTGATTTTTTTTTTTTTTTTTTGGTACTGGGGATCAAACTTAGGACCTTGCGCTTTTGAGGCAGGCAGTGGCACCACTGAGCTAAATTCCTGGCCTTTTTTTTTTTTTTTTTAATGGCACTGAGGATTGAAATCAGGGCTTTGCACATGGTAAGGAAGTTTGAGCTGAGCTATACCCCTAGCCTAGGGCCCCCCCTTTTAATTAATTAATATTGGTACTGGTGATCAAACTCAGGACCTGGGCCTGGGATTTAGCTCAGTGGTTCCACCATCTGTCTCGCAAGTGTAAGGTCCCTAGTTCAATCTCTGGTAGCCCCCAAAAAACAAAACAAACAAACTCAGGACCTTGCGCTTGTGAGGCAAAGTGCAAGGTCCCAAGTTTGATCCCCGGTACCAAAAAAATAAATAAATTCTGAAAACAAGGTCTGACTAAGTTGTTGAAGGGCGGCCTAGAACATGTGGTCCTCCTGCCTCAGCCTTCTGAATAGCTGGGATTATAGGTGTGCACCACCACTCCCAACCAATAGGAAAAAGTTTTAAATTAATTCACCAAGCACTTGCTCTCTGTGAGTTACTGTGTTTCAGATGGGCCAAGACAATTTCCTGCCCACAGAGACTTTCTAGTGTAAGAAGTCATAAGCCAGCTGTGGTGGCTCACATCTAATTTCTGCACTCTGGGAGGGTAACTACCCCAGCTTCACCATGACAGAGCCCAGCTTGTGCGATTTAGTGACTTAGCTAGACCCTGTCTCAAAAAAGGGGGTTGGGCTGGGGATGTAGCTCAGTATAGAGGCCCTGGGTTCAATCCCAATACCACAAAAAAAATAAAACTAAGGCAGCAAATGAGCAGCGATCATACAAAGCAGACTTCCGTCAGTGTTCAGCAGAGATGCAGAGGGAGGGAAAGAATAGGTCTCATCGGAGATTCGGCCAGAGGGAGAGACCAATTTTGAAACAAGATGTAAGGGGCCGCCAGGGCTGGCCTCAGCAGAACCATCCTGGCGCAGGAGTGGAGTAGGCAGAGGTCCAGACTCCAAAGGCTCCTGGTGAGTTTGGGAGAGTCAGCCTGTTCTTCCAGATCACAGCTGGCCTCGAATACCAGGGTGAAGACATCCAGAGTCCTCACACCATCTGTCAGCTAGCAGGATGGGCCCTTCCTAAGTGTAAATGTGCTTATAATTTTTTTTTTTTTGTACTGGGGATCAAACTTGGGACCTTGCACTTGCGAGGAAGGCAGCAGAACCACTGAGCTAAATCCCCTGCCTGAGTATAAATGTGCTTAGAGCAGGCCCTGGGCCTCACCTGCCTAACACTGCAGCTGGGCTCCAGACCCTCACTGGAGCCTTGGCATTCATCCCCACAGGTCCGTTATGCCACCTGGAGCATTATCATGGACTCTGTGGTGCCCTCTGACAAGGGTAACTACACCTGCATAGTGGAGAATGAGTACGGAAGCATTAACCACACCTACCAGCTCGATGTCGTGGGTAAGAAGGCCAAGGTGCAGGAGTGCACTGGGAGAAGAGGGAGGGGCCACTAGGGATGGAGTCAGTAGAATACTTGGCGCTCACTAGGTTTGTTACGTAGAGCAGGTTGCTTCTTATTTTGAGCCTTTTTTTTTTTTAAATCTGTAAAGTAGAAGAAGGCCAGGCAGAAATACTGTCTCAAAGCTGTATGTCACCATGAAGCAGAAAGTGCTGTTGTAGTCTTTCCTGAAAGATGGCTGGTGCGGTGATGGCCAAAGTGTTGCTCAACCAAAGCCAGCCATATGTCAGGCTCTGTAAATACAGTCCCTGCACAAAAGCTCACACATGGAGGCTCAGAGAGGCCACGTGCCCAGGTCCACATCATAGGGCATTCCAGAAAGCATGTGGGCTGTCACCACACCTGCCCCTTCTACAGGTTCTGCTTTGCATGTTCCAGAGAGCATAAGGTGTGGAGTCTCACAGGCAGCGTGCTGCCTTGGCTTTGATGGTAGAATCTGAGGAGACCAGTCCAGGAGGTCTAGGTTAGTGAAGTCTGTGATTCCCCTTTTTTTTTTTTTTTTTTTTTTGCAGTACCAGGGATCGAATTCAGGACCTTATGCTTTCGAAGCAGGCAAGGTGCCACTGAGCTAAATCCCTAGCCCATGATTCTGTATTCCTGACAGGCTCCTAGGTGACATACCATCATCCCTCATACTCAGTCCAGCAGGAGTTTAAGTGACTGGTTTTAGGTGAAAAGGAGTTTAGGCAGAAGTCTGGAGATGTAACTAAGCTACAGGCTCTGCATGTAGGTGAGAGACTGACTATGTCTGTAAAGTGGATGCATTCATTGCTGTGGAGAGGAGGTTCCTGGTTGCTTGAGGCTGAAATTGGGACAGGTTAGCTGGCACTCAGGAGAGGTGATGGGAATAACATTATCCATCACTAGAAAATCGGAGAGTGTGGTGATGTAGGTGTTCTTCTTTTTGGGGTAGCACCCTCTATCAGTGGCCCAGCTAGGACCTGCTCACAGCAAGGTCTGATGAACCTGTTTTCTCCCTTCCACAGAGCGGTCCCCTCACAGGCCCATCCTGCAGGCAGGATTGCCTGCCAACAAGACAGTGGCCCTGGGCAGCAACGTGGAATTCATGTGTAAGGTGTACAGTGACCCACAGCCCCACATTCAATGGCTGAAACACATCGAGGTGAACGGGAGTAAGATTGGCCCGGACAACCTGCCTTACGTGCAGATCTTGAAGGTAATCTTGATCCCCAGTCTTAATGGGCCAGTGTGCTGGGAAAGAGACCAGTATCTTCTGGGGGCTCAGGCTCCGGGCACAGTGCCGGGATTGGGACTAATGACAGGGATAGGTGGAGGTGAGCTGGGAACAGATGGCTGGGGAGTGGACCATAGTGCTTTCTAAGGAACTTTGAGAGTGACTCTGCTAGGATTTGGGATCAGCTCCTCAGGGCAGGGATTTGAACTCCTCCTTACTCATTGTCCAGGACCAAACCATCCCCAGCAAGCAAGTGACCCTGTCATGGCCCTGCTTGCTTTCTAAGTGATGACATTTTGCCAAATGGGGTAAATGACAAGGACACAGCTTAAGTAGTTGGGAAAGCAAATGCCACATATAAATCCTAAGCAGTAGAGGAATAATGGCATTTTCTTCCTTTTTCCTGTCATTCCCAGACTCTCATTGTCCCTGAATGCTCCATTAATCCAGGGAAGGTAACTGGCTAAGTCTCCAGTGGATCTTGCAACAGGAAGTAACTAGAAGCTGGGAAAGTGGTTTACCTCTTTGTCCCAGAGTTAGAGCTCATTCTCCCCTGCCTTAGCTGTCCCAAAGATTTACTGGCTGTTCCTTCTCTTCACCACTGGTGCTAAAACTGCTTGTGCAGGAAAGAGGGCTGTGGCCTTGGGCCTTGGCCTCAGTCTTCATGCACAGTCCCTTCCAGGCTGGAAGAGTGGGTTGAATACAAATGGAGTATTTGCTTTGGGCCAGCGATTCCTCTTTCTCTCTTTTTCATTATTTCAAACAAATGTTTTGGTCTTTGGAAGCCAACTTGTTTTGTCGGCTCTGAAGGGAAGATTACACATCTCAGGGTCTCCCTTGCCTTGCCTCCCTGTGCCCACCTTCGAGTCACATGGAAGCAGAAAGTGGCTACATCCCAGTGTCTGCCCAACTGACTGGTGTGTCGTTGGTTTGTTCCAGCATTCGGGGATTAATAGCTCGGATGCGGAGGTGCTGACCCTGTTCAATGTGACAGAGGCGCAGAGCGGGGAGTATGTGTGTAAGGTTTCCAATTATATTGGTGAAGCTAACCAGTCTGCGTGGCTCACTGTCACCAGACCTGAGGCGAAAGGTAATGGGGAGACGGATGGGGCCCTGTGCTGGGAACTTGACTTAGGCCCCACGCCGCTGGGGCTGGCGGGGAAACCAGCGCCAGTCCCCCTGTAATCCTGCATTCCTAGTGCCCAAGCCATGGAAAAATCCCTCGCCTGGGAGGCTGGTTTGGTTTGGTTCCATGTTGGTGTCTTCTGGTCCCTCGTGCCTTCTGTGTGTCCCTTGGTTTATGTGTGAGTCTGGATGCCCGGGCCGCACTGGCCATGTTAGGGAGACTTCAGACTGAAGTTTGTGTGGTTGTGAGAAGAGGGGCTGGGTGTTCCCTTGGAGAGCAGGACCTGCCAGCCCTGAGAGAGAGACTGCACTCCCTCCCTTCCTCCTGTGTGTGCCCTCGGAAACCAAACAGCCCCCGTCGCTGGGCCTCATTTCTCCATGCCGCCCGCCGCGCATGCTTGGGTGGACAGGGATGGCAGCGTGGTGAAGGGTTGTAACCGCCTGTCTCCTCAGGTCCGCCGGAGCTTCCCTGGGGCCTCACTGTCTTCCTCTAACAGGTCTCGCTGCCTGGTGGTTTTGTTTGTTCCTTGTTGCAAAGGAGATGCTGGGGAGAATTTCTTCCTCTGGTCTCATGTCCCCTTCTCTCACTCCACCCCTTTCTCTGGGTCCTTTCGAGGTCTCATGTCCTGTGCTTGTCCATTTTGCTCCCGTTGTCTCTTCTAGACTGCCGGAGTTAATACCACCGACAAGGAGATGGAAGTGCTTCACTTAAGGAATGTCTCCTTTGAGGACGCGGGGGAGTATACGTGCTTGGCGGGTAACTCTATCGGACTCTCCCATCACTCTGCATGGTTGACCGTTCTGGAAGGTACACACTGTACATCTCCTCTCGATGTCCTGCCTTGCCATGGGCACGGGGGGAGCATGCATTACAGGGCTGGGGGAGACCCGCAGCCGGAAAGGTACATGGAGGGGTGGCTCTCGCCTGCCATGTGCCCTTTTCTGTCCAACCTGAGGCTGAGTCCTCTCAGCTCACTCAGAGGTTCCTGGTTTTGCAGGAGCTCAGAGGCCTCCCACATGACCTGTTTCAGGCTCTCCCTTGGCCAGTGGAATGCATGCCCTGGGTCTGGATTTACCTTGCAGCTGGGCTGTCCTCCAGGGCAGGCTCCTTCTGTCCTTGGGTCCAGCAGCCATCACACCCACTTGGCACCAAGGGTCTGAACTACCTGATCTGTTTTGGTACTGGGGATCGAACTCAGGACCTTGCGCTTTTGCGAGGCAGGCGGTGGAACCACTGAGCTAAATCCCCAGCCCTTACCTGACCCCTTTTGGCTGGTGCCAAGAGCCACAGAAGGGACCCCACTCCTGCTCCCCTTGAACAAAGGCACTTGGCCTAAGGGCTGGCTGCTGCAGTCCTCTGTCACCACCTAGGCAGTGAACTCAGCTGCTGTGAGAAGGCCTGTCCCAGGCAACACAGGAGGCTTGAGGGTACCCATTTGTCTTTTTGGCTACTGCATATCTCTTGCCCCAAGAAAGGAGGTGTTGGGCTGGGGATTTAGCTCAGTGGTTCTGCCGCCTGCTTTGCAACCACATGGACCTGAGTTCAATCCCCGGCACCAAAAAAAAAAAAGAAAGAAAGAAAGGAGGTGTCTGTGCTGGGCCCAGAAGGAAGGAGCCACAGCCTGCGAAGGGTGGCGGGCTGTGACTGCAGGGCTGGCGCTGGTTGTGGCTCTCTTAGTGTCCTGCATGTTGTCTGGGTGCTGCTCTCTCCTGTGGCTGCAGACACTGCCCTCTTTCTCCTCTCAACCCCTCTACTCTGCTTGCCCAGCAGTCTCTTAGCACCCTTTTTGTGGCAGAGAAGCATTCTGTTTTTGTTGTCCCTGTCTTTGTCCTGTCTATACACCCAATGAGTTGTCTTTATTTCTTAATATCGGAGAAAGGAAAAAAATGGAACACTTTTCCCATCTTCAGCTGTGCTGTCTCCTTGTTGAGCCTTGTGGCCCTCTGGGAGGGCCCCAGGTGCCACCTCCCCTGTGGTTAGAGCTGTGTTTAAAGGGGAGGGCCAGCCACACAATGGGGCCCAGAGCGTCTGTGAGGCTGGCACCATACTTCTCCCCTTGATGGGCAAGGGGACTCAATGAGAGGGCTTCTGTGGGGCTGGGTGTGAATTCTGTGTGGAAGGTTGGAGAAGAATAAAATAATGCCCCTCACACACACTTCGAATTTTCTTACATTTTAAGAGTCCTTTAGGGCCTGTGGAATTCTTAAGAATGGAAAACCTTTGGAAATTAAATCACTTTTGCCTGTGGTTTGTCCAGATGTAAATATTTACATGTCTGACCTGACAGGCAACACAGGCCTGAGGTGGGATGTTTAATCAGGACACAAGCTGGTTCCCTCCCTCCCTCCCTCTGTCATCCTGAGTATATTATATGCTAGGCGGTGCCTCCTCAGAAATAGTCCATCTGTCCCCATGCAATAAGTGTGTGCCACGGTGGTAAGAAAGGGGCCCTGCTTCCATGAGGCTGAGAAAGGTATCTTTACAAAGGGGACTTGCAGGGGACTTGGTACTGTCCCCACAAGGGGCTGCAGAATGAGGGTGAAACCTGCATAGCAAGATAGTCTAGTCCAGACAAACCTTTTAGATCTTTCAGTGATAAAAAACAGCCCACGGTGGTACACGTGCCATAGGTTTGTCACCACTGGAGTCCATCCTTCTATGGACTTCAAGTCATTTAAGGAAGCCTCCAAGGTCACAGGACATCTCACCTCTGTGCCAGAATCTGGTCCTCACTAGGCCCTGGCCTGGGTCTTCTCCTCCCTCAAAGCCCCCAGAGGAAAGGAAATGAGTGGTGTTTCTCACAGAGTGGGGGCCCTCGAGCATACAGTCCCCAGAGCCTGCTAACACCCTGTTCACACTGACCCAGCCCTGGAAGAGAGACCTGCAGTGATGACCTCACCCCTCTACCTGGAGATCATCATCTACTGCACAGGTGCCTTCCTCATCTCCTGCATGGTGGGCGCTGTCATCACCTACAAGATGAAGAGTGGCACCAAGAAGAGTGACTTCCACAGCCAGATGGCCGTGCACAAGCTGGCCAAGAGCATCCCCCTGCGCAGACAGGTAACAGAAAGTAGATGGGGGATTTGCACACTTGCTGCCACCTTCTCCCCTGGGCCTCTGAGGACTTCCCTAGAGTCCTCTCACACCCTGCACCCTGCACTGTCCCTAATCTGCTCTGGGCTTTGCTTTCAGACTTCTGGGCCAGGCGCAGGGGAACACCCTACACTAGGAGGGCTCCTGCTGGTCTAACCCATGAATTGCTGCCCTAACTACAAGGACCTGCTCACTTGGCACAGTGGGTTGGGAGAAAGTCCTGGCAGGACTGAATGTGCAGCTGTTGTCCTGCGTTTGGACTGTTCCTGGGGCCAGGCAGAGGTGTTGACGTGCAGGGTAGAAAAGCAGAAGAGAATCAGTCCCCGTATGCTCTCTCCCTCCTCAAGAGAAAGTGAGGATGTGTGAATGAGCAAACTTCACTTAGCACAGTGCTGACTGGAATCCATAATTCCTGGGGCCAGGAATCCATAATCTAAGGCAGGGTTTTCACAAAGAACTGAGGAAGGAATAGGGTTGTTAATTCGATAAGCTATAACGTTTCAAGCAGGAAGAGGTATGAAGCCCAGAAAGGCTAGTTGGTAGTGGAAATCAGAGCCATAATTTGGTTCTTCTGACTGCCACCAACCACTCTGCCTGGAGAAGGAATGTCAGATACACCTCTGTGGTGGCAAAAAGCCCCTCAGGGACTTGCAGTCCGCTGCCCCTACCCCCAGCACGTGCCTTGCTAGAAAAGTGACCCCACTCTTCCCTGCAGGTATCAGCTGACTCCAGCGCCTCCATGAACTCTGGGGTTCTTCTGGTCCGGCCTTCCCGTCTCTCCTCCAGTGGGACCCCCATGCTAGCTGGGGTCTCTGAATATGAACTTCCCGAAGACCCCCGGTGGGAGCTACCCCGGGACAGGTACCACATGGACACCCAGCTGAGGATACCCTGGGTGGCTCTTCTAATGCTGGCGGTTGTGTGTATTTTGCCTTTCTGCTGTCTATGAGGTCCCTCCAGAAATACTCTGCCCACTTTCCATTCTCAGTTGGGTAAAACACAGAGAGGTGGTGATGGGGTCTTGTGAAGGTGTGACCGTTACCAGCTCCAACTTACACCATTCTCCGTTTCCCCAAAAGACTGGTCTTAGGCAAACCCCTGGGAGAGGGCTGCTTTGGGCAGGTGGTGTTGGCAGAGGCCATTGGGCTGGACAAGGACAAACCCAACCGTGTGACCAAAGTGGCTGTGAAGATGTTGAAGTGTAAGTGATATCCCTGTCCTTGCACAGCAGCCCTTCCCTTTCTGGCCATCAGGGGCCCCAGTCAAGGTGAACACTTTCTCTTCTGCTTGCATCGCCCACATCTGCTGCGCTGCCTGTGCGGGATTATCTGGGAATGGAGGGGCCATTGCGCACCTAGGATCCCTGCAGTCTCACCTTGTCCCTTGGTGTCACTGGGCTGTGCTCAGGTGTTCCCTCTAGATGCCATGACTAGCAGCCACACTCACTACCACACATGCAGCCCGGGGCTCCCAGTGGAGGGGAGGAGAGTGCCAGGTGGAGAAAGGCCTCAAGCATCCATCCTCCCCACGTCGTAGCTGTCCTGTCACTCCTTCCTCCCAAAGTAACCGAGTTCACCCCATTTTGGTTTGCACACAAAGCTGATGCAACAGAGAAGGACCTGTCGGACCTAATCTCTGAAATGGAGATGATGAAGATGATTGGAAAGCACAAAAACATCATCAACCTGCTGGGGGCCTGTACACAAGACGGTAGGCACCAGCTGGGCAGTTCCCCTCCTTGGCGGGTCTGGGCCTGAGTATTTGACCAGGACTCTCAGCAGCCCTAGGGAAGGGATTGAGAAGAGGGGCCGGTTTAACATGGTCAGAGTGCTTCTTGGGTCTGGGCTAGTGTCCCATTAGTGCTCATGTAAGAATACAGACAACGAGATTCGTATGTAGTTTGGAGACATGAACAGGAAAGTGATAGTGACTTACATCAGGGCTCTCACTTCCAATTTTGTTTGGGAACTTCTTGGACTATGCAGGAAAGAATTTCTGTGGTGGTAGAAAGACTTCGGGCTCCTGTCCAGAGGTAGAGGAAGAAAGGATATGACCAGGGCACATGCAAGTGGGGTGTCACTGGGAGTAGACTTCTCCAGGTGAATCCATACCTGCTTACTGCTTCCTCCCTATGCCCGCAGGTCCTTTGTATGTCATCGTGGAGTATGCCTCCAAGGGCAACCTGCGGGAGTACCTGCAGGCCCGGCGGCCCCCAGGGCTGGAATACTGTTACAACCCCAGCCACAACCCCGAGGAGCAGCTCTCCTCCAAGGACCTGGTGTCCTGCGCCTACCAGGTGGCCCGGGGCATGGAATATCTTGCCTCCAAGAAGGTGTGGAGCTTGAGTTTCCCCAGTGTGAAGTCAGAGTGGGACCAAGCCCTCCTGCCCCAGTTCGTGTCTTTCCATCCCCCGGTAGAGTTGTAGATGTATTGAGCACCGGCCCCACGTGCTGTCTTACGTTCTTGAGGACCTCAGACAGACCTGGTGTAGCCTATTGACAGTGGCCTTGGGATCATACTGGATTCTGTTCAGATCTGTGCTCTACCACTTTGCCTAACCTCAGGGAACTATTTATTTCTTCAAATACAAAGTAAGAATAATTATACCTATGTTGCAGAATTGTTATAGGGATAAGACAGAATCACATCTGTGCAAGTGTTAAGTAGAGTTCTTGATGCTCTATTAATGGTGGCTTGGTTTGAGCCCTGACTCAGTGCAGATGTGCTGTGCCTAGGGGACCAGGTTTGCAGCTGGTGCCCAGGCAGACTGAACATATGCCTAATGTGTCCACCTTTGTGAAAATACAAAAGCTTAGAGCTGGGGGACCAGAAAAAAAGTGGCCTGTAAAGAGGCTTTGCTAAAAGGATCGAGAAGGCCGGAACTGCCAACGTTTGGAGTAGAGGGATAGAGAATGTTGGGATGGTCCAGTGGTGTGGCAGGCTCTTGGGAGGTCAGTGACTCTGCCATGCACAGAATGAGTGGTGGAATGGAGGGGAGTCAGCTGAGCAGCTGAGCAGCGGTGCACGGTCCAGGGCCATCACCCCTCACCTGCTCCCCCCCGCCCCTTGCAGTGCATCCACCGAGACCTGGCCGCCAGGAATGTCCTGGTGACAGAGGACAATGTGATGAAGATTGCGGACTTTGGCCTGGCTCGAGACATTCATCACATAGACTACTATAAGAAGACAACGAATGTAAGTGTCACCCTGGGTGTGTCCCTTGCCCTGGAGCCCCTCCATCAGGCCCTCGCCCGTGTAGATGCCTCTACTGTAGCCCAGCTGTGTTGTTCTCCAGTGTGGGAGGATGGGCTGAAGATGTATGTAACACCCCACAGGTGTCCCCTCACTGCCCAGGGCTGTCCCCAATCTCCCCATGCTGTTTACAGGGCCGGCTGCCTGTGAAGTGGATGGCACCCGAGGCACTGTTTGACCGGATCTATACCCACCAGAGTGATGTGTGAGTCTGAAATAAGTAGTTGCCAGGAATAAGTGGGAGACAGGACTTCAGTTGGGGTCTTCACCCCCTGGGATTGTTAAGCGTCTCGTTCCGTCTCGGAGAGAAGAATTGGTGTGCGCAGTTGCTGTGTTCGCACATGTTGAGAAGACAGCCCTCCCTGCTTGCTGCTCCCCTTGGAGTGGAGAGCTGAGCTGGGGCAGGGGAGATGGTCCCAAGGACGGCCAGGCTCTGCACCCTGAGATGCAATGCTCTGTATTTACCTGCAGGTGGTCTTTTGGGGTCCTCCTGTGGGAAATCTTCACACTGGGTGGCTCCCCATATCCTGGGGTGCCTGTGGAGGAGCTTTTCAAGCTGCTGAAAGAGGGTCATCGTATGGACAAGCCCAGTAACTGCACCAATGAGCTGTAAGCCTGGGAATACATCTGAGGCCTCAAGCTGGGCCCTGGGGAGGAGAGGGCTGTGCATCCAGAGGAAATGGCCCTTCCCAGGCCATCCTCACCACTCTGCTCTGTGCACAGGTATATGATGATGCGGGACTGCTGGCATGCAGTGCCCTCTCAGAGACCTACCTTCAAGCAACTGGTGGAAGACCTGGACCGCATTGTGGCCTTGACCTCCAACCAGGTAAGGATGCCCAAGCTGAACCTCGGCATCATACATGGGGGCATCTTGTCGAACATGGCCTGACAGTCTCTCCACTCACCTTTCACAGGAGTATCTGGACTTGTCGATGCCCCTGGACCAGTACTCTCCCAGCTTTCCTGACACCCGAAGCTCTACCTGCTCCTCAGGGGAAGATTCTGTCTTCTCTCATGAGCCATTGCCTGAGGAACCCTGTCTGCCCCGACACCCAACCCAGCTTGCCAATGGTGGACTCAAAAGACGCTGACCACCACCCACCTGTCCCTGCCCAGACTCTGCCATCAACCGTACCCCTCATCCACAGCTCTCCGCTGGACTCACTGCCTTTCCCATGCCCCTTCCTGCTGGCAGGAGCCAGCCGCCTGTCGAGCCCTTCCTGTGTGGCCCGTCTTCCTGCCGCTGAGCTCCCCTCTTCCTCCTCTTCCTCTACCAGCTTGTGAGAGAGAGGAGCCAAGAATGGGCACTGGCTGCTGGCCACTTCCTTCCCTCCTGAGTGTTGGACCAAGACCCCTCCCTGCCCCCGGCACTTCCTGGGGGGTGAGGTGGGGAGACGAGCAGGCACATGGGCGAGAGCTTCTGAGATTCCTGGTACTGGTTCTGTGTTTCACCTTAGCTGTTAGCCCCTTGCATTCTGGTGGCAGGTACCTTGTCCTCAGGGCTACTAGAGTAGAAGGTCACTGCTTCAGGCCTCAGTTGAAGGTGAACTCTGCTCCAGATGGATGATGCCAGTGGCTTCTTAATTCCAATACTAATTTGCTTTGCTGACCAAATACCTGGTACCAGAGGATGGTGAGGCAAAGACTGGGAGCAGGGATGTGGCCCTGGGGCCCAGCCCTGAACTGGGGGCTTTGTACATAGTTATGAAGAAAACACAAAGTGTATAAATCTGAGTATATATTTACATGTCTTTTTAAAAGGGTCATTACCAGAGATTTACCCATTGGGTAAGATGCTCCTGGTGGCTTGGAGGCATCAGTTGCTATATATTAAAAACAAAGAAAAAAGAAAAAAAAAGGAAAATGTTTTTTAAAAGGTCATATATTTTTTGCTACGTTTGCTGTTTTATTTTTTTAAATTATGTTCTAAACCCATTTTCAGTTTAGGTCCCTCAATAAAAACTGCTGCTGCTTCATTTTTATCTGGGCTGTGTGAAAAGGGAGCAGATGTCCCCTGGAAAGGAGGGAGACTGAGGCCCAGGAGGCCGTCTATCCAGTAGGCACCGCACAAACTCCGAAGTTCCTTTGTCATCTCCTCCTAGGTCACCTGCCCTGACCTCCACGACAAACCTCCTACCTCTCTGAGGCTTTAGGAAAAACAGGAAAAGACGACATCCGAATCATGAGCAGTAACCTATCTGCACCCCACAGCGCTGGGCAGAGCCCCAAGGCCCAGCAGACTGTTTCCTCAGAGGACACTGAGGCAACAGTGTTAGACAGGGAGGGCTTTTGGGATAGCCGAGCAGGAGAACTAAAGTGAGGGAGAGGAGAGGGTCTGCGGGCACTCAGCCCTAGATTGGGCGTCTACCCTCCATGTGGGTGAGTTCTGGCCTGTGGCAAGTGACAGAAAACTTGTCACCTACGGCTAGTTCTGCATTTAGCTCCCCTGCTTCACCTTTCCCCAACCTAATTTGTTATCCTGATACCCTCAAACCATTCTTGCTGTCTCTGTATGACCAGACTGCATTTGTTGGGTTTGTCACAAATCTTGGCTTCCTATAGCTCTTCCTGTACAAACTCCACCCCGTGGCTCAGTACTTTTGTTTTTTTCACTGCTTGGAAACTTCTGCCACCTGCTGGTTGTCACAGTCCTCACCAAGTAGATTTCTGGCTCCTTGGCACCTTATTCTTCTATCTAGTCAGCCCCTGACCTTAAAGCTTCCTCTCCACTGGATCCAGACAGCTCAACATGCTTTCATTATGTAAAAAAGTGAGATTGCTGCTTTACATTTTCCTAAGTTGCATATTTTTTGACAGCTGCAGTGTTATTATTGTAAAATTCTCTCCTGCTTTTGTTTCTCTATGCAACTGTCAAATATTACTATTTGTTTATGTTTAAAGAAGGTACGATTTGGTGAAGAGAGCTAGGAAATGAATTCATCTCAAAAGCGTTTGCTTTGAGACCACATGTTAGTGTCTTTCCTTGTAAAATAGTGATGATAATTTTTGCCTGGGCCCTGCTTTACTATGATGCTGTGTGAATAGTTGGAAGGTCTATAAAGGACTTCATATGACTTTGAGAGAGGTACTAGAGAAATATAAGGCACCATTATTATAACAGCAATGTCCTTGCTGTTAATACTAAAATCACCCACAAAGTCCCCAGATACTGAGCTGGCTGTCAAATAAAAGATAGTGAAATTGACCTGAGAGAAAATGAAATGGCTATTTTACTTAGATGACCAGAAAGGGTCTCTTGGGAAAAGGAATCTAGTTTACCTAATGAAGACATTTCGCTGTCAGAACACTGAACCTGTCTGGCTTCCTCAGGGTTAAAAGATTAGGTCCTGGGATCACCACAACATTAATCAATACTGCCTTTCTTAATTGCCAAGGCCTGGAGATCATCAGTCCCTTAGCACTGCTAATGTAATATATTGATCTCAGGTAAGTAAGATTGAACATGAGCTGCAGCAAGAAATCTATCTTAATGGTAATTAAGTTACTATATCAGTAACCACTAGGTGGAGCCAGTGAGCTAACAGCACCATCAGTATTAAAATTCAAGCTGCTTTGAACTAATTCTGACCTTACCTGTAAGTATGTAGTAGAGGTGAGGAGAAATCTTTATTTAGCTCAGGTTTAGCATTATAGAGCACTGACTGACTGGATATTACTTTTTTTCTTTTTCTGGTCCTGGGGATTAAACCAGGGTCTCACATGTTAAGCAAGTGCTCTACCACTAAGCTACATTCCCAGCCCTTACCAATGTGACTTTTAATGATTAAAGTACAGAACTAGACAAGGCACTGGGCATGGGGCCATACACCTATAATTCCAGCACTTGGGAAGCTGAGGCAGGAGGACTGTTGGAAGTTTGCCACCTTGAGCTACATAAGGAGACCTGGTCCTCCACCAAAAGAACGATATGGCACAAGTAGGGGCATAAATGTTAAGTGCCTTTCTCTGTCTCTGTGTCTGTCTCCCTCATACACCAGCAGAATTCTTTGAGAGATAGGCCAAGTGTAACATCACTGCCGTCTTTTGGAGGACGCCTCAAATCAGAGCCAGGAAGGTTATTAGCAGCTGGTAGAGCCAAGGCATCTGCAGGGAAAGAGCAGGGAGAAGGAAAAGGCTTTGAGCAGAGCAGCTTGGCCTCTATTCCCTCAACCAATGGGAGCCAGGAAGGGTAAGACCAGCAAGGACCCAGACATTAAACTCCATCTGATGCGAATTCCCTCTAGGTTGGCACTTAACAGTAATTCAGAACCATCTTTATACTTCTGCCTTCCAGATGCATGTCTGCACACAAATGTGGTGTCATGATCATGCTGCCACCTAGAGCTTCAGCTGTCTACTCCAGAAGCACTGGGGCCAGTGGAAGCTGGAGCTGGCTCACAAGGGTCACTGCGCTGGTCAGTGCCCCCATGGTGTAGCCAGAAATCAGTCACAGTGGGACTTAACATCCCTGGGGTCAGTCAGAGCTATTTCTCCTCTCAGAGTTGATTACTAGCCATCTACCAAAGCACCACCAGCTGGGGGCTAAAGCTAACAATCTTGGAACCCAACAGCCAAGCACCCAAAGTGATGAGAACAAAGAAACTTCCATGACTTCTAGGGTAGTTCTACTGTCATGAGAATGGGAAGAGGGGTGTCTCAGCATTCATAGATGGCAAAAACAGGTGAAGGCCAACTGGAGACAAAAGTGACCCAGGGCCCTTTGGCCTAACCCTTCTGCTCATAGGGAAGGCCAAAAGGAACTGTAGGACAGTTCAACAGCACATGTAGATCTTTCAGCTGAGACAGGAGTGGACAAATTAGCCATGCCCTTCCTCACATTGTAACAGCTAAAATGTGGACTAACAACACCCATCATTTTAAAACATTTTACCATGAATCACCCAGTTTGGCCAATGGCAGATCCATGAAATGCTGTGCATAGTAGGGCTTCATCCTCCTAGAAGGGCAGTTCTTTGTGGGGTGGGTTGGGGCTTGTCTGCAAATGGAGAAGCTTAAGTGTTTTAAAGCCCATGATCTTACTGTAAGTGCTGGTGACATTTCTCATCTAGATGATTCCAGGCAGAGAAGATCTTAAGTTTTACTTTAAATCTCAGAACAAGTGAACAAAGCTCTTGGTCAGGTGGACGGCAACCTGACCAGTTCCAGTGTTAATACTGAGAACACTGAAGAGAAATATCTGAACAGGACTTGTTCCTGCAGAGCGCAGGGACTCTATTAGACTCAACCACTGTATGACTAACAGTCTTACTTGTGAAAGACAAGCTGATCAGAAAAACACATCCAGCACAAACAAATGGTTAAGGCTAGACTCTTAATTATGTTTCCTAGCAAAATGGTGGCTAATGAATCTCATATGTGCTAGAATAGTGGCCACTCCCAGATTTCTGCAGCCTCCATACCTCTGGAGGGGAATGTCTGCCACACGTGCCCAGCGGCCAGGCCTTTGTGACTGCCAATCTGTTTAACTTCCCATCTTCTAAGATTTCCCTTTATATCCAGAAAAAACCTTACTGAGAAGTATATCCTTCCCATCTCAGGGTGCTGTTCCAAGGCACTGTTCCTACTGTTAAGTCATTCTGAAAAAGTTGGCCAGGTCCTTGTAAGATGGCGTTTGGAGTCTGCAAGTTCCAATGTGGGATTCCAAGCCACCAGCCACAGAAGTATCCAAGGTGCCAAACAGATTCCACTATGCAACAACAAAAACCTTACTCTGAAAAGATGCACACAAACAGGAAGCAGTTCAACATGGTGGGGGTGGGCTTTGCATAAGGTTTAGTGGAATGACAGTGCTACAGAGGAAGTAAACTTCGGGACTACATTTCTAAAGGCCTGAACTTGGGTCACAGCAGACATGGCCTGGAATGGTTCCAAGGCCTCAGGGTTGCCCCCAGGACTAAATGACTGATCCTGTATCTAAAAGTAGACACAGCCTTAGCTGGATGTCCTTCACAGGTACCACTGCCAGCCACAGGTGGAGAGAGCACGCTCCACCCCCAAGTGGTCCTTAGGCTCCTTTTGAACTTGCCTTGCTGTTCTGGGATGTCATCTGGGATTTGACCTGGAGTGCCTAGGTATAAAACAAGGACTTTAGGCATTGGTCACAATCAGATGTGTGAGTTCTTCAGAAGTCCCTTGTCTTTCTTTTTGGTACCGAGGATCAAACTCGGGACCTTGCACTTTCGAGGCAGGTGCTGCTGGAACCACTGAGCTAAATCCCCAGCCCATTCCCTTGTCTTTTTTGGGGGGGGGGGGGGTACCAGGGATCAAACTCAGGACCTTGCACTTCCAAGGCAGGCGCTGGAACCACTGAGCTAAATCCCTGGCCCTCCCTTCTTAACAGATCACAAAGTCAAATCTGAGTTTGATTTATGTTGGTAATGAAAATGAGGGGAAAAAAAAAAATTTTTTTTTAAATGAGGAATGCAAACAGACCTCCATGTGCCTGGGGATCACTGGGTGCATACCCTATCTGCATGTTACAGATTCTTCTACCAGCAGCATTGGTCCACCAGTCCCACTTCACAGTTCAACTCTCCTGTGAGCCCCTATTTACTTGTGTCATGCTTTCTGCCCTTGCCTCAAATTCCTTCACCCAAATGAGGAGTGGACAGATAAGTAATTTCTTATTTACATCCATTGCTCCTGAAATTTAAATTGCTTTCCTGTTAGTATTTCCTGACATCAGAAGCCTGTGTAAAGTACCCAACATATGGAAACTATTTCCATCCAGTGCATATATGGTAATTAGCTTATAAACTTAACATGTTTAGGTCTGCTCCACCATTGCATTGGCTGGTAATTATTTTTTCCACTTTAGGATAATTGTGGTAAAAAATGCAGTGGTTATAAGATGACTAAATTTCACCCCAACTTCCTGTTTGGATGACGAGAATAATTATGTACTGTTTTGCAATGTTGTAATTCTAGTCTCACTATCCTTGGAGATAACTCAAAGAAAAGGTCTTTTGTTGGTTCTTGCTTTGTTTTTCAGGCTTTTCTTTTTCTTCTTAGATACTTACAGCTTCTTTAGAAGAAGCAATGGGTAATGAGATAGATGTCGGTGGTGGTTTTGGTGATGACGGCACTGGCGGCAGCTGCATCAACTCTTCATCCTTAAAGATCAGAACTGAGAGCTGGGTTACTGGTTTTAAAAACTAAAGGTACATTAGGTCTACTACCATGGCTAGAGGGAACTTTTAACAACTATTTCTTATTCTGGCACAAGGTTCAGAAAGCAAAAACTAGACCCTAAGAACATGTAGCCAAATGTTAAAACTTTTTTTCTTTTTCAGTGCTGAAAATTGAACCCAGAGCCTCACAGCCGCTAGGCAAGTGCTCTATCACTGAGCTACACCCCCTGGCTCCAAACGTTCAACATCTATCTATCTATCTATCTATCTATCTATCTATCATCTATCTATCTATCTATCTATCTATCTATCTATTTATTGAGGCAGAATCTTGCTGTGTAGTCTAAGCTGGCCCTGAACTCACTATGTAGTTCAGGCTGGCCTCGAACTCATGGCAATCCTCCTGCCTCAGCCTCCCAAGTGCTGAGGTTACAGGTGTGTGCCAGGAAATGTTCTACTTTTAAACAGTACAATAAATATTCCTTGCTTTCAATACAATTGTATTGAAATTTGGTTTTATTAATATATTATTATTTATAGAAAAATTAACATCATTATCCTTATTTTTAATTTAATCAAGTGGAAAGGAACTGTCTAACCTTAGTTCCCTTCAGTTGAGGTGCAGAATCTACCATGTTCCCTTTAGATTTGGGGGAAGTAGGCAATCCCAGGGGAACGTCCATCTTCAGAGCCTAGGGAGAGAAGCAGTTTGCAGAAACATAAGCTTTCTGCTCTTCCTGAAACTCAGAAACTCCTTTACAGTAGTCAATGCCTTTCAGCATGATTTGCTTTCTACTAAATCCCGACTTCCTCCTCTGACTACACCCTTTATGAGTAACATATGAAATACATCCCTTAGGCTGGGTATTTAGCTCAGTGGTTTTGCCGCTTGCTGCACAAGCGCAAGGACCTGAGTTCCATCCCCGGTACCAAAAAAAAATATGTCCCTGAAATAGCAACTTAAGGTTATTTTTCTATGAGTTTTGAACACTCTACAAAAGCTGCACTCTAGAGTCTAGTATTTAAGATCTAGTCATTAGCAATCCACTGACTTGCCTGTTCTCACTCTCAGGAAAAAAAAAAGCTGCTATTTCTCAACTACTCAGTTTCTATTAGCACTGACATAACTTAGAGTGGACACCATCTCTGGTGCCATAATAGTAAATCCACCTGACTGAAATGGTAGGTACTGCTTAACAGAAGCTCTTGAGGAGCTGGGGGTATAGATTGTTGGCAAAGTGCAGGCTTATCATGTGCAAGGCCTGGGTAACTATCAGAAGGAAAATGGAAGGAGGTAGTAGAACAGATGACAGATTAGATTAGGAGCCATGGTAGGATAACTAGTTACCTACCTGTAAGATTTACATCACTTAACTTTGAAAAAAACATCACTGCTCTTTGGAAATAAGTTTGTTACTCCTATAAAGAGTCACCTTTTTTTTTTTTTTTTTTTGGAACTGGGGATTGAACTCGGGTCCTGGTGCTTGCAAGGCAGGCAGTGGAACCACTGAGCTAAATCCCCAGCCCAGTTTGTTACTCCTATAGGGAAAGGGACTATATGCAGTGGTGGCAAACCTATGGTACATGTGCCACAGTGGGCTGTCCATACCACTGAAAGCTCTAAAAGGTTCACCATTACTGGACTATAGTATATTCAATTTGATGTCTCAATTCTTTTTTTGTTGTTGTCTTTGTTTTGTTTTGCTTTGTTTTGTTCGAGTCAGGGTCTCACCATATAGCCCAGGCTGGCCTTGAACTCGCTATGTAGCCCAGGCTGGCCTCAAACTCAGTGATCCTCTTGCCTCTGCCTCCTGAATGCTGAGCTCATGGGCATGCATCATAACACCCACCCAGAATGATGTCTCAATTCTTCACACAGCCCAGAATGCTATCTGTTCTGTTTAGAACATATGAAAAATAGAAATTTATTTTTTGTTGTTGTTTTTTTGGTACTGGGGATCGAACTTGGATCCTTGTGCTTGTGAGGCAGGCGGTAGAACCACTGAGCTAAATCCCCGGCCCAAAAAATGGAAATTTAAATACATGGATGAAAAGAACAACCAACACAATTCTGAGGAGCTTTTGTGGCCTTTGTCCTAAAGTCTTTTCTTACCCTTCTACAAAGCAGCATCTATAATAATTCTGAGAACCCAGATTTAGCTCTGAGACACTGCTCCTCCAAGATTTCCTTGCAAGTTCCTGGGGCCATTCTAAGAATAACAAATAACTTCAGTCTGCACTAGGTAGACCCAGGAGTTTGATCAAGTGAGAACTCACTAGCCAGCCTCCATGGTCTTTACAAAGAAATTGCTCCTAGTCTTCCTAGAATCCATCCTGGATAAATCTCAAAATCAGATTCCTGTCTGGAAATACATAAACAGAAAGCAAGACAGTGTTTCCTGGAATAGACTTTTCATGCTAGCCTTCAAATGACCCTCGACTTGTCCTGGTAGTCAAGAACACATCTGAGATCAAAAATGACCAGTCCTCACCTTGAGCACCTAGAGTCATCTGCTAGGCCAAGCATGTAGCATCCTACAGCAGTCTTTCCTTTCTCACTCATAAGACAGTAAGGCAGACCGGAAGCTGGGAGGAGAAAGTGAGGCCTTTTCTGAGGGGCCCACAGCAAGACGCTTGCTAGGGCCTGGCCCACGCTGAGAAGCTGCTTCAGTAAAATACCAACAGGAAAAGTATTGCTGAGTTAAAGGCAAAGTGATTAAGGAAACGAGTTGAAGGGAGACAAAAGTTTACATTCTAGGCTAGACATTCTTTGCTTTAAAATGAACAGGAATCTGGATAAGACATAAAAGAATAGGAACTATTTGGTTTAAAAGGAAAAAGCAGTTGGGGCAGGGAGAAGTCTGCTAATGAAGAAGACTAGGTATTTCAGGAGAGAGAATAAAAGCTTCTACTTCAGGCTTGGGTTAAATAGCCCCAGGGCTAGGTGGTCTGGGAGGAGGGGGGTTAGAGGAAGGAGGTTATGCCAGAGTGGGACCCAGGGCTTCACACACCACAAGTGAGCACTGCCACGGAATCTTAAAAAGATGTTAGAGCCACTGGGCCAAATTCTAAAAACACCTATCCGATTGCAAGAGGAAGTCAGACGTTGGTGGAGAGGGCTCAGCTGTGAGGAATCCAGAGACTCCCAGCCCAGTTACTCACCTCTCCATGCTGAGGTATCTCAGTTGGCTTTGGCTTCACATCTATCAGGTAGAAGGTGCAAGAAAGCAGCAGCAGAGATGGGGGCACATTCTCCTGTAGGTGCAGGTCCAGCCACTAAGGAACAGGGAAGCACAGAGCTAGAAGGGACCCTCGATCACCCATTGTTCTTCCCATCTCCTGCTGATATTCATGGCAGAAGAAAACACCATTCTCCCTACTTCTGCACCACTGCAAGTACCGAGCAGCTTCCCTTACTACTGCCCAGAGAGGACGTGTTCAATTAAGCTCTCAACCCAATTGGGATCAAAGGAGCTAAGTATCTTCTCTTAAACAAAAATTAGAAGCTGGGTGTTATGGTGCATACCTATAATTCCAGCATTTAGGAGACTGAGACTGGAGGACTGCCTTGAATTCAGTGCCAACCTAGGCTCTATACTGAGTTCAAGGCCAGCCTGAGCTACATAATGAAACCCTGTCTCAAAAAACAAAAACACAGGGCTGGGGATTTAGCTCAGTGGCACCGTGCCTGCCTCAAAAGCGCAAGGTCCTGAGTTTGATCCTTGTTGCCTAAATAAATAAACATTACAATGAGGATAAACTGCAGATGTAAGTAACTATTAAATTGACTACACTTTTCTCCCCCAGTATTGGAGAATGAACCCTGGGCCTCACACATGCTAGGTAAGCATTCTACCACCATGTTCTCAGTCATTTTTATTTTGAGGTGGTCTCACCAGTTGCCCATACTGGCCTTGAACTTGCTATCCTCCTGTCCCAGCTTCCCAAGTAGGTGGGACTGCAGGTATGTGTCACCATACCCAGCTTAACCAAGGTTGCTTGACTGCCTTTTTTTTTTTTTTGGTCCCGCAGATTGAACTCAGAACCTTGTGCTTGCCAAGCAGGCATGGCACTGCTGAGCTAAATCCCCAGCCCTGCTTGCCTTATTTTTTGTTTTGTTTTTTTGGTACTGGGGATCGAACTCGGGTCCTTGCACTTGCAAGGCAGGCAGCGGAACCACTGAGCTAAATCCCTGGCCCTGCCTGCCTTATTTTTTGAGACAGGGTCTCACTATGTAGTTCAGGCTGGCTTTAAACTCACTAGATCACTAGATAGAGTAGGCTGGCCTTGAACTTGCGGTGATCCTCCTGCCTCAGCCTCCAAGTGCTTGGATTACAGGTGTGTGTCACCACGCCTGGCCTGACCAAGCTTTTTTTTTTTTTAATATTTTTAGATCAATTATACAAACATGATCAAGACATAACTCACAGGTAAGCACAATGTACTCAATATAAACAAATTTTCATTCTATCCTATTCTCTAGCCATTCTCTTCCCTATATAATCTTCCTGAGATATAGAGGCACATACAAATTGATATTTTTAATCTTTACACAAAGGGTGACATACACACACTGTTTAGTTCTTTGTTTTTCCCACTGAAATATCTTGAATATTGATTCATGTTAGCAGATGCAGTATTGCTCCTTTCTTAAACATCCTTAAAGGATTTCATGTGTGGAAATGCTACAATTTATTTGATGATCCTCCTATTAAAGAACTTTAAGCTCTCAAATATTTTGCTATTATAAAGGGATAATATTGTTCATATGTCATTTTGTTGTTTTTTTTTTTATTTTGATTTGCACAAAGAACACTGGACATAGTGGCACACACCTATAATCACAGCTACTTAGGAGGATTGCAAGTTCAAAGCCAGTCTGGGCAACCTGGTGAGACCCGGCTAGAGATATAGCTCAGTAGCAGAACATCTGTCCAGCATGTGGGAGAAAGAAAAGAAGAGAAAAAAAGAAAGAGGAAATCCAAAATTGGAAGCATGAAGGAATCTGGCATGGCGTTGGAGATGGAGGGGCTGAGAGGTGGAGAATACAGGTGGCCTCCAGAGCTGAGTAGCTTGGGGCTAGCAGCTAGCAAGGAAACAAGGACTTCCATCCTACAGCTCCACAGAAGTAGGCTCAGCCAAAAAATGAACTAGCTTGTGGATTATTCCTCACAACCTCCTGAAAGGAGCACAGCCTGCACTCCTGACCTATGGAACTGTGAGCTAACAAGTGAGTGTTGTTTTAAGACACTAAGTTAGCAGTTTGTGATAACAGCTATAGGAAACTAATACAAGCCAGGTATTATGGCACATGCCTGTAATCCCAGCACTCTGGGAGGCTGAGGCAGGAGACTGCAAGTTTGAACCCAGACTGCCACAAAGGGCAGGGGGCAGCCAGTGCAAAGGCTCTGGGTTCAATTCCCAGTTTAAAAAAAAAAAAGAAAAAGAAAACTAATATAGTGTCCCATCCCTGTCAAAATGCAAAATAAATCTAGCTACTTCAGTGTCCCACTGTTGGATGAAATAAGGTAAATTAGGTAAGATGGCTCCCCTGTGCTATGGTTTGGATCTTAAACATCTCCCAAAGGTCTGTGTGTTGCAGGTTTGCTCACAGTCCCTAGAGGGCGGCACCTAATTCGAGGATATGACATCACTGGGGTGTGCCCTTGAAGCAGACACTGGGACCTTAGCCCCTCTTCTTCCTCTCTCTTTGCTTCCAGGCACCATGCGTTGAAGAGGCTTTCTCTGATGCTCTGTGTTGCCACAGGCCCAAAGCATCAGAGCCAAGCAACCATGAGCTGAAACCTCTGCCAACCACAAGCTCAAATAAATGTGTTCTCCTTAGAAGATTTTTTTGGTTTTTTTGGTACCGGAGATCGAACTCGGGACCTTATGCTTGAGAAGCAGGTGGCGGAACCACTGAGCTAAAGCCCCGGCCCTCCTTAGAAGTTAAATATCTCAGGCATTTTGTCACAGTGACAGAAAGCTGCCCAACAAACTTATGAAATAGAATAAAAAATGAGGTCTGTGAATCACTGACTACAGTTCTGTGAGGGGGCCTGGGTATGGCTGACTTGCCTCTGTGAGCTGCTGTCGCAGTTGTTCCTCAGTGAGACCCAGTGACCTCATGCCTCGGGCCCTACAGGCAGCTTGCAGTTCTGACATACTCAAATCTTTCACCCCTTCTTTGGCAATTATCTGCAAGAAATGTAAGGAACAGTATCAGATCTTTTGGTTCCAATTTTACCCAATCTCTATATTCTAGCAACCCAGTGGAAACCCAGAATCTCTTGCTTTAACTGTGTCTATCTCCTGTACTATTGTGCATGTCAGGATCCTAAAATACAAGGTGACTTTGGAAGGTGTGCGATGAAGGGAATCCTTTTAACAGATATTAACCATAGAAATATTTAGATAACCCCTCCCCAACATTTTATCAACAAAGTATTTCCCCTCTTGATTTGCATTTTGCCTGGTTGTGACATCTCTTCCCTTGCATAGCATCTTTACTATTCATTAGATTTTCACTTGAAAAGCTTTCAAGGTAGTATTTGTTGGGTGTCCCAGTGCTGTTTTTCCACCACTGTCCCCCACCACTACACCAGGCAAGAATGGTCCCCTCTGGTCCACAAAACTCCCTCCACAAATAACATACTACAGTTTCTGCTTGGTGTGATCCAAAGCTATGGCCCTCCTGGGACCAGTATTATTTATGCCAAAGTGCTGAAAGCAACATCTGAAATCCAAATGAGGCCAATGGGATCATGCTTTCTCAGTTCTGGGAAACCTGCTCCCTCAGGTAGAATGCTTTTTAGCAGCTGACTTAGATTGAAGAAACATCCTTTCCATTTTTTTTTTTTTTTTGGTACCGGAGATCAAACTCGGGTCCTTGAGCTTGCGAGGCAGGCGACGGAACCACTGGGCTAAATCCCCGGCCATCCTTTCCATTTTTTAAAGGAGTCTAATTAGTAGTTATGGTCCAAATGGTGCCTTCTATAACACAACTGGGCTGTTTTTTCCCAGCATTATGTTCTGCCAGACCCTTCTTACCAGGCCAACTCAACCAACAGAATATTTACTTTGGCATAAGCTCCGTGATAGGGGAGCAAAGGTGTGGGTATAGCTTTGCCAGAAATACATTGAGCTGCTATTGCTACTTCCTATGCAGCAAGTCCTACCTGCTTTCTATATAAGTTCGAGTCAAAGCACTGACTGTTATGATGGCCTTCTCAAAAAAATTGTTTCCAGCACAATAGACAATTCTGAAAATGACTAAACAAAAACCAGATCATCATGGCAGTGACTGTTTAAACCACTTATTTTGCCAGAATCAGTGCCTGAGCAGACAGAGAACACAGTACTTATTGACAAAAGTGCCCCTCCCCATCCACTGGGGATCCCCGAGAGCCATGGCTAAACTCTTACTCTGTCATCTGCTTTTCATAGACTTCAGTGTCATCAGAAGCTGAAAGCGAAGCAAATTGTTGGTTCCAAAGGTTTGCAATTCTAGTAGCTTGCAAAGGGCAACCAGCTGAGGCCGATCTAGGTGCTCTAGGGCCAGCTGATCCTCGAAGAGTTTGGAAAAGCGAACCATCTCCTTTGTGCTGTGCTTGTGGCCTATCTGGACCTAGGCAACGGAACAAAGAGGCTAATTAAAATGTGTTGCCTACTTCCCATAACCTTCCCATTAGAGTATTTGAAAGAAATATCAAAGTAGTTATGGGCTCTATTTGCTCCCTGGAAATGGGCCTTGTAGTTCAAAGAGGAGTAAAGAAATCTGAAGTCAAACTAAATTATTGGAAAAATCAGGAGTAGTTCAAAAGCTTGACATTTTTTCCAAGAATTTATCATCCTCTTCAACATAATGATTTTTTTTTTTTTTTGAGATAGGGTCTCACTATGTTGTCCAGGCTGGCCTTGAACTCACTATGTTGTCCAGGCTTGTCTCAAACTCTTGATGATCCTCCTGCCTCAGCCTCCCTAGTGATAGGATTATAGGCCTGTACCACCACACTCAGATAACACAATGATTATTTTAAGGTAGCCTTTTCTGCAGAGTACTATGTTTAAAATGTCAAGTGTTTAAATATCATACATTTATGGGCCGGAATTTAGCTCAGTGGTTCTGTCACCTGCCTCACAAGCGCAAGGTCCTGAGTTCGATCCCCGGTACCAAAAAAAAATCATACATTTATTATTTCAGTATTTGCACTTTCAAAGATTGTGGACAATCTGGAAGACTCAGAATGACGTGTACTTCTCATGTAATTCCAGCCCAGAAGTCATTTGATACAACATGAAAGACACACACCTGTTTTACATAGGATGACAGCTGTGCAGAGGCCTCTCCCAGCTTGCCTCTGTTCCTCCTTGCCATTTCTGTAATTGCTTCTTGAAGGAACTTTGCTAGTTCCAACTTCGCAGCCATTTTCTTTCTCTGCTCTTCCTTTGCAGTAGAAAGGAAAAGTTAATTCTTTATGACTGCAACTAGGTAAAGATAGGAGAAATAACTGTCACCTCGTTATTGCTCACCCCTGTAATACAGACTGGATTGTCTACAGATTTAACTGAGTTTTGTGAGAACCAAAGGAAATATAAAATAGACTATTTGAAACCCATTTTCTAATTTGAATTTATTTCTCATTGATGCAATGATCATAGGCATGTGACAGATCAAAAATGTCCCCTGGGCTGGAGATTTAGCTCAGTGGTTCTGGTGCCTGCCTTGCAAGCACAAGGTCCCGAGTTCGATCCCCGGTACCAAAAAAAATGTCCCCTGATTGGGAGACTTTCTCATTATTTAGAAAGATCTATTAGGCCAGGGATGCAGCTCAGTGGCACTGCACCTGCCTGGCAAGCACAAGGTCCTAAATTCAATCCCAATACCAAAAAAACAAAAACAAAAATGTAGGGGCCTGGCATTTAGCTTAGTGGTTCCAGCACCTGCCACACAAGCGCAAGGTCCCAAGTTCGATCCCCGGTACCAAAAAAAAGAAAAGAAAAATGTAGTGTGGTGGCATTTTCAAAACAACCATGGTCAGAAAAAAAAAAAAAACAACCATGGTCAGGACCTAAGGGGGTAAACAGAAACAGGAATCTATCAATGTATTTATTTTTTAAGTTGTCTCCTCCTGCCACTGATTCCCTTCTATTCCCAACTCCAACCACGAAGAGCAAATCAGAAGTGTGGGACTATGTCATGTTCTCTTACATCATTATGCCATTTTAAGTGTTACTCTTCTTATCCAGAACACCTTTTACAGATTGATAAAATTCCATTCACTCTTTAAGTCTCAGTTCCAAAGTTACCTCTTCTGTGAAACATTTTCCAATCTTACTGACTTAAAAGTTGTCCTCTTTGGGCCAGGGATTTAGCTCAGTGGTTCCGCCGCCTGCCCTGTAAGCACAAGGTCCTCAGTTCGATCCCCGGTACCAAAAAAAAAAAACCAAAAACAACAGTTGTCCTCTTTGCCCTCTAAAGGTGTTTTTTGTTTGTTTTAGTACCAAGGATCGAACTCTGGTCCTTGCGCTTGCAAGGCAGGCGCCAGAACCACTGAGCTAAATCCCTGGCCCCTCTAAAGGTGTTTTAGACAGACTTTCATAGCATCATCTAGTAAGATGACACAGAAAAGAGGAAATGAAGTTGCCTGTGTTCTAGCCCATCCCCTTCACAGTGGTCACCCAGGCACCCTCTTTTCAGGGACTGCGCATGAGCAATGAAGAGTGTTTTGTTCAATAAATCATACCCACTACCTAATTAGTCATCACATTTAAAATGGAATTTCATTTTATAGTTAAACTTTAGTGGAGAAGAGAGTCTTTTTCAATAAGTAATGCTGGCAAAACTGGATAGTCATATGCAAAAAAAATTTAGGCACTCACAGTACACCTTTCACAAAAATTAACTCTAAATAGATCATAAACCTGACTATAAACTGTAAAGCTATAAAACTCCTAGAAGAAAACAGGAAAGAAAAGTAGATGATCTTAGGTTTAACAATGGGCTTTTAGCTGCAAAACCAAAAGTACGATTATGAAAGAAAAAAAAAATTGAGAGTATGTAAAGGTGCATATCTCCAATGATGAATGTCATTATATTGTACAGCTAAAATGTACCAAATTTTAAAGTGAATTTTTTGACTGAAAAAATAAAAAATAAAATAAAAATTAAAAAGAAAGAAAAAAAAATTGCCAAGTTGGGTTTCATTACAAGTGTTTCCCCTGTGAAAGACACTGTTTAATGAATGAAAAGATAAGCCATAACTATGAGATAACTCATAAACTACAAGAAATATTTGCAAAATATATCTGATAAGATTAAAATATCCAAAATATACCAAAAAACAAACCCTCAAAACAACAATAGAACAAACTACTCAACTGAAGAAGTCTAAACAGACACCTCCCCAAAGAAAATATAAGATAGCAAGGGCCGGGGATTTAGCTCAGTGGCCGCGCCTGCCTTGCAAGCACAAAGTCCTGAATTTGATCCCTGGTACCCAGAGAGGGAAAAAAAAAGATAGCAAATAGCACATGAAACAGTGCTCAACATTATATACTATCAGGGAACTGTAAGTTAAAACCAGGCAATTCCAGGACAGACCTATTAGAGTGGCTAATCTGCAAAACACTGACAACATTGCTGGGGAAAATGTGGAACAAGAGGAACTCATTCATGGGGGGGCAGGGGACAGATTCAGCATGGCAGAGCCACTTTGGAAGAGAGTTTAGCAATTTCCTTTTTTTTTTTTTAATGACCCACCAATCACACTATTTACTTATTGAAGTAAAATTGATTTGAAAAGAAACCTGCCCATAAATGTTTAGAGCAGATTTACTCATACTGCAATTGTTAAAACTTGGAAGTAACCAAGATGCTGTACTTTCAGTAGGTGGGTAAATAAACTGGGGTATATCCAGACAATGGAACATTATCCTCGGCCTTGTCCATTCCCTTGCTGAACCCAAGAGCACAAGCATCCAGTCCATATCCACATAATTCTAGTGACACTCTTGTCTTCTGGAGGCTGCATTTTAAACTCTGGCATTGAGTCTCCACCGGCAGCCTCCACTCAGACTGACAGGAAGCTGTAGGGTCTGCATACACAGCGAGGCAGTGCACTGTCCCTGACCTGATGCCTTGACTGTTTCCACATTTCTTCCACTAGCCTGGCAGCCGCCATCCTCCTTCCTTTCCTTTCCTTTCCCTCAGCCTGTCCGCTTTTGCCCTCCCTCCTGAGTTCAGCAAAGCTAAGCATAGTCTTACTGTAGGGCCCAACAATCACTCTCCTAGGTGTATACTTATTATCCAAGTGAGGGGCAAGCTCACGTCCAGTCCACACAAAAACCTGAACACAACTATTTACAGTAGTTTTATTCAAAAGTGCCAAAAATTGAAAGCAACCCATTCTCAAAAGGTGAATGGATATACAAACTGTGGTACAGTATATCCACACATAGAATTATTATTTAATGTTTCAAAAGTATGAAAAGAGTTGGAAAAATTTTCACTGCATATCAGTAAATGAAAGAAGCCAGTCTGAGAAGACTACATAGGTATGATTCCAGCTACATGAGATTCAAGAAAAGGCAAAACTACAGACAATGAAAATCAGTGGTTGCCACGGTCGAGGGGAGAAAGAGAAGCAGCACAAACAAGTGGAGCACAAGAGATTGATGTTACAGCAGCGGAGCTATTCTGTATGAGACTTGACGGCAGACACATGACATACACATTTACAAAACCTACAGGTCTGTACGCCACAAAGAATAAACCCAGGGCCAAGGATTTAGCTCAGTGGCACCGCACCTGCCTCGAAAGCACAAGGTCCTGAGTTTGATCCCTGGTACCAAAAAAAAAAAAAAAGTACCAGTATTGGTTCTTTAGTGGTAACAAATGTACCGTACTAAGGCAAGATGTTAACAATAGAGAAAATTGGGTGTGAGAGGTAGTAGTAGTATAGGAGAACACTGTATTTTCTGCCTGATTTTCTGCAAATTTAAAATTGGACTGAAAAATAATGTCTATTAACTTTAAAAATTTTTTTAAATTCTGCATACCTTTTGGGATTCACTTTCAAAAGTTGATGGCAACATATCTGGGAAGAGCTTCAGAAACACTGGTATCAAGAATTCCATGAAGAGTACAATTATGAATATCATGAATGGAACCAAATGAAAGAAATCAACACAGGTTCTTAACAGCTGAAGAATTAAGTGCATAAACAATATTTAATTATTTTAAGACATGAAAAAAAATGCCTGTCTTGGTTCTTTTTTTTTTTTTTTTTTTGGTACCGGGGATCGAACTCAGGTCCTTATGCTTGCAAGGCAGGCGGCAGAACCACTGAGCTAAATCCCTGGCCCTGCCTTGGTTCTTAATATACCATAAACCCAAAACAGGTTTTTAAAATGAAAAGGTGAGGTTTTTCTCTTTTCCATGTCTCTGAAGTAGTATGTATGGGGTATCTTCAAGGAAATCTATGACAGCCAAAACATTAAGGCATCTCTTAGCTTTCATTCAAATGAGGGGTCATACTCAAATGAGACGGTCTCACTAGGTTGCCCAACTGGTCCCAAACTCCTGGGCTCAATTGAGCCTAAGCATCAATCTCCTTATAGTATCTGGGACTACAGTTACATGCCAGTGTACTTGACTTTTTTTTTTTTTTTTGGTACCAGGGATCAAACTCAGGATTGAGCCTGCAGGGCATGCATGGTGCCACTGAGCTAAATCCCCGGCCTTCAGTGTACTTGACTTTAAAAATTGTTTTTTAGGGGCTGGGGATTTAGCTCAGTGGTTTTGCCACCTGCTGCGCAAGCTCAAGGACCCAAGTTCGATCCTTGGTACCAAAAAAAAAAAAAAATCGTTTTTTAGGGCCGGGGATTTAGCTCAGTGGTGCCACTGTCTTCCTCGAAAGTGCAAGGTCCTGAGTTTGATCCTCAGTACCAAAAAACCCCCCAAAACAAAAAACACACATATACTTGATATATTAACAACTTTGTATTTCTGATGTACATTAAACCTGAAGCCTCTCAACTCCTTGGAGATATTAAAAAAATATAATTGCTGGGCATGATGGTGCATGCCTATAATCCCAGCACTCAAGAGGCTGAGGGAGGAGGATCGCTGTAAGATCAAGGCCAGTATGGGCTACATAGTGAGTTCAAGTCAAGCTTGGAGTACATAGAAAGACCTTATCTAAGAATTAAAATATATATATATATTATTTATAACTATAGAATTGTAATTATGCTATAGGTAATAAGAATTATTCTTGAGGGTCTGGGTATTGCTCTGTGTGGAGCTCCTGGCTACCATGAGGAGGGTCTTGGGTTCATTCTCAACACTATACAAAATAAAAAACAAAACAAGGCCTAGGGATTTAGCTCAGTGGTGCTGACACCTGCCTCGAAAAAACAAAACAAAACAAAAAACTCTTCTGGTCCTCAGCAGTAGTTACCACTCCTACTTTAGGACTGGAGGCAGGGCAGCAGGTGGCTGACAATCAAATCCAGGGCCTTAAGCATGCTAGGAAAGCTATATTTATTTTATTCTTATTTTTTTCAGTCCTGGGGATTGATTACAGGGGCTCACGGATGATAGATAAGCACTCCACCACTCAGCAACTTCCCCAGCTTTATGTTTTTTTGAGACAGGGCCTTCCTAAATAGCCCAGGCTGGCCTCCAATCCTCCCACCTCAGCCTCTGGAATAGTTAGGTATGTGGCACCCTTGGTATTTTAAAGATGAAGTTGGAGTTTAAATCTTGGTTCCCACATTTAATTTTATTTATTTATTTATTTTGAGACAAGGTCTTACAACTTAGTCCAGGCTGCCCTCAAACTCATGATCTTTCTGCCTCAGCCACCCAAGTGCTGAGATTACAGGCAGAAGCCACCACATCCAGCTTCCCAGATAGTACATTTTGATTTCATGGTTTCTTGCTCAGATATATTCTTGCCTACCCTTCATCTCTCTCTCCTGGTCAGCACCTGCCCATGCAGCAGCCTCTAAACCATTCTGGCAGCCACTTTGGAGTCATTCCAAAGTAAGTAGAATCCATTGTAATAATATTTAAGTTCATTCACAATTCTTTGTCTATAAGACCGCTTTTCTTCTTTGATCTTTGACCCAGTGTTTTCCGTGGGCTGAGAGCTTGTTACCTTGGGTTGTTCTGGGATTTTCTCTGGCTGAGGCTCTCCAGACCCCTGTTGCAGCCAAGAAGCCGATGTGTGTAGCTTTTGCATGAGTCTAGTTCATACACAAAGTGCTCTAGTGCCCGACTGACTGAGGTACGAATGCTTCTTGCATCCGTAGTTCTTTACGTAGATCTTATTTAAATGAGAATCTGGCAAGTGAAGAAATGCAAGAGACAGGGAAGAAGAAGGGCAGATGGGCTGGACAAAATGGCTGGCGAATCTGAAATAAAGAGCAACATTCTCAGAATTGAACATGTACTATTACAAATTTGAAAGTAAAGAAATAGAGATTTTATCTGGGGAAAGAAAAAGGTTTTTTATGCCTGTAAGCAGCTAATATTCATTAATGAACAAATACATATAAATGTACCTATACATTTTTGAGGGTGGTGCTGGGGATTGAATTCAGGGCCTCACACATGCTAAGCACATGCTATACCCACTGAGCTACACTCCCAATCCCAAATATAACTTTTTACCCCATTGAAAAATAGTATGTTCTATGGTTGAATATACTCAGTATAAGATGTTGTTATGTTAATTTTTTTTTTTTTTTTGCGACAGGGTCTCACTATGTAGCCCAGGCTGGTCTCAAACTTGCAGCAATCCTCCTGTCTCAGCCTCCTGAGGGCTGGGATCACAGGCACCCACAAACAAGCCCAGCACACGTTACTGCTTAAGAATAAAGTGCTATAGGGCTGGGGATTTAGCTCAGTGGTACTGCCGCCTGCCTTACAAGCACAAGGTCCTGAGTTTGATCCCTGGTACAAAAAAAAAAGAGAGAGAAGAAGAAAGTGCTATGTTAGAAGTCAGATAGATATTCTCTTTTTTTTTTTTTTTTCTGAAGAGTCTCTTTATTCAGATGCTTTTATTTATTTCATTTATTTTTTTTTTCAGTACCGGGGATTGAACTCAGGACATTGTGCTTGCCAGGCAGGGACCGGAACCACTGAGCTAAATCTCTGGCCCAGAAGTCAGATTTTTTTTTTTTTTTTTTTCAGTTTTAGAGTGATACCTGTGTAACTGATAAATGTCACATGAAGTCCTTAGAAGTAAAAAGTAGTAAAATAGCTAGTGAGGAAGCTAGTCCTAGGACATATTCCTGTCCCACTATTATTATTTATTTATTCAGAGAAATATTCACTGAGCACTTACTATGCATCAGATACATTGTACATTCTCCCTTTGGGCCAAAGAGTATTTTTATCTTGGCATGCTTTTAAAAATAGGATGTGAGACTGGGGATTTAGCTCAGTGGTTCCACCGCCTGCCTCGCAAGCAAAAGGTCTCAAGTTCAATCCCCGCTACAAAAAAAAAAAAAAAAAGAATGTGAGAATGAAAAAAAACCCACATCTTTTTGCCAAAATAAATCTCTGCCAGTAACTTTTTTTTTTTCCTGCATTTTCAGTTTTTATTCGCAATTTGATATACCAGTTTAAATGGACTGTGGACTATCACAGTACTAGAATGTAGCAATCCTTGGCTAGGGTGCTCAATTCTTATTCCTAATGTTCTTGAGGAATTTTAAGTGGAAGGATATTTTGGCTGTAAGTTCTTCTCATTTGATTTGGGGTTTTTTTGTTGTTTTATTTTTGGGGGCAGGGTCTCATATGTAGTTTAGACTGGCCATGAACTCACTATGTTACCCAGGCTTGCCTCGAACTTGTGGCAATCCTCTTGCCTCAGCTTCCTGAGTGCTGGGATTACAGGTGTGCACCACCATGGCTGGCTAATCTTATTTGAAAGAGTTTATAGACACCCATAGACAAAGCAGTATTATATGACTGGTTAATATCCACAGGGACCACAAAATGTTTCATTAAAACATTCATATAATCAGTAGAGTGGCTGTAGACACAAGTGTTCCACCTATTTTATCAAAGTAGATAGAGATAATACTATAATCCCTAGCAAAAATAATGTTTGCTAAATCTTTTTTTTTTTTTGATACCAGGGATCCAACTTGGGACCTTGTGCTTGTGAGACAGGCAGCGGAACCTCTGAGCTAAATCCCTGGCCCATGTTTGCTAAATTTTAAAATTAACAGCTGGAAAAAATATTAACAGCTGGGGAATATCTGATTTCTTTTTTGTTATTGTTGTTAAGAATATCTGACTTTTAGGGGCTGTGGATTTAGCTGTATCCTACCTGTACCACACATCTAGAAAATTACTCAGCTTGAATTCTAAAGCATACAGGAAATTTTAGGTAATTTAAAATACGTTAAAATGTTAGCTTCCTAAGAACCAACAGTTAAAGCCAGCAAAGTTTTAAGCAGGCACTAAGCCAATCCTTTTACACATTATCTTCTCCATCACTAAGAATGAAGTTCATATATTGCTGGGGGGGGGGTCGTATGCTTACCTGGATGAGGCAATAGCTAAGACTGAGTTGCAACTGTAGAAGGCCATATTTACTTTTGTCTCAACTAATCAACATAGAGACCTAGGCAAAAGAAAACAAATTAGTATTTAAAAAATCAGTTAATAGATCAAGATTTAACTGCTGCACAGGTAGAAAATGTGGATATTAAAGGTGCACAATCTCATTAAAATTCATTTTCAACAATCATAAATAATATTTTCTCACCTCTGGATTTGAGAATGTTACTTGGTGATTTCAACGCATAAATACGATCCGTAAGATGATTTTCATGAAAATAATACGGCTTTCAAAGACATTTTTATTTCTGGTTCATAATATCTAGTAATCTAACTTGAACGGTTGCCCAATATTTAGGAAAATGAAAAAGACACTATTTGTAGCCTAAAAATAAATAGAAAGCAAATATCTTGGATTTGTTTTCAATTAGTTTTTTCCATAATTGGCCAAGCTACCACAAACCCTAATGCCTGAAAGTACTCACTAATCTCATTTATGGAGTACTGAAGATACACATGGTGCCTACAAATGGTTCAAGTACAGGTAAGTGAGTTTCCAGGGCTAACAATTCTCTAGAGCCCCAACCGAACTTGCTTTTTCATTACTTATTTAGTTACTTGATTTTTTGAGACAGGCTCTTACTATGTACTTCAGGTTGACCTTGAACTCACTGCATCACCCAGGCTGGCCTGGAACACTCAGCGATACTCCTGCTTCATCTCCTTATGGGCTGGGATTACAGGTGTGCGCCACTACGACCAGCTCTGTACCTTTAAACATGCTCAATCAAATAAATAGACAGACAAATAAATAAGTAAGCTTAATCAAGCCTGTAGTAGAGGCACAAGCCTATAATCCCAGCACTCTGGGAGGTTCACGCCGGAGGACGACAAATTCAAACTCAGCCTAAGCAAATCAGCGATTTAGGGACTCTATATGAAAAATAAACTAAAATAAAATAAAAAGGCCTGGGGATGTAAACTCAGTGCAAAGGCCCCGGGTTCAATCCCTGGCGCTTTTCAGCTAGGAGCAGCAAGGAGCCTTAGTACTGTGTCTCGTGCTGTCGACTCTGCTTTCCTGCAGCCGGGCTCACAGGAGCACCAGGTGTCTCCTGGCTGGAAACCTCTACCCCTGGGCTACGGTTCTGCAGAGAGCTCGGCAAGGCTCTGTGCTCGGGGAGACCGGACCTGCGCGGCGGCGACTCTGCTCCCGGGTCACCTCTGCGTGCGGCTCAGCACTACGCCGATCGCGCCCTTGCTCCTCGGCTTTCGCGTGCGTGGGGTGGGGTGGACCGCTGTGGGTGGGCTCGGAGGTTTTGTTGGCGAGGAGGGTACAAGGTAGGACAGGAAAAGGGCCCTAGCTGCTGATCTGGGTGTTGGAAATGAAGACGAGCAGGAGTGCGCAGGACGCGGAAGGAAAATTCGGAAGCGAAGTGCAGAAGGAGGGGGAATGGAGACTGAGGTCCCAAGTTTGAGCGGCCGGGCAAGGGGTGAATCGAGGGCTGAGGAGAGCGCGGTGGAAATTGGAAGTCGCCAAGCGTAAGCGGTGCTGATGTGAGGAGCTGGAAGCGGAGGTAGGGGACCTCGCGGACGGCGACGCAGGCGCGGACCAGCTTGTCACAGCCGAGGGTCTGGCCCGCCCGACCCCACCTCTCGGGAGGGCTCCTCGGAACGCCCGCCGCGGGGCTCCCCCTTTCCCAATTTCTCTCACACCCGCAAGCTAGAAGAGCCAGAGGCCAAGTCTATACCTCCACCTCTCGTCCCTCTCTCGTGACGTCACTGAGTGATGACACACACCAGCCAATGAGCTCTCAAAATGTTCTGAGGGCGGGCGTCGTTCGCCGTAGCGTCTCCCAGGAGGCTACGAGGTCTCCTTACCCTGGGCAGAAAACTAGTCTGCTGAATTTAGTTTAGGCGTTGGTGCTGGCGAATCCAAGCCGGAGTCTTACTGCCTAACCACACGCTATGGTCTGTGGCTAACTCCCTGGAAAATTCTTGAGTGAAAGTTGGTTAAAGAGCCTCTTACCCTAGGGTAAAACGTCTGATAGTATCCATGGAAACCACCTTGAGTCACAAGTGACAGCAGTTTGATGTAATCGCCCTCCGCCCCACCCCCTCCAACTGTGAAGTGTTTGCGGGGACCCGCGGGGGAGGAGATTGAAGGGGTAGCAGAAAGGGCGGAAGTAGAAGGGAAAATGTTCTTCCTACTTCTCCAGTCCCCGAGGCTGGAATGCCATGAAATCTTCATTTGGAAATTACACTAAGGAAATTTGCTTTTTATAAATGTTCTCATAACAGGTTTTGCTTACGTTTGTGTGGAAATCCCAACATTTACATTGTACTTTAGAGGAGCTGTGAATTGATATAGGGATTGCGCCGGGTGGTGACGAGCCTCACGCAGACGTAACCTGGGCGCGGCCACCTGGGCAGTGACCGCCGCCCTGGCCTTGTCTCCCACCTGCAATGCCCGCGTCTTCATCTGCGGACACTTCAGCTCCTAGGATGGGCAACTGAGCCATCTTGGGAAAGTGAAAAATCTAGAAATATTTTTGTACCCGTGCTTTCTTCCCCTCCATTTTATCTCTTCTTTTTAAAGACGGACGAAAATTTTAGTGGTTAACACCAGACAGCAAGGAATAGCTTTCTCAGAGATTTCACATGTGAGCCGGCTACAGACTTTAGTCATCTGGGGAGCACATTTGTAAGAATGAAAGATGGCGGGTATTCAATTTCAGTAGGAAATCCAGGCCGCTTTTAATCTAATCCATGAAGCTTTTTCCAGGCAATAACCAAGTGGATCAACTATGTAAACTAGGCAAAATTTTTCAGTTGAGCCACTAGAGGTCCCTTTGTGCATGCCTAATGCCCAGCTTTCCACAGAAAGGTTTCACTTCACAGTGGGTTTACTAAATGAAAATCTACAAGCTTTCTTCCTCTTTTACCTTTCCCCTCGTGAAAATGTCCGATGACAAATTTTTGAGCTTTAAAAGATAAATCCAATTTTAATATTGATTTCATAAGTGAACCATCGCGTTACCATATACTTGTACTTTTCTGGGAAAGATCATAAAAAAGATGTCAAAATACTCCTTTCACTTCACTGGGAGACATTTTATACCAGGAAATACTTTTTTTTCCCCTTAAATTCTTTTATTGGTACATTTTAGGTATACAATACATTTATTTACATTTGTCATTGGGTATTTGTACCTGTACATGATGTATCTTGGTTCTTATTTTTTTCCCATTCCCTGTGCTCCCTTCACCCTCTCCACTCTTCCCTATTTACAAAGATTTTGTTTCCATTTTTTTCCTTTTCTCATAATTTTTCCTTTCCCTTCTTTCCTTTCCCCTTCCCTTCCCACTTCCCCTTTGGACCTTTTCTTACTATTTCAAATTATTAATTATTAATTTTCATCATTTTAATCCTTATTTACACTTTCAGTTTCTCAAACTAGAGAAACTATTTGGTATTTACACGTGTCCTATTTCACTTAAGAGTATCACCTCAATGTGCATGCATTTAGCTAAAAATGTCTAGTTTCTCATTCTTTATGGCTGAGTCGGACTCCATTTTATTTTTTATGTTTTTTAAAATATATATATATTTATTGGTACATTTTAGGTACAAAATACATTTACATTTATCATTGGGTGTTTGTACCAGAACATGATGCATCTTAGTTTTTATTTTTTTCTCCCATTACCAGGAAATATATTCATGCGTTGTATTCACATACAACTGGGCACAGAGAAAATCATTAAGTATTTGTAGACCAGATGAACGATTCCATGCCCACCATTTGAAAGATGAGCTAGGTTTCCTCCCATGGCCATGTGTCAGCCATCCTAGTTGTTGGGGTTTTTTTTTTTAGCAATCCTAGTTTTAAAAGGGAAGGGTTAAACAGCCTTCTTAGTAAAAATCCAAGTATTCAGAAGCAATGTCTGCCTTCTCCTGTAATCAGGCTCGGCAATTTCTTTGACTTTCAGGACAAGTGATTCGATATAAGGAACTGTATATAATCTGCAGAAGAGAATCCCACACTCCCCGCCTTGCTTTTTTCCTCCCTCTTAGAAATTTTTTTTTTTTTTTGTACTGGGGATTGAACTCGGGACCTTGCACTTGTGAGGCAGGTGCTGGAACCACTGAGCTAAATCCCTGGCCCTCCCTCTTAGAATTACGTTAGGTGAACTGCTTGCTCATTTTCTATGGAGAAGAGTAAGCATGTTCCCAACTTCAGAAAATGTCAGATACTGAAATTATTACATCTATGTAAGATGCTAGATGTAAATTATTCTAGTGCTCATTTCCTTAGATATTGCTCTAGATCAAATATTAACAGTATTTTCTACTGTTTTGGAGGAAGGCTCTATACTTTTACCTCACATAATTTCAATTTTAAACTTGTTTTTGGCAGAGCTATTGGAAGCAAGCTAAAATAAAATCCCAGGGGACAATTTACTAGATTCTTCTCAAGGGGAAAATCCAGGTGTTAAGCCAAGATAACAGTTTATCAACATATCAAAGTTCCAGGATGGTGGGAAAAGAAGGATGGAGGTAGAAAGAACTATAGAAAAAAATAAGGTTAATTTTTTTCTTATGTATTGTTTTGGAGACAGGGTCTTCTGTGTGGTTCAGGCTGGCCTTGAAATCACTATGTAGCCCCAGTCGGCCTCAAACTCATGGCACTGTTCCTGCCTCAGCCTCTCGAGTGCTGGGACCACAGGTGTGCGCCACTGCTACCGTTAAAAATAAGGTTAATTTAATCCTTTCCAGGAGATAGAGCCAAACAAGGCTCAGGTAGTCCCCATCTACCTGCTGGCCATCTGTTTTAAAATGACATTTATAATGAAAATGTGCTTTTAATGTATCTTTAACTTTTTTTTGGTACCAGGGATTGAGCTCAGGATCTTGCGCTTGCGAGGCAGGCGGCGGAACCACTGAGCTAAACCCTCAGCACTTTTAACTTTGGTAACTACATAAAACTTAGGCTTAAAAATAGTTTTAAAAGCAGGGTGGGACAGTGGGTCGTGCTTTATAGTCCTACCTACCCTGGGTGCTGATGCAGGAGGATTGCTTGAGCCCCAGGAATTACAAAACCTGCCTGAGCCACGACAGTGAACACATAACACTATAAACACATAAAACTAAATAAAAATAGAAGTTAATAATGATGGAAATCCTTCATTTTCAATATCACCCTTAGGATTTTTTGTTTTGTTTTGGTACCGGGGATTGAACTCAGGACCTTGCCCTTGCCAGGTAGGTGCCAGGGCCACTGAGCTAAATCCCTGGCCCTGTTTTGTTTGAGCCAGGGTTTTGCACAGTGTGGGGAGCTGAGGGGGTGGGAAGGAGGCGGTTGCCCGGAGTGGCACATTTTTTTCTATATGTCATTTAAATTTTTCTATTTAAAGTGAAAATGAAAGGAAAAAATGGAAACAAAGTTTTTGTACATAGGGAGGGCTTTTGTACATGGGGGGGATGGGATAAAATAAAATTTATCAAAAAGGTTTTTTTCTATTTAACTAGGTTAACATATTCAGTTATGTTGGAGAGCTGCAAATTGAAGAACTGCCCCAGGCGGCATGAACTTTAGCTACGCTTCTGGGCTTGCTATGTATTTCCGGCTGAACTTAAACCCACTACATAGCCCAGGCAGGGCTTGAAGTCACAGAGATTCTCCTATCTCAGCTTTCTGGGTTCTGGGACTACAGGCGTGCGCCACTGTGCTGGGCTTCACCCTTAGTATTAACAGATTTTTGTTAATAAACTAATACATAATAGTGCCCATTAAAATAACTGATCTACGCAAATTCAATCCCAATCTGGGCAATTTAGTGGTTTAGCAATATTCCATTTTAAAAAAGAAAAAAAAAAGGCTGGGGCTGTAGCTCAGCGTGAAAGCCTTGGGTTCAACCCCAGTATCGCAAAAAATAAATAATTGATCTAAGAATCTTCAAATCTCCTAAATGGTATTTTAAGAAAGCTTCCAGGAATTTCTTAAAATGGTACTCAGTAGACCCGGCACTATGTCTACGCAGAGTATGACGTCTAGCAGCGATACGGTTTTGAATTCTCAGAACAGAGAGCAGAGCACGCATCGGTTTCCTCATCTGCCGCCAGCCTACTTCCTTTGTACGTTCACGTCTGTGCCGCAACGCTGTCACTACCACCGGGGCCCAGGAAAACACCATTGCATCTGCACGCCCCCGAAAGACTTCTCTACCGTGCCCCACGCCTGGAACCTTCCATTGTTTTCCCTCAATTTCCCAGAACGCGGCGGGGCTAGAGGCTTAGAGCGCACCTCCCGTTCCCGCCTCTCCTTGGGCGCGCGTGGAAGACAGACGCCCCACGTCACTCGCCCCGAAGGGCGGGGGCGGGGGGGGGGAGAGCAACCCGGTGGCACGTGACGGCGCCGAGCTCGGCCCCTGGGCCCCAGGCGGCGGGGCGACGCGCTCGTGGCTACCCACAAGCCCTCGGGTCGCGGGCCGAGCAGGAAGAGCGCGCGGACCCCGGGGCCGCCGCCACTCACGCCCGGGGGCTGCCTGTACTCCCGGCCCAGGCACGAGCCTCGAGTTGTCACCTCGGCCCCAGATGCAGACCGCTGGACTGGGCGCCTTCTCTGACAGGTGTCGGACAGAGACAGCGCGGGAGGCTCAAGCGGAGTCCCGCTGTTTTCCAGTCCTTCTAAGCAGCCCCCGAGTGTTGGTTCCTCCTGCCACCGCGGAGCTGCACAACAGTGCGCTCCGAGAGTTCCATATGGCGTCTAACGCGCTGTTTTTCTCTCAGACTGAAGGACACGCACTAGCCCAGTCTCGCCTCACAGGCCCCGCCCCACCCGACCCGCCCTCTGTCTCGTTTTGTTTTCGTTTCGTCCCTTCCTGTCCCTTCGCTGCCTGGTCGCGGTCTCCGTCTAGTCTCGACGCGCTCGCACCGCTGCCTTCCCGCCCTCCGCTCGCCTCTCCGGAGCCCCGAGCCCAGACTGCATTTCCCGGCAGACGCCGCGGTCCAATGAGGGGCTGAGGATTTGGCGGTGGCGCCCCGAGAGTCGGGCGGGGGGGCTTTGTGCGAGGCGGTGGCAGGAGAGGCGGCGGGAGCGGTGGCCAGCGCGGAGGCGGGGGCGGGGGCGGGGGCGGAGGCCGAGGCGGGGGGCTGAGCACAGGGCACCTCGGAGGGCGAGCGAACTCCGAACGTGCCCCGAGGACCCCGCTGCCCCGCCAGGCCGTCACCACAGGTTCCGCTTGGATACCGGTGGCAGCCCGGCGACCCGGGTCCCGCCGCCTACCCTCCCACGCTACTTCCCGCAGCCTCGCTCCTACCGCAGCGCTCCCGGCCCGGCTCGGCCGTGGCCCTCCTAGGTGCCGGCCGCCATGGCAGGGGCGTCCGGCGCGGGGGAAATCTAGTCCCGGGCTTTCTTGCGGCCTAGCTCGGTTCTGTCTCCTCCCCCCGCGGCCGCGGCCCCTGCCCTTGCCCCAGCCCCACTCCGGGCCTCCGTGTCTCTCCTGTGATCGCGCTGACACGGCCCGGGGGTTAGAATGGAACAAACTGAAGGTAAAGTGCGTGTGTGTGTGTTTGTGTGTGTGTGTACACGCGCGCGCGCGTTGTGAGGAAAGGCACGGTGGGGAGGTGGCGACCTAGGGATGGGGCAAGGGTGAAGGGGTGACCCAGGGACCTGGGACGGAGGAGAAGCGGGTGGCCCGAAGGTTGGAGGGCAGTCTAGAAGGGAGAGCAGATGGCAAGGTGGGGGGTGTGGAGGGAATTGGGGGGTGGGGCAGGGGAAGGTGGATTGGGATGGGAGATGTAGTGGCGCTGAGCTGGGAATTGGGAGTAGAGGTGGGCTGGGGGCGGGGAGAAGAGTTAGATTTGGAGAAGATTAGGGACTTGGGCGACTGCGAATTGGGGTGGTCCGGTAGTGGGGTGTGGGAACCAGGAGACTGGGTGAGGAGGATAGAATTTGACGGGGAAACGAGGTATCTTTTGGGAATCAGCGGAGAAATGAGGGAATGAAAGTGGAGGAAAAAATGGATTAGAAAAAAAGGATGAGAAATGCTTGAGGCAGGATGCAATGGGAGGGTAGGAAACAGACGCAGGAAATTGGAAGAGGTAGAATGGGTTAGGGAAGGCAATTAATTGAATGTTGAAAGGATGAGAAGGATAGACCGAGCGTCACAGAGTGGGAGGAAAAGCAGGGGATGGAGGTTGTTAAAGTGTGAGAAGGAATGCCTTTTGTTCCAATGTTTGTATTCTTGCCTTTTATTTCAAGGCTAGAGACAGAGAAGCTAGTGGTTATGGTTGTGATTGTTGGGAAGTGGGGAAGGTGTGGGTGTTACCGTTTTGAGGGGAGAGGAGATGTGTTTGTGTTATGGTAGGGAGACAGACATGGCCATAATTTGACGGTTTTGGTGAGGGAGTGAGGACTATTCCGATGTAAAGGGGGCAGGGGCAGCCATGTTTGCTGCCAGACACTGCAGTGTAAATAAATTCCTTTTCTTCGCCGACATCGGTGTGAATCTGGAAGGGACCAGCTTACATTTGTTAACCCCCTTTCTTTCTATTCATGAACTCTTTTCCCTTACCTCTTGGGTCATTTACAATTATTCAGAACCACCAAAGGAGGTAGTGATGTTTTCCATCTTGTGTGTTTTGCTGTTCTCCCCTCTTTCCCCTCTTCTGGTTGCAAACAAGGCATACTGATGAACAGTGTAAAATTTAACCCTTTTTGTAAATTTTAAACTAGATTTTTTTTTTACCAGCCGAAGGAATTGTTACTACTCTTGTATTTCAAACGTGATCGTGAAGTCTTTTAAATATTGATTGGTTTCAAAAGACTCAGAGGCAGTCAACATGTTTTCTGCAATTCTTTAAGTAAACAAGGAAATTGCATCGCTTATTTTACTTGAGGCTGTGCTCTTGGCAAAGTACTGTGGGGTTGAGGAGTAGGAAGATCTGCCTGTAGTAGATTATCTGTTTGCTGTATTTTGAATGTTGGAAAAATTAGAAGTGTGTGTAATGATGTTTCTGATAGCTAGTAGGTGGTGGGTATGTTAAGGATAGTGCCTTATTATTTTTTTAATAAACTCTTTCCCCCACTTCTTCCTTTTGCTTTCACGTAGCTAGCTCAATACAGTATCCAAATGCTAGTTCAGCACAGTGCAGTGATCTATGAAGTAGGCATACAGTTCTTAAAGCTTCATTGAGTTGCCAGGTTTTTTGTTTTTTGTGTTTTTTAATTCAGGTCACTCAGAGGAAAGCTACAGAGTAACTATTTGAATGTATTCAAATGTAACTACTTGTTCGATTCAAAAGTTACTATTTTAAAGGCTGACAAATTTATAGTAGATGAACAGGTATTGGATAGAATCCATTTTATTTTCATATTGGAAAGAGTTAAAAATGTATGATCTTTTGTTTTTGTTTTATCATTGTAATGGGGTAATCCAAGCTTTAACCCATAACATTGATATTGAAACTGCTCTCTAATACCAGGAAGTCTTGTTGAAATTATAATATGGTAGACTCAGTTCAGCTGTACCATGTACTGATTTCATCTGTCCTAATAGTAATGTCCTCTCTGTTATAGAATATTAGGATGTGTTCTTGGTTTGTTGGAAAAGTTAAACTGAATATTGACAGTGTTACTTTCTGAGAGTATTCCTAGGATAAAAACTAAACTTACATCACTTGGAGTACTTTGACTCAATACTATTTAGTCTGAATTTTTTGAAATTCTTTTTTTTTTTTGTATCGGGGATCGAACTCAGGACTCTTGTGCTTGCAAGGCAGGTGAGGTGCCACTGAGCTAAATCCCCAGCCCAATTTTTTGAAATTCTGTGAGAACAAGTTCCATTAAAAAAAAAGCCATTCTGGGACTGGGGATTTAGCTCAGTGGTTCTGGCACCTGCCAAGCAAGGTCCCCGAGTTCCATCCCCTGTACCCCCCCCCCCAAAAAGCCATTCTGTATGCTTTGTTGGAATTTATATTTATGGAGATTTCTTATTTATATTTCCCATTCAATTGACATGTTATTTGTAATTAGTTGGTAAATTGTGTGTATGAACTACCAGTGCTATAATTTTTAGGAAAACAAGCAGTTATTATATATTAAAATAGAAAAAATCATGTTGGAAGTTGGAATGAGCTGTCATGAGTGTTCTGATTCCCTGGACACAGGTCTCCACTTAATGAAGAAGGCTGGTTAGACACCTACAACCCAAACTGTCTTCTGATTACCACTTCTGCTACTTGTGATAACTTCTATTTTTAACTGTATATTAACAAATATTTTCTTTAACTGATCAGATTGAGTGAGTTTTGAACAAAGGAAATTGACTGTCAACAAGATTGATGATCAATTGTCAAATCTGGTTCTATAGAGTTCATAATAATATTCATAATAATCACATTTATAGCCAAAATTTGCTATCCTCTTACAGTGAGCTATGCCGGGTGTCTTACATGTATGATTTCCTCTTATCCTCTCAACAGTTTTATCGGTAATTTATTCACTTTTACAGATGGAAAAGTTGAGTTTAAGTAACTTAACATCCGGTATGCTATTAAGCATTTAAATAGTATTTAGACCCAGGGCTTTTCTACTTATGGACCTGGATAAATAAATTTATTCCTTCCTCTCTCCTCCCCCTGTCCCTCTGGATTGTGCATACTTTTTCAGGTTTTTTTGTTTGTTTGTTTGTTTGTTTTTAAGGTACAAGGAATTGAACCCAGGGCCTCAGATATACTAGGAAAATGCTCTGCCACTGAGCTACAACCTTAGCCCTTTTAGTTTCTTTAAAAAAATGTGTGTATGTGTGTTTGTGTGTGTCTTTAAACTCCATATGAATGGGGCCATACTACCAGCATTTTGCTTTTTTTTTTTTTTGGTACCAGAGATTGAACTGCGGTCCTTGCGCTTGCGCAGCAGGCAGTAAAACCACTGAGCTAAATCTCCCGCCCAACATTTTGCTTTTTTATTTTAATAGTTTGCCCATGACATCTTTTTTTTATTAGCACATGGGACCTACAGCTTATTTTTAAGGGTCATATAGTATTCCATTGTTTGGAATATTAACATTTAGGTTAGCAGGTTTTTGCTAGTTTAAGTATTAGAGTTGCTCCTGAATTATATTCCTAACAAGTTGTTTAAATGCAAGAGAGTCCAACTACCTTATTTTACAAGAGAAAACTGAGTCCATCTGGGGATGGTGGCACATGCCTGTAATCCCAGCACTTGGGGGGCTGGGGCAGGAGGATCATTGAGTTCAAGGGTAGCCTGGCCTACATAGTGAGTTTGAGGACAGCCTGAATTACATAGTAAGACCCTGTCTCCAAAAAAAAGAGAAAACTGAATCCTGTAGAAGTTAAGTTCAAGTTTTTGGTGACAGACCTGTTACTTGGATCTTTATAGGACATCATACTACTTTTTTACTATGAAAGTATTTTGAACTACCTATGAAAGCTAAAGGTGAGGGAGAGCACTCAAAGGTTAGGGATGTTTAGAGTATTGAGTTCAAGGGATCGCTACAGATCTTTACAGGTGATGTTTGTTTGTTTGTTTTGTTTTGTTGGTACCAGGGATCGAACTCAGGACCTTGCACTTGCGAGGCAGGCGCCCAAACCACTAAGCTAAATCCCCGGCCCTGATGTTTGTTTTTTGTATTTTGCTCATCATGTTGTACATAAAGAATATGAACACAGTATTTTAACATGCCTAAATGAAGTGGCCCAAGTTATTTTATTTCTTTTTTTTTTTTTTGGTACCAGGGATCGAACTGAGGACCTTGCGATTTCAAGGCATGTGGCAGAACCACTGAGCTAAATCCCTGGCCCTGGCCCAAGTTATTTTGAAGTTTGTGTTTTGTGTAATGAAGTGGTTTTTGGCAGAACTTTCCCTGTTTTAATATTATCAGTGAAATAAGATAGCAATGACATGAAAAAAAAAAAAAGATCAGAGATCCAATCATGCTCCTGGAAAGAAAATAAAACATTTGTAAATTTTAAAAATGAACTGAAAATACCTAATTGAAAACAAAAATTTTAAAAAGTCCTCATAGGCACTGTTGATTATTTTTAAATTATTTTTGCCTATCAAGAAGAAAATGGGTTACTATGGATACATACTCATTGGGTTCTTTTAAAACAAATATAGTCTTGTCTGTTGTAGACATTGAAGAAATTAAAATTTTTGCAGCTTTAAAACAATTTAGAATTTGATGCCTCGCCACAAAATCTGTTTCTCTATAATGCTATTTTTAGTTTTACTTTAGAAAAAAGCAGTCTATTATTTTTTTGAAGGCTCAACTAAGACTACTTCTTTGTTAGTAAACAACATATCCAGCATTTGAGTTTTTAAATACATGGTAAGCTTTATTTCTGTAGTCTAATCTTTTTTGGGGGGGGTACCAAGGATCGAACTCGGGACATTGTGGTTTCGAGGCAGGCGGTGACACCACTGAGCTAAATCCCCAGTCCTGTAGTCTAATGTTTTTATAAATATTAATAAGAATAAACTTAAGAATTATACTGAGACTACCTAACATTTTAAAATTTATTTTTTATGTATTTATTTATTTTTTGGTACCGGGGCTTGAACTTGGGACCTTGCACTTGCGAGGCAGGTGCTGGAACCACTGAGCTAAATCCCTGGCCCCCTAACATTTTTTTTTTGGTACCAGGGATCGAACTCAGGACCTTGTGGTTGCAAGGCAGGTGACGGCACCACTAAGCTAATCCCCAGCCTCCCCCCCCCAACAACATTTTTCTAAAGAGGTTACAGTCTTCCAAATTCGATCCCTGGTACCAAAAAAATTTGCACACTTCTGTAGAATGTTGTGCCTGAAAAGTATGGCATGACAAGAGGGCATATTTTACATTTTGTGACTTTAGAGAATGTTCAGTTTTTACTGGATGAATGTGTATTATTGCTCCTAAACTGCATCTGCTTATTGACAAGGTTTTGAATATGAAAAAGCTCCTTTAAAAAAATTCTTGCCTTATTTTTTAATTTTAGTTGTGGATCTTGCTCATCAAAGCTATGTTGAAGAGAAAGTAAATAGGAAAATGAAAAAAATAACATACATGTAGTTTCCATTTTAATCATATATAACACTGAAAATATTATCTAATACCTTAACATGGGATAGGGGACCTTCTGAGAAGTTTGACAAATTTCCCACATAATAACTTCGTTGTTGTTGCTGTTAATAAAGTTAGAGAACACAATTATTTGACTCAATAATGGGTGAATTTGAGGTTTCAGGCGGTCCTCAGGCTAAATTGACTGTCATATTGTAAGTTTTCAGATTTCAGTCTGATTAATTTTTAAAAATTTTAGAGAACATGTTTCCTTTTTCTTTGTAGCTTGTATTTTTATTTTAACAGATGATTGAGCATTAGATAAATATTTTCAGCCATAGGAATTTTTAAATGTTGTGTAAGTTCTATGTATACTTCCTAAAATATATAGGTAGGTATTTTAAATTTATGAAACGGGCATTTTCCTAGGATTTTGTGTGAAGAACAAAATTTAAGTTATCAAATTGATTTGAGATCATATAGAGACTTGCCTAGTGGCATTAGCCACTCCCCAGACAATAGTATGCCTCTTGATTCTTGCGTTACCCAACCTCTGTTAGCTGTACAATCTTATGAAAGCTATATGTAAAAAAAAAAAAACTTTAAAAATTGGTTTTTTAAAAGTTGTTTGGCGTGGTATAATAAAACATCTAAAAGGCACATGTGTGTTGTAAAGAAATAGTTAGAAAGTGAACATTACATAACTGTCAGCAGGTAATAAGCCCTGAAACAAAAGCCGCAGAAGCAGCCTCATTGGTTTAGCTGGTATTGCATTGGTGGTGGTTGGGATAAAAGTACATTAATGTCTCTTTTTTTCTTTTTTGTACCGGGGATTGAACTCGGAACCTTGTGCTTTTGAGGCAGGCAGTAGCAGCACCACTGAGCTAAATCCCTGGCCCAGTGTCTCATTTTTTAAAATCATAAAGACCTGACAATGAAATCTGAATTTTGTGAAATTAATATGTAATGATATGTATGTGTGTGTGAAAATTTCATAACAGTGAGGGGTCTGGAAATAGAAAAATGAAATAACCAAAATTAATTTTTTTTTTTTTTGTTACTGGGGATCGAACTTGGGACCTTGCACTTGCGAGGCAGGTGGTGGAACCACTGAACTAAATCCCCGGCCCAAGCAAAATTAATTTTAAAAATTAAAGATTTCAGGTAATATATGAGAATTGCCAAGTCCCATGTCTTCCATATAGTAGGCACATAATCATAAGTGCAGGAAAAAAATGAACCAATTTTTAGGTGTTTTTTGTTTGCTTGGTTTTTTTTGTTTTTTTTTTTATTACCAGAGATCGAACTCGGGTCCTTGCACTTGAGAGGCAGGTGGCAGAACCATTGAGCTAAATCCCCTGTCCTGCTTTTGTTTTGATTGTGGGAATTGAACCCAGGGCCTTAAGATGCTGAATCCTTGGTTCTGTAAATGGAAAGTTTTTTGTTTTTTGGTTTTTTTTGGTACCGGGGATTGAACTCGGGACCTTGCGCTTGTGAGGCAGACAGCGGAAACACTGAGCTAAATCCCTGGCCCCAGTGGAAAGTTTATTGTTGTCAAAAGGGTTATCTGGGCCCTTTAAGGGAGGAAAAAATTGTATACATCCCTAATATTGGTGTAGGCATTTAGTAATTAGGAATTTTAGTGCCTTATGAACATGAAACAAAAAATATTACTGAGTCTTGCAAAAAAGTTCTATTTTATACAAACTATTGCTCAGAGTTCATTTTGGTAGAATTTAGTGACTCTTGGTTTTGGATTAATATGTAAGCTCTAAAAGTGGCTTTTATTCAGAAAAATGTCAGCTTTTCTATATTGTTAATTTGCTAGCTTAAGTATCTTATTTTATAAAAACTAGTTAACTCTTTTGCTTTCAAGGTAGCATAACCACTCCAAATATTAACCTGAGGAGTAGTCAACAGTGAGTGCCTATTTTCAAGCTTTCATCCTTGATGCCTGTTGAATTACCTTTCCTGTAATTTGGTCCGGTGAACCAAATTTCTTCTGCAATTTCAGAAACTTACTGAATTGTGCTTCTCTGGCCTTCTTGATTGTTTTTTACATGTTTGGAAAGCTTAAAAGTTGACTTCTGAGGATTATGATTGCAGAAAAAGTTGAATCCTTTTTTCCCATTGACTACTTGCAGTATTTCATAATACTCTGCAGTGGTGACTTTGAAAAAGACATTTTTATAGTACATCTGCACATGTAAACTAAAGCCTTTATTTGGTTATTGTAGTTTGTCACTTTAAACCATATTTTAAAAATTATTTCTGTAGAATACAAATTTCTTGCTTTGTTCTATCCTTGAGTTTCCTTTTTGGAGGTAGGGAGAAGGCTGGAGGTTGAAACCAGGGCCTTTGCACTAAGCTACATCCCTGGATCTTTTTATTTATTTTTAAATTTTGTTATGATTATGATTATGATTATTATTTTGGTTTTTTGAGACAGGGTCTTGCTTTATAGTTTAGGCTGGCCTCAAACTTGCTATGTGACCTGGGCTGGCCTTGATCTTGTAACAATCCTCCTGCCTCAACCTTTCCATTGCTGGGATTATAGACATGTGCCACCACCCCCAGTTTACTTTTTAAATTTTTGAGATAAGGTCTACATAAGTTGTCCAGGCTAGGCTCCAATTTGTGATCCCTCCTGTCTCATATCCCAGAGTACTGGGATTACAGGATTACAGGTGTGTGCCACCATGCCCAGTTTCCATCCTTTCTGTTTTTTTGTTGGTTTTTTTTCTTCTTTCATAAGAGGGTCTCACTATATCACTTAGTGTGGCCTTTGGGTCTAGATCTTCCCACCTGTTCTCCTGAGTGCTGTGATTACAGGCCTGTGTCACTGTCCCCACCTCTTGAATTCCTTTCCATAATACAATAGCATTTTTTAAAAAGAATACATTACATAGGAGGTTTATTTGTGTGTATTTTTCTTTTCTTTTCTCTTTTCTCTTCTTTTTTGTGATACTGGGATCAAACCCAGGGCTTCATACATGGTAGCCAAGTGCTCTGACATTGAGCTACATCTGCAACCCTAATATTATTTTTTACTTCAACTGAAAGATAAATATATTTCCAGTTAATTCTTCCCGCTGCAAGAATTACATTTTCTTTAAAGAATTACAATTTTAAATATTTTCAAATGGAACATATATGTTGGGTTTTCTTAGATGTATGAAATTTGATATAATTATTTTAGATTTTTTTGAGAAAGGGTCTCACTTATGCAGTTCAGACTGGCCTTGAACTGTGTAGCCCAGGCTGGCCACGTACTTGCAGCAATCCTCCTGCCTCAGCCTCTTGAGTGCTGGGATTTTAGTCATGTGCCACCACGCCTGGATGATATAAATTTAAAAATATAAATTTGGTTTTGTGTATGAAGTAGAGTTATATGCTTTTACCAGTTTATAGTTTCTGTGTTGTTACCTCCCATACAATTAAGCTTTAATTATTAGAATTTACTTTATTGAGTGATAGAATTAGTTAAGGTTTGGAGGTATAGATACAAATGTATATGTACACATTTATACACCTAGTACTCTTAAGAAATGCTGATGGTCCTGTTAGTTTTCATGTTTTAGCAGGAAACGTGAACTTTTCCAAAGCAGCTACTAGGATTTTAAAATAATACTTATTATATTTAAAGTAGGAAAGGATTCTTTCTTATATAGAAATTGAAAAATAGTAAAATATAAAAAGTTGTCCAAAATCCTACCACCTGGAATCCTACCACTACTATTTTGTTCTATGTCCTAATACTTTTTCTTCTATATGATTATATTTCTAAATAAAATTGAAATTGTACATATGATTTTGTAACATTTTATTTAATATATTGTGAAATAAGTGTTTTTTGAGATTGTGTTAAGATTGAGATTTAAAAACTGACATATAGTTTATTTGTATTGGTGTTCTGTAGTTTTTTGTTTTTTTGTTTTTTGGGTACTGGGGCTCGAACTCAGGACCTTGCACTTGTGAGGCAGGCACTGGAACCACTGAGCTAAATCCCCGGCCCAAAAATATGTACCTTGCTGGGTTTTATTTATTTATTTTTTTGCTACCAGGGATCGAACTCGGGTCCTTGTGCATGTGAGACAGGTGGCAGCACCACTGAGCTAAATCCCCGGCTTGGTGTTCTGTAGTTTTTACCATTCTTCTATTGATAGTACTGGTATTGGTACTTACAATTTTTGCATATTGTAATTAGATGAAATCTTTACACATTAAGAAAAATATATATGACTTTTATTGCAATAAATTCCTAGAGGTAAAATTATTTAAAAGATATATGAACAACTGAGCATGGTGGCACACATCTGTAATCCCCAGATACTTGGGAAGCTGAGACTGGAGGATGGAAAGTTGGAAGCCAGTCTGGGCAACTTAGGGAGACCTTGTCCCAAATGAAAAATGGAGCTCAGTGCCAGACAACTTGCCTAGCATGAGTGAGGCCCTTGCTATAGTCCCAGTACCCACCACATCTGTAGACAAAAGATATAGGAACATTTCAAAAGCTTTTTCTACATATCTACAAATTGTTCTCCAGAGAAGATTTTTTAAAATACAAGTTAAATTTCCCTTATCCAAAATGTTTGGGGGCAAAATATTTCACACTTCATATTTTTTTTGGATTTTTTTTTTTGGATTTTGGAATATTTGCACATACATGAGGTTAGTGTTTTTTTATTTGTTTGTTTGTTTATGACAGTCTTGCTTTGTAGTTCAGGGTGGATTTGAACTCATTATGTATCCTAGGCTGGCCTTGAACTCATGGCTATCCTCCTGCCTCAGCCTCCTGAGTGCTGAGATCACAGGTGTACACCACCTTGCCCAGAATGATCTTGAGGATGGGACCCAAGTCTGAACACGAAATTTGATTTTATTTTTCTTATATACCTTATATAAAAAGACTGAAGTGTTTTGTTGTTATTTTCATGGTGCTAGGGATGGAACCAAGGGCCTTGTGAGTGCTAAGCATGTGTTGCACCACTGAACTCCATCCCCAGCCCTGAAGGGAATTTTATACACTATCTTTAGTGCACCTGTGTTTTGAATGCAACTTGTCACATGTGGTCAGGTGCAGAATTTTCCACTTGTGGCCTCAGGTCAGTGCTCATAAAGTTTCAGGTTTGGGGACATTTTGGCTTTTAGATTTTTTGATTAAGAATGTTCAATCTGTAATTTTTTTTTTTTTTTTTTAAGAGTAGGAACCATTTATTGGGAGAAAGAAAGCTTCTGCCTAAGAGAGACAGAAGGGGGACCGGAAAGTGGGTTGCCCCAATCTGTAATACTTTCATTGAGATATAATTCACATACCATGCATTTTACTCATTTGAAGTACTCAGTAACCATCATCACAGTCAATTTTAGAACATTTCCAAAAATGTCTGAACCTATTTAGGTTTTTAATATTATAAAAGTGTTTCTGTTGTTTTGTTTTGTTGAGATAGCGTTTTACTAAGGTTGACCAGGCTGGGATCCTTTTGCCTCACCCTACCCAGTCTGGTACTACAGGTTTGCACGCCACACCTGACTCCTAAAAGCTTTTTTTTCCTTTTTTTTGGTACCAGGGATTGAACTCAGGACCTTGCTCTTTTGAGGCAGGCAGCAGAACCACTGAGCTAAATCCCCATCCCAAAAGCTTTGTTTTTAAGAATTGCATTTATTTGTGACTTTTAAAGTATAGTACGAGCCAGGCATAGTGGCAAATCCCTGTAATCTCAGGTAATCTGAAGGCCAAGGCCAAGAGGAATGGTTGAGACCAGCCTGGGGAAACATAGTGAGAACCTAGGCTCAGAAAAAGAAGAAAGGGTTAAAGTGTACTACAATATACAAGAACACAATGACTTGTATGATGCATACTTTTATATACCTTTATGAGAGATTTTTAGAAGGTCTTCCATGAAAAATGTACCTATGTCCTATGTTAAGAAACCTGACAGCTGTGTGGTGGCTCAGATATATAATGCCAGCACTTGGAAGGCTGAGGCAGGATCACCATGAGTTTGAAACTAGTGTGGGCTAAAAAGTGAGTTCAGGGCCAGCGTGAATTATACAGCAAAATCCCATCTCTGAATGAATTAATTAATGAAGAAATCTGAGAAGGATTTAGTTTATGAAACAAAGTATGAGATGAGTTTTTTGAATTATAAAATTATTTTCATGTCCAATCAAGATACCTTTATTGAGAGAACTTTTATGTGGTTTAAAATATATTTTCTTTCAAGTTTGATTCAAAATAACCTTATATTTTTATTTTTGGGGGACAGGGTCTCATTTATATAGCCCAGGCTGGTCTTGAACTCACAGTGATCCTCCTGTCCCAGCCTCCTGAGTGCTAGGATTACAGCCATACACCACCATGCTTAGCTGAAACAACTCATTTTTTTGTTTGTTTGTTTTTTGTTTTTGAAACAGGGTCTCACTATGTTGTTCTGACTGGCCTTGAACACATTGTGTTCCCAGGCTGACCTCGAATTTGAGGGACTCCTCCAGCCTCAGACTCCCAAGTGCTGGGATTACAGGCATGTACCACCATCCCCAGTTTGAAAAAACTCATTTTAGAAAATTTAAGAAAAATGTGTTCTATTTATATATTTCACTGTAGTAAATTTGTTACCTCATAAAAGCATGATATTCTTTTTATTAAGAGTGGTTTGATTTGCTCTAATTGACCTTTACTTCTAAACCTTGTTCTGTGGTTCTGTTTGCTTTAAAGCCTGTAACCTGAACCCTTTTTTTTTAACTGGGTGGGCAGTGGAGAGCGGTTCAGGAGTTAAGGTCAGAGTTCCTGTCCCCAGTTCACCTTACCATTGAGGATCAATCTTCTTGTCTTTGAATAGAGATGGAAATACCTACTTCTTGGAGTCAGATGGATTCCCCCCCCCCATACAGAGATCGAACTCGGGACCTTGTGCTTGGGAGGCAGGTACCAGAACCACTGGAGTCAGATGGATTTTAACTACAAATGCTAAAAGAGTACCTAGGATTGTGCCAGGCACATAGGTAATGTTTTTAAAAACAAATAAGATATGCTGGGGCTGTAGCTCAGTTGTAGAGCACTTATCTAGCACGGTGCAAGACTCTGGATTTAAATCCTCAGTACAAAAGAAAGGAGGGAAGAGGGAAGGAAAGAAGAAAGGAAGGAGGGAGGGGAAAGAAGGGGGGAAGGATAAAAAGAGGAAAGGAATTAGGGAAGGAAAAGAGGTTGGATTTGGTGGTTCATGCCTTTGTAATCCCAGCACTCTGGGAGGTGAGGCAAGAGGATTACAACTTTGAGCCCAGCCTGGGCTCTGTCTCAGAAGATTAAGAGGCAACCACTTTCCGGTCCCCCTTCTGTCTCTCTTAGACAGCTTTCTTTCTCTCAATAAATTTTTCCTACTGTTAACTTCTGTTGTTCCTAGAATTCATTCTTTGATTTTAGAGACTGGTCGGAGTTATAAGAGTTTGCTTTTATTCCATAGGTTGTAACTTTGGTCTTTTTGTTTTATAGTCTAAATGGAAAATTCCTTGTATGTGACTTGTTTTCCCATTTGATTCCTATTTAATCAGCTGTACTTGTAATCCACTTTCTGGTCCCCCTTCTGTCTCTCTTAAACAGAAGCTTTCTTTCTCTCAATAAATTTTTCCTACTCTTAAAGAGGGAGAAAAATTTAAAAAGGGCTGCTATGTAGCTCAAGTCTTTGGGTTTAATTTTCAATACTGAAAAAAAGAAAAGAAAAAGAAGAATTGTATACAAAATGAACTTGTGCTTAGTCATATGTTTAGTGGATGAAGAAATGAATTCAGTTGCCTAAAGTCACTTTCATAGAAATTAAATGTTGAACTGTTAACTAATGCTTCTCAGTTGGTAAGAGAATTCATGCTGGTGCAAGTATGAACATGAAGTTAACTTTCGAGTCCAAATTACTTCCACTGTTGTTTTTACAACTTCGTGGTGGCTGTAGCTGCACCAAAGCTTAGTGTTCTGATAGATGATGTAGAATGTGAATATTTAATGTGAATTTCTAATATTCTTCTTATTTTTAAAACTTTTGAATATAAATAATTGAACCTAAAATACTAAAGTGTAAAACTGATGAACTAAAAAAAAAAACCAAGTAGCACCCAAACTAGTTTTAACAGGAAATAAAAATTTAATTTTAGATATAATAAATTGCTTAGTACTTTAAACCCTTCATGTAGTTTTTGGCATACATTCTCTTTCTGTCTTGTGGGGAATAGAGAATCCAAGAGTACAAGAAAGTAAAATTTGAACATTTACAAAATTTAAGAACCCGTATCAAAGACTATTTCACTATAATTTAACAATTTCAAGCCAGGCGTGGTGGTTGCATGCCTGTATTCCCAGCACTTGGAGGGCTGAGTCAGGAAGATCGTTGCAAGTTGGAGGCCAACCTGAGCTACATAGTGAGTTTAAAGCCAGCCTGAACTACATAGCAAGACCCTGTCTCAAAGAGTTGGTAGGAAGAAAAAGTAGTAAAATATGTGAATGAACTTGTTAGTTTACTAGACTTCATAATAAATGGAACAAGATGACTGATTGAAGTTACTTAGTTGGTATAATTTTCATTGTGAGCTAATACTTTTGTTGTAAGAGACTGGAAATTAATATACATTTTCTTCAAATGGTAATGCCATGTCTTCAATACTGGATGTTTTCAAGAACAAAATGAAGACAGTTGTAGTTAAACCAAATAGATAGAGAGATACACAGTGTTTTACTAGTCAGTTTTGTATTGATATAAGATAATTCAGTAGTAATGTGGTTTAGCAAGGAAAAAATAAACTATGTAGCAATCTAAAATGTTTTATAATTTAATGGAATTGTAGTTAAATGAACACTGTGGTTATATTTGGTTAACATTGTTTATGGTTAAATGAAATAAGATACAGGTTTTTGGATTTGCTTGTGGGGTTGGTTGGTTTGTATTTTGTTAACCACTTAACAGTGTACCCCAAGTGTAACTGAGGCAGCACGTTTTGTTTACATAGTGACTATCCCAAGTGTCTCTCAGGCAGGGGTCATTTCAACCAGTCCATTCTTGTTTGCACAAGATATACTTTTACGTCTGTTTGTTTCATATTGACTATCTTTTGCATACTTTCAAAATTTAGGGGCTGAGGATTTAGCAGTGGGCCAGGGATTTAGCTCAGTGGTTCTGCCGCCTGCCTCGCAAGCGTAAGGTCTCAAGTTTGATCCCCAGTACCAAAAAAAAAATTTAGAACATTGTATTTGTCTTTGATGTTTGTTTCTAGTGACAACTAGTAAGTTTTGTTTATTTTCTTTTACTAATTCATGTTTATTTCTGAAAAATAATCTATAATTTGGTGCTATAAGCTATAAAAACTCATATAAATACATTAGATATAATCTTTATACTTCTCCAGAACTCAGTGATGTTCTTTTGCAATACAAAATGAAAATGTCGCTGGGCATGGTGGTGCACTCCTGTAATCCCAGCACTCGGGAGGCTGAAGCAGAAGGATCGCCATGAGTTTGAGGCCAGCCTTAGCTACATAGTGAGCTCAGGGCTAACCTGAACTACAAAGCGAGACCCTGTCTCAAAAAAAAAAAAAAAAAAAGACACGTTTGGGATACCAATACTGAATTAGGAAGAAAGCCCCAAAAGATCTGGAAAAGAAAAAACTAAAAAAGGGAGAAATGTTAGCATATCAGAGAGGAAAAGTCTGTGTTATGAAATGGAAAGATGAAAAGAATGTCTCCTTATTGTCAACTATTTGTAATCCAGAAATGATAGAACTTGAAAGAAGAAACAACCAAAAAAATTCCAGCAGTAGTCAGTGATTATAATAATTTTATGGGTGGTATTGACAAGAGTTGACCAACATCTAACAAGCTATCCTGTAATAAAAAAGCAAGGATGGGGCCCATGGATTTAGCTCAGTGTTCAATCCCCAGTACTGGAAAAATAAAGGGGGGGGGATATTATTATAAAATATTTATGTACTTTCTTGACCAAACAATATGAAACTCATTTGTTATTTATTCAAAACAAGGGCATTCAAAAAGTCATTTACAATTTAGATTAGGTCTAATAGATCAAATAATTGAAAAATATATAATAGTGAAACACCAACCAAGATGTTCATCATTGACATCACCATTACATTTAGTGGGTAGGTCCGGGGATTTATAATCGCTCAGTGGTGCTGCCGCTCAGTGCAAAGTCCTGAGTTGGATCCCCGGTACCAGAAAGAATTTTGTAGTTATGCTGATTTACTTGAGTTTGTTTTCCAGCACATAGATCTGATTGCTAAGTCTCTTCTTCTGTGATTTCTTTCTTTTGCCACAGTACTAACCTATTTCTTCAAACCTTATTTTTGTAAGCATTTATAGGATGTTTTGGCTTAGGTTAGTTTTGAAAAGCAATGTAAATTGTCACTGTCCAGTAGGATTTTCAGTGGTGATGGAAATATTTTGTTATCTGTGCTGATCACTATGGTAGTGCTCTCTGCATATTGATTTTAAATACCTGAATATGGGTAGTATAACTGAGGAACTAAATTTTTTTTACTTAATTTAACTTTAATTTGTTTAAATAGTTTCATGTGGCTAGCAGAAATTAGATGTTCTTAATAAAAAGAATTAAGTACTGTAGAAGTAGATATATTTTCAGTCTTTATTGTTGTGATTACTATATTTGTGTGTGGTGTTTCAAAATCTTATTTTTCCAGAATGGTCACTAGTTTAGTAAATAAATACATTCACAGGAAATTTAGTTGTTTAAAAGCCAGAGTATTTTAAAAAATCTTTTAATTGATACAGTTATGTACTATGTACTACTGACCAACAAAGTGACTTAAACACAATGCATTTCCTTCATTTCAGTATATTTTGGACTAATTATGGTAAAATAATATTTAAGGCTTGAATCTTTTTATCACATGGAATACTTGACTAAACTATGTCTTTTTACCATAGTCATACCTCAGAAACTTCTGAAACAAACTTGAGAGGAAATGACTTTGTCTAATGATCACCTTTGTCTTTCTCTAGCTTTTCTGTGTGACTGATTTTGATTCCATTAATCCAGTTAGCCCTCAATCAGTGTATTAGATTATACTGTTTTATAGTAGCATATTACTCTCTGAAACTGTCTTGTTTATTTAACCTCCATGCACCAGAACCTTTATTTTTTCTTTTAATTTCCTGGGACCTAGAGGAGAGCCTGTATGTGGTTGGTATCCAGTAATGGACCATGTCACAAAAATAGGACTCTGCAAGAAAAAAAAATTTATAAAATGAGATTTGAGTCTGGCAAAGGCAAGGCAAGACTCAGTTTCATGGTGGTGTTGGTGTGGCTAATTCATGCTGATCAGTTTAGAATGATTTTGTATAGAAAAGTTTCTCTGGGAATTCTGTTTGTTGGTTTTGTGACACATAGTCTTGCTGTGTACTCCAGGCTGGCCCCAAACTCGCAGCAGTCTTCTTTCCATAGCCGCCCATGTACTGGGATTACAAGTGTGTATCACTAGGCCTGGCTGGAACCCTTATTTTGAAAACAAGTGAACCTTTGTTCAGACATGCAATATATACCAAATAAATTTTGTCTAGATAGAGTAGGAAAATGGAAACGAAAGTGGGAAAATATTTCCATGGTCAGTAACAGATACAGACAGTTTGCTATAAACAGAATTTGGCTGATACTGATTTGTGCTACCTGTGAGTAGAGATCTTATATTCTTTTTTTTTTTGGTTTGTTTTGTTTTGATACAGGGTCTTGCTATGTAGTTCAGGCTGGTCTTGAACTCACTATGCAGCCCAGGCTGGCCTCAAACTCATGGCAATTCTCCTGCCTCAGTCTCCTGAGTGCTGGGATTATAGGCATGTGCCACCACACCTGGCAAGAAATCTTATATTTTTTTGTAGTAAATTAGGTGACGTAATTGCCCATTTTAAAATGCCAACATGAGCCCAGGCCTGGTGGCACATACCTATAATTGTATGGGATGGCACATACCTATAGTTGTCTGGGATGGCCCCAAACTTGCAATCTTCCTGAGGCTTTTTCTTTTTTTTTGGTACCAGGGATTGAACTCAGTACTTTGCGCTTGTGAGGCAGGCACCATGCCACTGAGCTAAATCCCTGGCCCCTCTTTTCTTTTTTAAAAGCTGTGTTATTGTGCGTTTAAATTAACACACCTAAATAATAATAATTATACTGTTATGTTTACTACTACAAATTTTCTTTTCCCTTACATATTTATGTGAAAATTGGCCACAAATTCAATGTGGCTTAGAGATTTTTTTGTTTGTTTGTTTTTGGTACTGGGGATCGAACTTGGGTCCTTGAGCTTTCGAGGCAGGCGGCGGAACCACTGAGCTAAATCCCCAGCCTTGGCTTAGAGATTTTGGTTGTCAGAAATTGAAAATTAAATATTTTAGTAAAAAAAGGAACCTACTACATTATCGTATCATGCATAGTAATGGCTTTACTACCATTTTCTTATTTGTGTCAGGTCTAAAACTAGAATGAAAGTGAACTCCTGAGCGTGGAAAGCAGCAGTGGCTGTGCCAGTGAAATAGGAAGAAATCATTTCCATTTCTTCCGCTTATGTGAAAGATGTCAGCAGCAACCCATCAGTAATTAAAATCTAAAGCAACAGGGCCGGGGATTTAGCTCAGTGGTTCCACCACCTGCACCACAAGCGCAAGGACCCGAGTTCGATCCCCAGTACAAAAAAAAACAAACTAAAGCAAGAGCCTGTCTAGGCTGTCCAGGGACAAATTGTAGGTCACATTAGCATATCTGTATCCATATATAGGACTGTTTAATGTTGTAATGGGATAAGACTTCTTTTTTAAGTGATATTTCTATTTTAGGCACCCCATATCTCAGGTTAATGAATCTAAGAGAATTCCCCTCTCTCCTATTACATGCTTTGCAGGGGTATTAGTGAAAACAAACAAAGTCAGTGGAAATGCTTTCAGAAAAGGTTCGTTTCTTAGGGGATAAAGCAAACCTGTAGTGTGTATGAAATTCATCCTGTTAACGTATAGCCTGTGGCATTTCAATAATGAGTTATTTAGTGGCTCTTTTTTGTGTGTTTTGTTTTGTTTTTTTCAGATGGGGTCTTGCTTTGTAGTTCAGGCTGGCCTTAAACTCACTATGTAGTTGCTCCTCTAACAAATTTAGTGACTTAAGCAACACAGACTTATTATCTTGCATTTTTGAATCTCAGAAGTCTGTCGTGAATCTGGCTGGGCTAAAATCAAGATACCAGCAAAACAGCATTCCTGTGAAGGTCTGGAGGAAGAGTTCCTCCCCTTGCCTCTTCTCCCTTCTCCAAGTCTCCAGCATTCATGGCTTCTGGTCCTCTTCCAGTTTCAAATCCAGCAGCATAGTGTCTTCACATCTCTCTCCAATTCCCCCTCCCTTCCTTTTCTCTTAAAAGGGTTCACCCAAGTAGCACCCAAGAAACAGGGTAGTATCATTGTGGCAGGGTTGTGTTTTCTGCCTCGCTGTGTTCATTTAGCAGCTTTCTTCATTCACTTACTGTATTAGGCCTGGGGTGCAGCAATGTGCATGCTGTGAAAGGCCCCAGTTCCTTTGTTAGAAATGAAGTAGTGTCATTTGTTTTTCTGTAACTAAAGAAACACTTCTACACTTTGCTTTGGAAATTAAAGATAAGTATGAATTTCAAGTATCAATACTTGGCAATTCTGTGAACAGTGAGCTACTCAAAGACACCTCAAATATAGTATGACATTGTAATGTAAAAATAGACTTTGTGTTTAGGATAGTGTTTGTATTAGTTTGTAAGTGATACAAAAGAAGGATGTCATTTTATTAGAGATCCAAGTTCTTTTTATATGTTCAACAGTAATCCCATTGTGTCAGTTCATCTTAATCCCATAATGGTAGCTATAATTTTTATGCACTGATAGGAAATAAAAAGCTTCATGTTATGACATACCTAAGACATGAAAAATGTCATGGGAAAATATGTATTGTAATAAGTTGTTAGTTCATATATGCTTGTAGAATTATTTTTAGATATATGATATAAGAAAACATTAAGTATGGTTATATAAATGTTTAGTTTCTTGGAAAAAAGATTTTTTATAGTTTATGACTCTTAGGGATGATATGTTTATACTCTGTTTCTAGCACTTAATAAAATATCTTATAATTTAACTTTTCTAATGAAAATATTGCTTGCTAAATAAAAAGGATTAAACACTGAGACTTTTGAAAAAGTTTTAAAATAATTGGAACAAAATTTTTTTGTTGTATTTTCTCTTTATGATCTGATGACCTGTTTCCAGTTTGGTTTGGTTTTGAATGTGTAAATGATCATACTACAGATAGATACATTCTAAACTTTATTCGTGAGTCCTGTCTTAGGGGAAAAAGCAAATCTGTAGTGTATGTGAAGGTCATGCTGTTAACATATGCCTGTAGCATTTCAATAATAGTAGTTATTTAATGGTATTAGCTCGTCTTTGTTTGTTTGATTTGTTTCATTTATTTTTAAAATTTTATTTCTTTTGTATCAGAGATCGAACTCGGGACTTTGCGCTTATGAGGTAGGCAGCGGCACCACTGAGCTAAATCCCTTACCCCATTATTTATTTATTTATTTATTTATTTAAATTTATTTATTTTTTGAAACCAGGGATTGAACTCAGGATCTTGTGCTTGTGAGACAGGCATGGTGCCTCTGAGCTAAATCCCTGGCCCTGTTTTGTTTTGTTTTTTGAGACAGGGTCTCACTTTGTAGTTCAGACTAGCCTTGAACTCACTATGTAGCCATGGCTGGCCTCTATCTTGTGAAAATCTTCCTGCCTCAGCCTCCTCTGAGTGCTGGGATTACAGCTGTATACTGCCGTGCCTAGCTAGCTCATATTAAAATATTTAAATTGTTAATCCAATTCTGTGGCCTCTTTCTGTAATACTCATTTCTGTTTAGTATTCATTTATTTATTTATTAATAATGTGCCTGGCGCTGTAACTGGCTGTGGGAATTCAGAGATGATATAGTAAGTACCATGTCCACAACATAAACTTCCATTCTCGCCATACTGTCTGATATCTTAAATTGTTTTTATTTCCCAGGGTTACATATCTGTTTTCATTAAATGCTTCTAATTTGGTTTTACAACATAGCAAGGAAAGCCCTTCAAAAATCTAGACCACTTGAAACTCATGACATGAAATTAAGAAAGCTCCAAATGAAAATTCTTGTAGATACTGGTTTACTCTCATTGAAGAGCAGCTCTTCCTCCCACCTCAGGTTAGAACTTTTTTTTTTTTTGGAACCAGGGATTGATCTCAGGACCGACCTTGCCCTTGGGAGGCAGGGCCAGCACCCTGGCCCTAGGACTTATTTCTTAAGCCTGCTAATGTTTGAGGTTCCCTGCACACTTTCCCTATTCCCATATCCCCAGCTTCTCAAATCTGGATATTTTCCTTTGTTATACAGGGAGCTTGTCCCTTTCTATCAGCAGGGACTCTGTCTTGTTTACCTTTTATCTCCCCTTGCCTGGTAGATTCATTCTGTTGGGGTTCATAAAGTTGTAATCCTTGTTATCTCTTTCTAGAATATCCTTCAGAACACTTTGGAGTGCTAGTTTGGTGGTCATGCATTTCCTTAACTGTTCTTTGTCATGGAAGTATCTTATTTCTCCATCAATTTTGAAAGATAGTTTTGTGGGATATGTCAGTCTAGGTTGGAGGTTGTTTTCCTTCAGGGCTTGAAATACTTCACTCCAAGCTGTCCTTGATCTTGAGGGTTTGTGTTGAGAAGTCTGCTGTGATTTTGATAGGCTTTCCTTTATAGATGATTTGTTTCTTTTCTCTAAGAGCTTTTAATATTCTGTTCTTGTGTTGAATTTCTGGATTTTTTTTTTTTTTTTGTACCAGGGATTGAATTTAGGACCTTTCACTTGTGAGGCAGGGGAGGTGCCACTGAGCTAAATCCCTGGCCCTGGAATCTTGACTGTTATATGCCTTGGGGAATATTTTTTTGATCATGGCTAATTAGAGTCCTATATGCTTCATTTATCTGTATGTCAAAATCTTCTTCTGTCTGGGAAGTTTTCTGCCATTACTTCTGTGAACAGGTTTTTTAGGTTGTTTGTGCTGTCTCCTGTTTTCTCATTTACTCCAATTAATCTTATGTTATTCTGTGCATCATCTAGCAGCTGCTGGATTGGTTTCTTGTGATCCATTGCTATTTTTAAGAAATCTCTCTTTTCATGATCACTAACTGCAAGCCTCCTGTCTTTTATATCTGATGTTCTGTCCTCACATTGGCTTATTCTGCTGCATATACTTTCAAGGGAGTTTTTAATCTCCTGGATATTTGTTTCATGGATTCCATTTCTTTCCTGTTCTGAGCATTCAGGGTTTCCGTTTTTTTCCTATCCTGGTCGTTCATGGTTTCCATCATGTTCCTGAGCTCCTCTATTTCTTTGTATCTGCTCTAGCATCGCTAAGCATGTCTTTCATTCTGGTCACCATCTCTGTAGCTATCTGAGAAATTATTTCTGCTTTGATTTTTTTCTAAAGCCTTGCTTATCTGCTTTGTTACTTCTGCTGTTACTACTTCAGAGAGTCCAGGTGGGTGGCTTTTGGATTGTTCTACCTCATTGCCCCCGGGTTTTGCCTTTGGTGAGCTGAAAGTTGGGGAGGGGGTTGCATCTTGTTTAAGTGTCTTCTTATTTTCTTTTTCTTTTTTTAAAGTTTAATTCCTGGGTTGATGCTTATAAATTGCTTATAGTGAGTAGCTTTATTGCCAGTATTCAGAACCCTTAAGAAATGACTACTTCTAGGGCCAGGGATTTAGATCAGTTGTTCCGCCTCCTGCCTCACAAGTCCAAGGTCCCAAGTTTGATCCCCAGTACCAAAAAGAAAAAAAAGAAATGACTACTTCTCAGAAGTGTCTTCCAGGTGTAGCTGGCCTTTGAGTTTTGAGTCTGCTGCTTGATCCTTTCTGTTCAATTTATTAGGGATGAGAAGTTTCTGCCTACTTGCCCCAGCCACTGGTTCTTTGGCACTGGCCTATAGTTTGTTTTTTTAAGACCCTTGGGCAATCTCAGTCTTGGTATACTAGGAGGAACAACCGATTAGCACACTTATGTCACCTTAGCTAAAGTAGTACAATCAACAATAAGAATAGCATCAAATACAACCTGGAAAATGATAAACTGTGGTAACTATTAATTTGCTACCTTTAACTACATGAACTAGATTTGTGGTTATATAAAAATCTAGTACACATCTGGAAATTGTATGCAATAAATAAGCCATTAATATGGCAATTTTACCCTTAGGGGAGAAGATTTTAAAGGGGTTGGGGGAAATAAATAGAAATAGAAGAAGAAGAGGTCAGAAGCAAGGATGGAGGACCAACTTTAGGAAACTAGTAAAGAAGGCAGGGGGAAGAGAAAAGGAAGAAATGAGAACAAGAACAGAACAGAACATCCACCAAAAAACTAGAAACCATGTTCAAAGAATGAAGAAAAATCAAAACAAAAACCAGGGCCAGGGATTTAGCTCAGTGTTTTCACTGCCTGCTGCACAAGCGCAAGGACCCCAGTTCAATCCCTGGTACCAAAACAAACAAAAAACAAGAAAGGAGGGAAAAAGAAAGAAAGAAAAAAAAAGGAGAAAGAGAGGAAAAAAGAACTGTCCAATTCAAGGTGTGTCTCTGCTATCACTGCTAGGCAGTTTGGGAAGACAGAGTCCAGAGCAAAACTGATTAATCCCAGCAAGCCAGCTGCAGCTTCAGAGTGGGGTAGTGGATAATCCCAGCCCACCTGCCCTTTAGTTCCCTTGAAGTTCAGTCTGGTTTCTGGCTATGAGGCTGGAATCAGATTCCTTGAGCCTACAATGGTCTGTGTACCTCCTGCTGATTTGAATTCTGTTCCCTGATCTCCTGCTGACTTGAACTCAGCACCCTCACCAAGACACCTGAGAGCCACTAGATGGAGTCAGCGTGCTGACTTGAACTCAGCACCCACATGAGACACCAGAGAACCATTAGATGGAGTTGGCCTGTAGTTGTTCTGAGCTCTGAGCTCATTTGGCCCCTCTCCAAGATGGCTACTGGCCAGTCACCTTCTGCTGGTTAATATCTGAACCCAGATAACTCACCAGCTGCTACAGTTCACTGCATCCACTGCTCCGTTCCACTGGTGCATTTCTCTGTGGAGGCCTCTTGATAAGGATGAAGAGTCACCAAACAAACTTTGTACTTTGATGACCTATATCCCTGTTACCACTTTCAAAAATCTAGGTAGTGACTGGGCATGGTGGCACAAAGCCACCCAGTGCACAGGGGCAAAGGAGGATCAAAAGTTCAAGGCCAGCCAAGACAACATAGTGAGACCTTGGCTCAAATAATCAATCCACCCTCCCCAAACAAAACATAACGGAAGAAAAAAAATCACCAGTATTATTTGTTTTGTTTTTATTATTCAAGCATCAAATTCACATTTTATTTTTCCCTCACTTACTGAGTGGTCAGTCTTACACTTTTGCTCAGTTGCTTGATTAAATGTCACCCAACAAATCTTGTTCCAGACAGGTAACTTCTGTTGATGTAATCTCCTGTTTGTCATTTTTAGATGTAGTGAGACTACTTTGTTTTGATGCATCTCATCAGTAGTTGTATAAAAATGGCATGAAGCCTGCATAGTGGCACACACCTGTAGTCGGAGCCACTCTGGAGACTGAGGCGGGAGGATCATGCCCACAAATTTGAAGCTAGCCTGGGCTGCATATTTAGTGAGATCATCTCTTTTAAAAAAAAGACGCAGTTTGCTTCATATCTTAGTAGAAATTGAGTAAAATCGTGTGAAAATGTAGAGAACACATTCTTCCCTGAATTTTTTTTTAAAGCATATTTTTCCAGTTTAACTCAGAAATTAGGTAGCAGTTTAGAGTGGTTTTGGTTTTTTTTTTGGTACCAAGGATCAAGCTCAGGACCTTGTGCTTGAGAGGCAGGTGCCAGAACCACTGAGCTAAATCCTCAGTTTAGAGTTCTTTTTTTAAAAAGTCTACCTTGGAAATTGCCGTTAAGTCAGGACACACAGGTAAGGCTTACTGTAGCTAGTATTTATGTAGCAAAATGTTGTAAATCTTTTGTGGCAGAAGTGACATTTATTAGTATAATTATTGCAGAGTCATGCAGGAAAATGTTTCCTTCTAAATCATAGCCTTAAACTTTCAAAGAATCAGCCACAACCAGAATGATATAAACTTCTTTAAATGATTTGATGTTCCACCAGCAGTCTTGAATCGCATTTTTTTTTTTTTAAAGACAGGGTCCCACTATGTAGCCCAGGCTGACCTCCAACTCAAAGCAATCCTCCTGCCTCAGCCTCCTGAGTGCAGGGATCACAGGAGTGTGTCACCAGGCCTGGCTTTGAATTGAATAATTTTGACACCCTCAAACTTTTATTAAGAAAGCCACAGGAGAACTGAAGCTTTATTAAGCATCTGTAGAGGTAATGCCATTATATAATGGCCTTAAAGTCTGAAAAATCCAATATTGGTATTACTGTGGGAATATAACAAGTTGGAAGAAAACTGTCCAAATCTCAGAAATAATAATGCTTTTGCACAGTAGTGGCTAAAACTTTAAAAAATGTCTATACCTACCAAGGTATAACATTTGAATGCCATTAAAAGTATTTTATTTTGTTTATGGCAAATAGTAAATTTTGTTACGTGAAAATAGTGTTTATTTTCTCAAAGGATAAAATAATCTAAAGATAACTGGAACAACCACTTCCATTTGTAATTTTGTTTGTATTTCCCTGACAAAAATTTTTAAGCAAGATCTATTTTGTTTGAAAGATTGACATTGAATTCAATCACATGACATTGAATTCAATTGACATTGAATTCAGTCACGGAACCAAGTTTGGCTGTTGCTTTTTGTCTATAATGCGGACTAGACTAGATTTTGTCAATTCTGGCGCTTTTAGTGAATAAAAGGTAAATTATTGTTACTCATTTCCTTTTTTTGTTGTTTTTTTGGTTTGGGGGGGCTTTTTGGTACTGGGGATCGAACTTGGGACCTTGCGCTTGCAAGGCAGGCGCTGGAACCACACTCATTCCTTTTTGATGCTGCAGAAATGTGGTCAGGTACTTAGAACCAAGTGGGTGCTTTTTCTTTTGTTTTCCACCTTTTTGGGGGGCTGGGGTTGAAAAGTGATTAAAAAGGACACGATTTATAAGGGAAGAATATTGATTTTTAGTGTGATTATGTCTTATCTGGAGGGTAGAAATAGACCTTGCTTCTGTTCATATTTAGTATTTGTTGGCTTTTGCTGATTTTTTTTTTAAGGTACATATTTGAGTTCTTTAAAACTAAAATCAGCCAAGTGTGGTGGCTCACACTAGTAATCTCAGCACTCCAGAGGCTAGGGAGGAGGATCGCTGGGAGTTTGGGCCAGCCTGGGCTACATGGTGAGTTGAAGGCCAGCCTGAACTGCATATTGAGACCTTGTCTTAAAAAACCAAACCAAACAAAAAAGGCAAAATGGATCAAAGATCTAAATGGTAAAACAGAAACACTTAGTCTTCTGGAAGATAAAATAAATAAAATTCTAAAAGTCATAGGCATAGGCAAGGACTTTCTGAATAGAACCCTAGTTGCAAAGGAAGTAGTATCAAGAATCAACATGGGGGGCTGGGGATTTAGCTCAGTGGTTCCGCCACCTGCCTTGCAAGCACAAGGACCTGAGTTCAATCTCCGGTACCCCCTCCCCCCAAAAAATAAAAGAATCAACATGGGCCGGGGATTTAGCTCAGTGGCACCGCACCTGCCTCGCAAGTGCCAGGGTCCTGAGTTCAATCCCTGCTACCCCCCCAAAAAAAGAATCAACAGATACAGAATTATATCAAATTAAAAATCTTGCATAGCGAAAGAAACAACCACAGAGTGAAGAGACAACCTGCAGAATGGGAAAAAAAGTTTTCCATCTATTCCTCAGACAGAGGACTAATATCTAGAATATATAAAGGACTCAAAAAATGAGACCCTCCAAAATAGCCCAGTCAAAATATGGGTAACGGGGGGCGAGGATTTAGCTCAGTGATGCCACATCTGCCTGGCAAGTGCAAGATCCTGAGTTGATTCCCAGTATTGGGGAAAAGGGGGGGCGGGGACAACATTTTGAAATGAATAGACACTTCTCAGAAGAAGTACCAATGGCCAATAAATTCATGAAGAAATGTTCAACATCACTGGCCATTAGAGAAATACAAATTAAAACAACACGGGGAATCTATCTTACCTCAGAAAGAATGGCTATCAAGAAATAATAACAAATGCTGGTGAGACTGGAGGTGGGCTGGGATGGGGAGGAACCCTTCTACATTGCCTGGTGGGAGTGTAAACTAGTACAACCAGTATGGAAAGCAGTATGGAGATTCCTCAAAACACTAAAAGTAGAAATTCCATCTGACTGACCCAGCTATTCTTCTGGGTGTCTTCCCAAAAGAGTTAAGGGGATAATAGTACAGTGAAAACATGAATATCCACATTTATAATAGCACAACTCATGATAGCTAAATCTTGGAAGAGACCTATAGATCCATCAGCAGATGAATGGATAAAGAAAATGTGGTATTTACACACAATGGAGGGCTAGGGATTTAGCTCAGTGGTTCTGCTGGCTGCCTCACAAGCACAAGGTCCCGAGTTCGATCTCCGGTAACAAAAAAAAAATATCACAATGGAGTACTATATCATAAAGAAGGATAAACTGAACTCATTTGTAGGAAAATTGATGCACTTTGAGACTATAATGTTAAGTGAAGTAAATAAGACACACAAGCTTAAATATCGCATGATTTCTCATGAGAAATGCAAAGTACTGTATAAATAAAGAGCAAAATAAGAGATAATAGGAAGTAGGTACTAGGTCTTTCTCACAGGGGAAGGGGATCAAGAGAAGGAGAAAGGGGAGGGAAAGAGAATGAAAAAGAATTAAGATATGTTTGTGTTTTTTAAAAATATGTCTGTGTGTGTGCATGTGCATGTGTGTTTTGGGGTTTTTTTTGGTATCGGTGGTCGAACTCCGGACCTTGCGCTTGCGAGGCAGGGGGTGATGTTTTGTTTTCTGAAACAAGGCTTTGTTGTGTAGTTTAGGTTGGCCTGGAACTTACTAGGTAGTCCAGGCTGGCCTCAAAGTCGTGGCAATGCTCCTGCTTCAGCCTTCCGAGTGCTAAGATTACAGGTGTGAGGCACCATGCCCAGCTAAGAATTAAGATGTGTTGTGTGCATGTACCAACTCCACACAAGGAATGTAAACATTATGTACGACAAACATGTACTAATAAAAAATTAAAACTTTAAGAAAATAATCCCTACTCACTTTGAAAAATAGATGAACGGCTTATGGTTATAAAGTAAATATAATAGGGCCGGGGATTTAGCTCAGTGGTTCCAGCGCCTGCCTCGAAAGCACAAGGTCCCAAGTTCGATCCCCGGTACCAAAAATAAATAAATAAATACATAAAAATAAAGTAGATATAATAAAAATTACCTCCATTATTTTAAACACTATGCATGTTACATTACTGAAAATTAATTTTGAAATTATGAAGCCAAAATGGGTAATACAGAATGTATAGCTTGTAGTCCAAGGATTGTTCTGATCATACATTTAAAGGATTTGTGGAGTGTTTTTGTTAGTTTTGTTTTCTGTGGTTTTTGGTTTTGGTTTTTTGGGGGCAGTGCTAAGAATCAAACCCAGGACATTGTGCATGGTAGGCAAGTGCTTTACCCTGAGCTACACCCCCAGCTCTGATCATATATTTAGATTAAAAGATAAACAGAACACAGAACCAAAAAGAATGGAGTCTTTTTAAACCCTGGCATTGGGGTGTTAGCATTCTTTCTATAGATTAAGTTTTTTCAAGTTTTTACTTTATAGAGGCTCTGGTTTCACTCTTTAATAAACCCATATACTAGGGGTTTTTTTATATTAATTCCCCTCTCCCATTTTCTTCTTGGTTTAGATTTGGGGAAAAATAATAAAATAAAAATTTTTCTTGACACTAGAGATCTTTATCTTTTATCATTAAGGGTGAGTCATATTCTGAAAATTTTTTGAAGGATTCATCTATAGGAATTTCAAGTATAGGATCTGGTTTTCAACGCTGTCATTTAGTTAGAGATCAGAATTTGCCTTCATTTGATTCCTTTCTCTTTACAACTCAATCCATGCTTGCCTTTATGTGCCACGTTTTTTTTTTTTTTTTGGCTTTAAAACAAAATGATTTTCTAATTTTTAACATTATGTATCTTACAATGTATTTTTCTTTATTCAATATTTTTGCTGCAGAAATAGCCAAACAGTAAAAATGACAGATTTTCAAGGACCAGCATAGGCAGTTCATTACCATAGATTGTCTGCATGCACTCCATTCCTGTTACTATGGAAACACATCCAGACTGGGTTTATCATAAACCTTGAAAAATGCTCTTTACAACAGTTCACATAAAGAAACATCTGGATCCCTTGTTTGTCCTGCAGAGGGAGACCACCCTCTCCCTCTGTTTTGTGAGGAGCATGAGATAGTCCATTATTTCCCTAGCTCTAAAAGTTCTAATGTGAATTTATCAAGTACAACAGTTGTTTTTTTTTTAAAGTACACAGTTTTTTAAATGATTGATTATATTTACTGAAATAGCTTTGGAAAATAAAGATTTATGTTTATGCCAATTTAACTTGGCTATGGAAACTTCAGAAAAAAATTTTTTTAAAAGACAAGGTCTCACCATGTAGCCAAGGATGATCTTTTTTTTTTTTTTCTTTTGGTACCAGGGATCAAACTCAGGACCTTGTGCTTGTGAGGCAGGCGCTGAAACCACTGAGCTAAATCCCTGGCCTGCAGATGATCTTGAATTCATGGCAGTCCTCCTGCCTCAGCCTCCTGAGTGCTGAGATTACAGGCATGTACCACCATTCCCAGCCTTGTAATAATAGAATTTTTTAAATAAAAGAGCTTCCCCTCCCCCCCAGGGCCTTGTGCATGGTAGGCAAGTTTTCTATGGAGCCATGTACCCAGTTGGTTTTATTTTAAGAAGTGTCTCACTAAATTGCCTAGATTGGCCTGGAACTTGTGGTCCGCCTACCTCAGCCTCCCAAGTAATGACGATTACAGATGTGCATCACATTGCCTAGCTATACAATACCTTTTAAAATATATTTTGATCTTTTGTTAGGTTAATAAGCTCCCTGGAAGTTGATTTGACTTCATGCCCCTCTTTGGTGACTTTTAACCTTCCAGGGAAGTTTGTTCCAGAACCGAGTCACAGAGGTAGCTAGGTAAGCATTGTCAGTCAAATGTTACCTGAGTAGATTGCAACTGCTTTTCTCTTCAGTCTCCATGGACAGACCCTCAACAGCTCTTCAGAGTGTTTCACTTATATGTGACAACTCTTAAATTTACACAGTTTGGTTTAAAAGAGTGATTGAATTCGGGCCGGGGATTTAGTTCAAGTGGCACTGGGCCTGCCTTGTAAGCACAAGGTCCTGAGTTTGATCCCTGGTACCAAAAAGAAAAAAAAGATTGACTGAATTCTGTCCTCTGAGCCTTCCACTTGGTTTCCAAGAACATTTGAAATATGGGGTTAAATTTACTTCCTGCTCTTGAGAACTCACATAAATGAATAATTTCAGGGTTAATTCTAAGAGGTATACATAAGGTATTTTAAAAACACAGAGGAAAGTTACACAGGCTGTCTTAGAACTTCTGTGACTACTGCTTAGAAATAACATTTGGGGCTGGGATGTGGCTTAGTGGCGCCACGCCTGCCTGTCAAGTGCAAGATCCTGAGTTTGATCCCTGGTACTGCGGAAAAAAAAGAAATAACATTTTGTGCTCACAAGATGGTTAATTCTAAGCCACACATACAAAAAAAAGTATAGAAGGGCATTTACATACAGTAGACACAGGAGATCACATTAGTAAAGGCACAGAGGTGTGAAATCATATGTACATGGTAACCCTTAGTAATTTAACATTATTAGCAGAGTGCCTTAAGGGTAGATGGGTAGGTTGGGGTATTTGGCCTTTTTCTAAATAGTAGAAAACCATTGAAGAAGTTTAATCCAAACAGTGATGTGGTTAAATTTACAAGTTAACCTGGGAATATATTTAAGGAGAAGGTGGTCTGAAGACAGAAATAGGCCATTTGTGTAGCATACTAGAACCACTCTGATCCCAAAAGCCCTAACTAATATCAGTATGAGAAATTTCAGAATACAATAAAATATAAAGTTTTCCTTCACCGAGAAAAGATTGGCATTTCAAACATAGAAAAGAAAGAGAATATAAATGGCACAGCATATAATTCTATAAAGTAAAATCCAGCAAATGTACATTCTACCAAGAATTGCTCATTTTATGAATTTGTTAAAGCGACTTAAGCTACACATTTAATACATTGTTAATACTTAATTGATATGTTTGTGTGTATATATATATCCTCAAGCTGATCCTCTTGAAGCACATGACATGATTCCTTTTCCTTATTTTCTCTGCATCTGTGTTTTTTTAGGGGGGCCGTGGGGGTTGAGACAGGTTCTCACTATATAGCCCAGGCTGGCTTCAGACTCGCAGCAGTCCTCCTGCCTCAGCCTCCTAAGTGCTGAGGTTATAGGCATGTGCTACCTTGCCCAGCTGCATCTATGATTTGACTGAAGGATTCTGTAAACTTTTCTATTATCATTCCTCCCACAAATAAATTGTTAAATAAGAGCTCTAAAACTTTAGTTGGTAATTTCTTCTTTTTTTTTGCCTTTAAAGCTGTGGACAGCTACAACAAAATTAAGGAAAAAGTATTTATTGATTGATTTTATTCTTTTCTTATTAACCTTGAAAGCTTGGTCAGAGCAAGTTTACCCCACCTTCCCTCCACCCCACCAGTCCTGTGGTTTAGCCTGGGGCACTCTACCACTGAACTATCTATCCCCCAGCCCTCTTTATTTTTCTGTTTTGATACAGGGTCTAAGTTGCCCAGTTGAAATTGTGGTGCTTCTGCCTCAGTGCTTCCTCCCCACCCCCAGATCTAGGATTACAGATGTGTACCACAATACCTACTTGAGGAAGAATTTATGAGGAACCATCTGTGAACTGATTTCATTTCCTTGAAACTAAAGATTAGAACAATGGAAGACCAATACAATTATTTAGTCTCCCACCAAATTGTTAATTCTGGGGAGGGGAGTGGAGAAATGTAAAAGTTTTTTGTTTTTGTCATTGTTATTTGCATAATTAGTGATAACAGGAAATAAGCTAACTTTAAGAGCTGATGCTTTTTGAGTTTTTGGTGGGGTTTTTTTTTTGGTACTGGGGATCAAACTCGGGTCCTTGCGCTTTCGAGGCAGGCGGCAGAACCACTGAGCTAAATCCCCGGCCCCTTTAAGAGCTGATGCTGTGGAAGAGAGTTTGTGTTTGAATCTTCCATTTACTGGATGTGAGACTGTGACCTTGATTTTTCATTTTCTCAATGTGGATAGTAATAGTATTTCCACAACGGCATGTTCTGAGGAGTAAAATAATATGCAAATATAAGACACTTAGGATAGTATTGATATATAGTAAGCCCTGAAATGTTACCCACTCATATTATTATTAATTTATATTTAGTAATAAAATTCAGCATACTCTCCTCATGAGTGATTTATTAAGGACAAAGGTATGAGAATTTTGGGTGGCCTGTACCAGGTGGTTTAAATTCAGTGGGTAAAAACCCCCCAACTTCCCCAGCCTTCTTGTCTTTCATGGCCTCAGTGCCTCCTTTCCTGGTATTGTTTTTCCTCCTCAAATTCTCTAACTGTAGTAGTGATACAGTTTAATTCTTAGTCAACCTTCTGTTTTAGACTGCTTATTTTACAAGTCTTTAAGTCCTAAAATCTTACTGAAAGACTGCAAAGGCACTTAAGTCAGATCATGGTTGGTTGGTTGGTTGGTTGGTTGGTTTTTTACCAGTTCTGTGTGCTGACCATTGCAACAAATAGTATTAATAGCCAGTAGGTGTTGAGTTCTCGCTGTACACCAGGTACTGTCCAAAGTGGTGTTGGTGGATTAACTCTTAGTTCCTTGAATAACTCTATGTAACAAGGTAGACAGTTACAAGTATCTAGAATTTCTGGATAAGGAAGACTTAAGATTTAGGGATACTGAATAAATTATCTAAAGTCATATGGCTAACACACCTTGGGGTTGGGCTTTGGACCTGGCTGAATTGCAGCCTGTACTTTGAACAGTACTCAGTTGAGAGCCTCCTAATTAATAATGTCTTAACCATTGTATCAGTGTGTCTGCTGTTTGAAGGTTGATTGCCACACTCTGATACATATAAAAATCACTGTGTAAAGAAATGTATGTTCTGCTAAGCGTGCTGGCGCACACCTGTAATCCCAGCTGAACTGCTGAGAGTTTGAGGCCAGCCTGGGCTACATAGTGAGTTAGTTCAAGGACATCTTGAACTACATACATACTGTCTCAAAAAAAAAAAAAAAAAAGAAAATAGGTCCTAAGATATCTTTTTTTAAAAAAAACTGCTGCCTTGATTGGATTATTGGTCATTGTGCTGGAGGCATAATACAGAAAAGCACTGATTCATGCTTAATCTTTCTGAAAACTATAACTATGTGGACCATTGGCTTAGTATCAGAATTTAATGGAGGCTCTTACCAACTTAGGAACTTCCTTCTTTCCTTCCTTCCTTCCACCGGGATCAAACTCAGGTCCTTGCACTTTCGAGGCAGGTGGTGGAACCACTGAGCTAAATCCCTGGCCCTTAGGAACTTTTTTTTTTTTTTGGTGGTACTGGGGATCAAACTTGGGTCCTTGCACTTGCGAGGCAGGCGGCGACACCACTGAGCTAAATTCCTGGCCCAGGAACTTTTTTTAACTCAATAGTTTATTATGATTTATAAGTGTCATTTTAAAACTTCAGTCCATTATACCATGTAGAAATAGTATGAAAAAGTCTGTAAAACAAAACATACTTTAAACACATTTAAGTAAATAGATAATCTGAAATTTCAGATTGTTTTCTTTTTTTTATACTGGTGATCGAACTCAGGACCTTGCCCTTGAAAGGCAGTCGTGGCGCCACTGAACTGAGTTAAATTCCCGGCCCAATTTCAGATTGTTTAGTTGTTTCATTATTATGCAAGGTAGCCAAGTAATCCTTAACTTCAGTTGCAGTAAAGCCTCCTGAATCCAGTTCCATTGTAGATTCCAACTTCTATTTTATCCTGCCCTTCAAAGCTTTCCTTTGGAGTTAAGACAGCTGTAGGATGGCAACGTCAAGCACCAAATCTTCATTATGTCTGTCTCACAGAAAGTTTTCCCCTACACAGTTCTTTCATTGCTGTGGCCTTCCAGGCTAAGTAAATTTCAGATGGATCTAATGAAATAAGTCGTCCCTCATTCCAGTCACAAGTTAGAAACTCCAAATGGATGAATACCATCTGGCTGGTTGTATTATTGCAACACAGAAGCTACTGTCTGTACCAGCTGAGCTGTGGGGATGGGTTCTTGGTAAACAAGATAGTACTGCTGGGCAAGTTTCTGAGCTCTGTACACAAGCACTCTGTAATCTGGCCCTGTGCCACTGTTTGCCAAATGTATGTGTTTGGTAATTGAGTCTACTTGTCAATTTGGCAAGTTTACCATATGGACTGAAGCTTGTCAGTGAAATCTGTAACTATACTCTGCTGTCTTTACTCACAGAGCCAGCTGTTTTGTTTTAGAACCAAAGAACTTTGTAATCAGTTATATCCCTAGGTTGTTTTGTGTTTTTTTTGAGACAGGGTCTTGCTAAATTGTCCAAGGTGGGGTTCAAACTTGTGATTCTCTTGCCTCAGCCTCGCAAGATCTGTGATTATAGGTATGCATCACCATAGGTGGCTTTTTTTTCTTCCACCTTGAAACATTTTAAACCTTTAAGCCAGGTGCGGTGGCACAAGCCTGTAATCACAGCAGAGATGGGAGGCGAGGCAGGAGGATCACAAATTTGAGCCCAGCTTGGACAGTTCAGTAACTAAGACTCTGTATTTAAAAAATTTTTTTAAAGTCTGGGGATGCACTTCAGTGTGATGACTTTGGCTTCAGCTCCCAGTACAGTATCTCACACACACACACACACACACACACACAATGTTTAAACCTCTAAAAAAGTTTTTAAAAAATTACAGTCAACATCTAGATTAGCCAGTTAATGTTTTGCCTCATTTGCTTTATTCCAGATATATGCCCCCCCTCCCTTTTTTTTTGGTGCCAGGGATTGAACTCCAGTCCTTGCGCTTGCAGGGCCGCCAGCAGAACCACTGAGCTAAATCCCTGCCCCATTTTTTTTGTTTTGTTTTGGGTTTTTTGGAGCCATTTTAAAGTTTTAGAAGAGTTTTTTTCTTTTTTTGTTTTTTTGGTACCAGGAATCAAACCTCGGGAACCTTGGGCTTTTGAGCCAGGTGATGGAACCACTGAGCTAAATCCCCGGCCCTGAAAGTTTTAGATACTATACCATGATACTTTACCTTTAAATATTTCAGCAGGGCTTTCCATTTATTTATTTATCTATCTATCTATCTATCTATCTATTTATTTATTTATTTATTTATGAGACATGGTCTTACTATGTAGTTCAGGCAACCCTTGAACCCACTATGTAGTACAATCCTTAGCCTCCTTCGGGCAGGGATTACAGGTGTGTGCATGACTTTCCTAAGAATAAAGGTATTCCTTATGGACAGATTGCCATTATCATGCTCTTTGAATTAGTACCTTGGGCTGGAGTTGTAGCATGCTCAGGGCCTGGGTTCAGTCCCCAGTGTGTGCACACAGTCCGTGGACACACACAAAATGCAAGGAAAACACTGTGATTGGAAACACTCACATTATTGTAAGATGATAATGTTATTTCTTTTCTTAGCAAACTAAAGTGAAATGTTCCGAGTTAGGACTAGAGAAGAAAAGTAAAATATCAAACTTTTTATAGACTTATGTTTGGAACTTAAAAGCATCAGAAACTTGAGTTTCTGAAAACATAGGTCTGGAAAACACTATAGACTGTTATTTGGGAGACAGTTCAAAAGCTGATTTTGTATATGACAGTTCTGGAACCAAAAGTACAGGTTGTATCTTATTATGTGTCAAAGTTTGAAGTATGAATGAAAACTTTTTTTTTTTGAGACAGGGTCTCAATATGTAGTTCAGGCTGTTGGCGATCCTCCTGCCTCAGCCTCCTGAGTGCTGGGATTACAGGCATGAACCACCACACCTGGTTGAATGAGAATTTTTAAATTCATACTGTTGCTCCATAACAGAATTTTAAGACATTCACATCTTATATTCTGTTGCTGTGAGTTACACATTTCTTCAAAGGGCCAAATTAATGTTTCAGTTCTTTTTTTTTTTTTTTTTTTGGTACCAGGGATCGAACTCAGGACCTTGTGCTTGCGAGGCAGGCAGCGGCACCACTGAGCTAAATCCCTGGCCCTTCAATTCTTAAGATATATTACAAAGAAATTATTTCTAACATTGATTGTCATTGCTGATCAGTAGAATATGAATCAAACTCCTAGAATTAGACTACTGGCTTGAAGCCCAGTTCTGTCACTTACTAGCCATGTTTACTTCTTTAACTTCTGTCTGCCTATGTTTCTTCATCTGTAATGGCAGATAATATGTACCTGGAAGTTGTTGGGGAGATTACTTGTAGAACTTTGTAGACTGCTTAGAATGATGTACAGCATTTGCAAAATACCATTTAAATGCTAATGGTGGCTATTAGGATAGTTGTTAATTTTGGCAGTTGCTGAGGAATAAAGCACTTGAACAAAAGAAAGGAATCCTTGAGAAACTTGTAGCTTGAGAAATGAAAATGGAATAGTAAAAATCATAGGTTTTAGAGTCAGACAGGTTTCAATTCAAAGTCTAGTTCTGTCCCTTTGCTCTACTATTTATGGAGGCCAGCCAGAAGCTTCCTCTGTTTCACCTGTGAACCAAGAATCCCAATACTGTACCTCTCTGGCAAGTGTTAGTCTCGCTGTTGGGCAGCTCTGATACAAATTTGATTGTCCCCCCTATCTCCCAACTGTCCCATCAGTGGCTTGTACTGCTCCTCAGGGGGTCTTTGATTACAATAGTCCAGAGAAAAGGTGTTGATTTAGCTGGCCAGATGTCATCATTACAGTTCCTTAAGGAAAACATTAAAAAGATATAAAAATTGTAATACAGCTAATTTGTGATACAGCAGTTGTCAATGCATATTACAGTATATATACCAGCAATCGGGTACTTGTAAGATTTCCATTTTAAAACAGAGGCCAGGGATTTAGCTCAGTGGTTCCACCGCCTGCCTTGCAAGCATAAGGTCCCAAGTTTGCTCCCCAGTACCAAAAAAAAAAAGGGCCAGGGATTTAGCTCAGTGGTTCCCACACCTGCCTCGCAAGCGCAAGGTCCCGAGTTCGATTCCCGGTACCAAAAAAAAAAAAGCAGAAAACAAAAAACTTAGAGAATCTTCAGGGAATAGACTGTGACATTTGTATTTTGTAAAAGTACCCCACATGATTCTCCTCTGTATGCCACTTGTTCCAAACAACTAGAGGCCAGGCTTGGTGATCCATGTCTGTAATCTCAGCTACTTGTGAGGTGTCCTGTCTCAAAAATAAAATAAAAAGGGCTGGGGTGTAGCCAAATGCTCCCTGTGTTCAATCCCTGGTAAAATGAGTGGGCACCTGGAAACTGGTAAGAGTACAGAGAATTAGGCATCCTCCCTCACTGTGAGTGTAACTTGATAAGATTACAGCTAATAAAAAAAAAAAAGATGACAGCTAATAAGCTGGGCATGGTGGCGCGTGCCTTTATTCACAGCTCTCTAGGAAGTCAAGGCAGGAGGATCACAAGTTTGAGCCCAGCCTTGGCAGCTTAGTGATTTAATGAGATCCTGTCTCAAAATAAAAAGCCCAGCTAATAGAACAGCTTTGCAGTATCTATCAGAATTTCAAATATTTTATAGGAATACATGTATGCACAAAATATAAATACAGTTTCAAGAATATTTTTTCTTTTTTTTTAAAGACATGAGAAAAACTTATTAGAGGTAGATACAGGATGCACTCAAGAGTGGAGTTTGGGTAGTTAGTAATGAGGCCAAGTGTTTTCTGGTTTTTTAATTTTGTTTATATATTTAGTTGGGGTTTTTTTGTACCGGGGATCGAACTTGGGACCTTGCACTTGCGAAGCAGGTGGTAGAATAGATTTAGTTTTTGAGACAGGGTCTTGCTGTGTAGTTCAGGCTGGCCTTGACTTACTGTGTAGCCCCGGCTGGTCTTGAACTTGCAGCAGTCCTATTTCAGCCTCCCAAGTGGTGGGATTACAGGTATGCGCCACCATGCCTGGCTGTGTTTTCTGTTTGTTTGTTTGTTTGTTTGAAATGGGGTCTTGCTATATAGTCCAGACTGGCCTCGAACTTATGGTGATCTTCCTGCCTCAGCCTCCAGAGTGCTAGGATTACAGATGTGTGCCACCATGCCCAGCTAAGAGTGTTTTCTGTACACCTGTTCATAATATTAAAAAGATGTAAGCAGCTAGTTGGCTATCACTGTAGAAATGATTAAGTGCATTACAGTGACATGTTTACTTTTTAACCATGTAAAGAATGAAGTATGTATAAAAATTATATATGCTGATATAGAAATACATCTAGGAAATATTATTAAGTGAAACAAATCAGAATAAGCCCTATTTTAAAAATGTATAAGTAATCATTTAGAGAAAGATGTAGATGAGTACCCACCAGAGTGTTTATAGTTGTTGTCTGTGACATAGAAGAATGGGAATGATGGAGGGCCAGGGATTTAGCTCAGTGGTTCCACTGCCTGCCTTGTAAGCGCAAGGTCCCGAGTTCGATCCCTGGCACCAAAAAAAAAAAAAGTTTCTGGCATGAGTCAAAGGCAGTACAAAATGATCTCCAGAATAGGAATGATGGAAAGGATAGGCACTTTACTTTTGTGTTTAAAATATTTGAAATAAGATTTTATTTTTAAATAAAAAGAACCACTGCACAAAATGTGAATGATTTTAAACAAAGTACATATGGAAACTAATCTGTATGTGTCAGGATGCAGCTTATTTTAATTTAAAAAAAAGTTTTTTTGCAGTACCAGAGATCAAACTCAGGACCTCGCACTTGCCAGGCAGGTGCAGCATCACTGAGCTTCATCCCTGGCCCTTACAATTTTAATCTTAATAATCTGTAAACTGGGAAACAAAGGAATGTCAAAATTGTTTAGCATGTTTGCAAAGAGGATAAAATTTTGTTGCCAAAATTGTTATAAAAAATAATCAGGAATTTAACCGATAACCATTTAAGATAAAATATATTTGTGTTGTATTTTATGTTGGCTATCTGGTTTTAGAAATATTTAATGTATGCATATCTGATATGAAAATTAAGTTCAAAACATTCTAATTTAATCCTTTTTCAATTGATTAGCCTCTAGCATATGAGGCTAATCATATGCTAATAATATTATAATTCCTTCTTTTCTTATTTTAGGCCCGATGAGAGAAAGGGACAGTTAAGGATGCTGGAGCAGAACAATGGATTTCTCTTTCTCTTTCATGCAAGGGATCATGGGAAACACAATTCAGCAACCACCTCAACTCATTGACTCCGCCAACATCCGTCAGGAGGATGCCTTTGATAACAGCAGTGACATTGTTGAAGATGGTGGCCAGACACCGTATGAAGCTACCTTGCAGCAAGGCTTTCAGTACCCACCTACAACAGAAGACCTTCCTCCACTTACAAATGGCTACCCACCATCAATCAGCATGTATGAAACTCAAACCAAATACCAGTCATATAATCAGTATCCCAATGGGTCAGCCAATGGCTTTGGTGCAGTTAGAAACTTTAGCCCCACTGACTATTACCATTCAGAAATTCCAAATACAAGACCACATGAAATTCTAGAAAAACCTTCCCCTCCGCAGCCACCACCTCCTCTTTCGGTACCACAAACTGTGATTCCAAAGAAGACTGGCTCACCTGAAATTAAACTAAAAATAACCAAAACTATCCAGAATGGCAGGGAATTGTTCGAGTCTTCCCTTTGTGGAGACCTTTTAAATGAAGTACAGGCAACTGAACACATAAAGTCAAAGCATGAAAGCAGAAAAGAAAAAAGGAAAAAAAGCAACAAGCATGACTCATCTAGATCTGAAGAGCGCAAGTCACACAAAATCCCCAAATTAGAATCAGAGGAGCAAAATGTAAGTTGAAAATACCTTTTTGAAAAATTTTGTAATCTTTCTCATTTAATGGAAATCAAGGAGATCTTTCTTAGCATTTATCACTTCATATATGAATATTTCTGGTAACTTCTAATTACTAGAAAGGTGCTTGGAATATTATAAGGGCTGAGTAAATATTTGTTGAATAAATGAATGGGCATCATTAAAGTGAAGAACTATTTTAAAATCATGTAACACCAAGAGTCTTGTTTATGTTTCTTTGTTTTAAGACCCTTGGTTATTTTTACATGCTAATAATAAACTGGTTTTTGAAGATGAAGAGGAAAGGCACAGAAACAGGGTTTTCATTTATTTTAGACCAACTTTTGCTGGTAGAGCTTAGATTTAACACTCATTGCTAATGTGTTTGCTACATAATAAACTGATGTAAAAGAACCCTTTTTATTAAAATCAGTTATCATATGTAGTGATTAAAACTTCAAGTGGTGTTTTATAAAAGTCATCCTTCATAGATAATTTAAGATGTATGGGGCTGATTTTTTTTTTTTTTGTACCAGGGCTCAAACTCGGGTCTTTGCACTTTCGAGGCAGGTGCGGGAACCACTGAGCTAAATCCCCAGCCCCTGGGGCTGATTTTTTAAAATACCGTATCTGAGTTTCAAAGTCAAGTTGCATAGCAATAATATAATAATAATAGTTATTATGTGACCTATCAATTCTAACTTGAATGCAGTTTTCATGATATGAATTGCAGATGTTTCTTAGACATTGATTTGGGAAGAAAATGATACATGTTTATTTAGATGATAATTACCTGCTTTTACTAGCTAAATGTTGAATAAGTTAATTTATTGTTTTGTGTTCAAATGTTTACCTCTTACTAACTCATCTTTCCCTTGGTTCCATTACTTCGTGCAACTCCAGTGTGTTTTTTTCTGGAGTAAAGATCACGATGGTTCTAGGCTTTCATAGGTTCAAGTGTGGCATTTCAACATGTTTTCTCATTGTTCTATCATTTTCTTACTCATTTAGTGCATATTGATTGGATGCCTACTCTGAGCTAGTCACTGTTCTAAGAATAGAGGTGTTGCAGTGATTGAAAAGCAAAGTTGCTGCTCTCAGGGTACTCAGATTCCAGAGGGGAGAGCATCAGAGATAGGTACATAAGTTCAGATAGCATCAAAGCTATGAAGAAAATGAAAGTGCGTAATGAGAATGCCTTAGCTATTCTGATGTCTTAGTTCTGCATAAGTAAGAAGAAGGCTTTAGAATGAAACTATCGCTGAAATGCATGCCTCTTGGGTTCTTACACTTCGTTTGTCAGCCCCCTCCCCAAACCAAGCCCACAGTGACATTTATTGACTGTTGATTAAATGAGTAAGTGGAGAGAGAAATTAGCTGCATGAACTTCAGTCACATTTGCAGCAGCATTCTTACCTAGACCTGTAGTGAAAAGACATGTGATATATATTGGCTTTGGGGAATCACAAACATGCCTAAAACCTGAATTTGCTTCAGTTTATTAGTGCTTGAGAACTATGTTGCTGGCCTGTCTTGGTTTTGCTACAGAGAATCTGGCAAATAGAGTATTCAGATTTTACTTATTAGACTAGGCTTTTTGCCTTTATTAATAAAGTTTAATATATACCTCAAAATAGATACTAGAAGCTATTAAGTGTCAAGATAAAAGAATGTATTTTTCATGTCCTTGTGCTTTATCAGAATCTAGGAAAAATTCAATGCAGTGATGTTTTGGGGTTTTTTTCTTTTCTTTTTTTTTTTTTTTGCAGTACTGGAATCTAACTCAGTAGCTTGAGCTCGCCAGGCAGCCACGGCACCACTGAGCTACATCCCCATCCCTAATGCAGTGATGTTTCTACTAGTCACTTTACAGTTAGATTCTAAAACCAGTCTGTGTTTGTTGGATATTTGCTATGCCTGTCTCTTTGTTTGTTTTTTTTGGTACTAGAGATCGAACTCAGAACCTTGTGCTTGCGAGGCAGGCGGCGGAACCACTGAGCTAAATCCCCAGCCCAATATGCCTGTCTCTTTATACCACTTAAACCTTCAGTTAACTGTCATATCCCAGGATTTGTGTATTTATATGTAATGTAAGAGTTTTGGGTTTTTTAAAGTGAATCTGCTCAGTATAATTTAATATTTGATTACTTAGGATCTTAAAATATCTTAGGGTAGGGCTGGGGATTTAGCTCTGTGGTTCCCATGCCTGCCTCCTAAGTGCAGGGTCCTGAGTTCGACCCCCGGTACCAAAAAAGAAAAAAAAAAAATCTTAGGGTAAAGAAACATCAGTTTTGATCAAAAAGTATACATGTAGAGGGCCAGGGATTTAGCTCAGTGGTTTTGCTGCCTGCTGCGCAAGTGCAAGGAGCTGAGTTCAATCTCCGGTACCAAAAAAAAAAAAGTATACATGTAGAATATGGCATTGATTGCACTCAATATTAACTGATACCATTGCCTGAAAGTTGGTTTTTAGGGGAAATCCAGGGGTTTTTTTCCCTCTCCCTCTCCCTCTCCCTCTCCTTCCTACCTTCTTTCCATCCTCTGCTTTCTTCCTCTTCTCTCTTCTGTCCTTCCCACCTCCCTTCATTCAAAAAAAGTAAAGTGAAGAGCTAAGTCTGGTTATTTGAATTTTGATGAATTAAAATTTTATCACATGAAGGCAGTCGTAAGCTTAAATAGGTGCCATAATGAAACTTTAAGGCCAGAGCTGCCAAGGGTCTTGCTTATCCTGTGTAGTGCTTTTGCTAAGCTAAGCAGTAACTAGAGCTATGCCCAAATGAGTTTGCTTTGTAACTTTATGTGTTTTTAAATTACATTTTCTTAACTTGAACAACATCTATTGTGCTCCCTCAGTACAGTTGTTTTAAGTGTTTTAATTTTTTTGTTTGTTTTTTTGGTACCGGGGATCAAACTCAGGTCCTTGCGCTTGCGCAGCAGGCAGTGAAACCACTGAGCTAAATCCCCGCCCCAAGTGTCTTAATTTTTGATACTTTCTCACTGCCTCCTGGTTGTCCCTAGGTGCCAGCCCTTCATGATTAGCATTGTAGAGGACCTGGCGGTGAGGGGAAGCCCAGAGTGGGGTCTACTGATGCTTCTGGACAGCTCCCCTCCTCTAGAGACCTCAGGGAAGTGCAGAACTGAACCCCTGGAAAAAAAGTTAGAAGTTGTTTCCACCTCCTTCCTACCCTGTTTCCCTTTTTTGTATTCTTTTTTGAGCAAACAAAATTTTATCTATTCACTATTCACTTCACGATTTTACCCACAACTTTTTTTTTCTCAGTACTCCTTCTGAGCTCTTTGGCCTTCTGAAGAATGGCTGATATTTAGAACAAGTGTATCTTCTCAACAGTGAAAATGTGTTCAAACATCTAGGCAGCAGGAGACGAGAAGTCACCACTGAAATTGTGTATTTTAGAAATCTGCTTTAGCTGTTTTTCCTCCCACCAAATTAGAAACATGTGAAAAGGTTTCTTCAGTCTTCCTCCTTGGCTGGCGTAATGCCTGAGGCATGTGAGTGGAGGCCTTGGTCAAACATCACCACTTTCCCCTAGCACTTGAGTGGGCTTATCCACCACCGCCACCCGTTAACTCTTAGCTTGTGCCCACTTCCTGAGAGCTGGTGGCTAGATCCGTCTCAGTAACACTGAGTCAGAAGTTTAGTTCTCAGGATTAGGCCTCAGTTTTTAGAGAATGTTCATGTGTAAACTTTTTTCTGTACACAATTCTTTGCTTTTTAACATTATGGACTTTGTTATTCAGAAAATAAAAGAAAAATGAAATGTTTTTATGCCTTTCAAGTGCCTTTGTATTTTTTTCCAACCTGAATGTTGACAGTTTTTTAATCTACTAGGAAATATAATTTTGCTTAATGTTTTTGAAATTTATTTAGGTAATACTTGTATTATTAAAAGCTTGAAATTCTGCCAGATATAATGCATGCTGTTAATCTTAGTGAAGTTTTTAGGTTTTAATAACAACTAGAGAGAAAAATTTTAAAGGAATATTTAGAATAATATAATTTATTTTAGTTGACCTCTTAACATAATTTTTTTTGTGTGTTTAAGAAATCTTACTGCTGGCTACAGTGGTACATACCTGTAGTTCAGCTACTTGCAAGGGTAAGGCAGGAGGATCACAAGTTGGAAGTCAACGTGGACAACTTAGACCCTGTCTCAAAAAACTATAGTAGAATAAAATAAAAAGGCTGGAGATGTAGCTCAGTGCAGAGACTCTGGGTTCAATTTCCAGTACCTTCCCTTACTCCCTGCCAAAGGAAAAACAAAACAATAGTAGGCTTGTATTGTATGGCAAAAATTACTCCTTATCTGCCTTCAGAAAAAAATCTAGAGGTCCCTTCCCTTAACGCCATGCAGATAGGTGTGGGGGAGAGTGACTCACTCCTAGCCTGTGGTATCCTCCCCAAGTTACCCCACTGCCCTGCTGCAGTTCGACTGGGGTAAGGAGCTAAGGTGAGCGCTTAGCTGGGTCTGGAATTGAAGCGAAGCTTTTGAGTGGGCTGCACAGACATGGGCAGTAGTTCTAAATCACTTTATTACACTAGTGATCAGAAATCCAGTTTTTAAATTTGAACATAGCTTTTTTTTTTTTTCTTTAATAAAGGTGTCCTAGGGCCAGGGATTTAGCTCAGTGGTTCCGGCACCTGCCTCACAAGCGTCAATCTCCAGTACCCCCCCCCCCAAAAATCTGGATAATAAAGGTGTCTTACTAGATGCTCATCATAGTACTGCTACAGAAGCATCCAAGAAAGCTAATAAACAAGCTATCACTTATTTTACCTAGATTATATTAGTGACCCCCTAATTAAACATTCTGCTCTCCCTCTTGCTCCCTTCCAAAATATTTTCCACCTCACAGCCAACAGGATCTTTTTAAACATAAAATTGATGCTTGTTGCTTGTCTACCTAGACCTCTTCAGTGACTTTTCATTGCACTTAAGATAAAATCCAAACACTTTACTGTGGTGTGGTTTACAGCCTCATGATCTAGCCTGTTCTCAGCCCTCTTCTTGTAATCTTGCTCTTCCTTGGGCAGTTAGGTCAGTAGTTGTGACCTTAAAGTTTCTGCCTTTTAAACCCAGGTACCTCAGGCATCTTACTCTCTCTTCCTGTACCATCCATTCCCTTTTACTCATGTAACTCCTCTTTGGTTCTCAGATTATGACCTATTTTGTTAGAGATTCTTTTCCTGCCCTTCGTATCTAAAACTACACATAAACCGTTCTCTCTTCATAGAGCTCTTGATTAGTAAGTGGATGCTTCTGTCTCTGTTTGTTTGGTATACATATCTGTAAGGTCCTTTGGGTTAGGGACCACTGCTACATCTGTTTGTTTCTCTGTTAGAGACCCGGTTCCTTGAGCTGTGCCGGGACATGGAGTGACTGCTATAGACAGGGAGTCACTATGGAGTGACTACTGAGACTTAGCGCTTGAGATGTTAGTCTGTCTCACATATATATCATTTTCCTAACAGTTAAAAACTGTACAATACTATCTTTTCCCTAAGAAAACTTTTTTTTTTTTTTTTGGTACTGGGGATCGAACTCAGGACCTTGTGCTTGCGAGGCAGGCGCTGGAACCACTGAGCTAAATCTACCCAGCCCCCTAATAAAACTTTTTATAACAGTTTCTAAATCTCATGAAATAATGGAATGAGAATTTTAAGTAGCTTTGACAGTTATCTACATTCTTCCAGGAGAATTAAGACCTAATTTTTTGTTTGTTTTTTGTTTTTTTTGTTTTTGTTTAATTTTTTTTTTAAATTTTTTATTAACATATGTTTGCGACATACATAGTGATTACATTCAACTTGGGGGATTGAGAGTGTTTTTTGTTTTTTGAGAGGGTTTCACCATGTAGTTCAGACCGACTTGAACTCACTCTGTAGCCCAAGCTGGGCTTGAACTTGCAGCGATCTTCCTGCTTCGGCCTTCCAAGTGTAAGGATTACAGGCGTGTACCACTGCACCCAGTTTAAGACCTAATTTAATTTATACAATGGTACCTTAGTTCACGAACTTAATTCTTTCCATGATTCTGGTTGCAACCAAATTGAATGAGAACCAAATCAAGTTCAATGGTTAGGTTCAGTTTTGACCTTTGAGGGGGAAATTTGATTTGGTTGTACCCCTGTATACCCTTTGGTTTTTGCTTTTTGTTTTGGGTCTTGGTTTTTATTTTATTTATTTGTTTTTTGTTTTGTTTTGTTTTTTTGAGGCAGGGCCTCTCTTTGTAGTTCAGGCTGGCTCTGAACTTACTATGTCACCCAGGCTGGCCTCGAACTCGCGGTGATCCTTCTGCCTCAGCCTAGCCTCCCGAGTGCTGGGATCACAGGTGTGTGCCACCACACCTGGCTCTTGGTTTTGGTTTTTTGAGACAGGGTCTTATTCTATAAGGCTGGTAGTGAACTCACTATGAAGCCCAGCCTAACCTCAAACTCATGGCAATCCTATGTCTCAGCCTTCCAAATGCTAGGATCACAGTAGTGGGCCACCACACCTTTGTTTTCTGTTTGTTTCTTTCTTTCTTTTTGATTCAGCGCCTCACTATGTAGTTTAGGCTGGTCTTGAACTCACAATGTAGTACAGGCTGGCTTCAAACTTGTGGTAATCTTCCTAACCTCAGCCGCCCAAGTACTGAGATTATAGCATGCAGCACTATGCCTGGTGATATTACCTGATATTACCCTCTTTTAAAACCATTTGAATTCTGCTCTCTGACAAGTAGGAAATGTTTTAAATCTTTTAAATTATAGAAATAATTTATCTTTTACAGAAGATGAAGATAATACAACAGTGTAGAAGATCTTTCTTCACCATTTCCCTAATTCTACTCTCAAAAGATAATTACTGTTACCAAGTTGGTCTATATATAGTACCAAATATTTTTAATACATATACAGACTTTTAAGGTAAAAAAATTGAGATATATAGATTATCAACACAAATTAATGCTGTAGTTATTATCTCTGGCTAGTTTTTGTTATTTTTTGTGCTTCTGTAGGGTGTTTCTGAAATTAGTTGCTAAATTGAGGAGTATACATGTTTTGAGTACTGATAGTACTTCCAAATTTTATAGGCAGAAAGATAGATTACTTCTCAAAATATTTTCAGTACACATGTTTAGAAGTAAATTTTCTGGGTCAGAGCCTGAAAACTTGAGGCTTTTCATACATGTTGCCAAGTTGTTCTCCAGAAAAGTTCTAGGTTATATCTTATGAACAATTTGAGCACCCCCCCACCTTTTTTTTCTGAGCAGTTAAAAATACAGTTTAGGGCTGGGGATTTAGCTCAGTGGTTCTTGTGCCTGCCTTGCAAGCACAAGGTCCCGAGTTCAATCCCCACTACCAAAAAACAAACAAACAAAACCAAAAATACAGTTTAATTAGAAATTTAGTTTGGTGGGCTGGGAATGTACCTCAGCGACACAGTGTAAAAAAAAGATTTACTTTTGAAAGTAATCAAGTAAGTAGTGGGAGGTATATTCTTACTCGTTACATTGTTCAGTTAATAAGTGTCTTTTATTCTTTTCTGGTTTTTTTTTTTTTGGTACTGGGGATCAAACTCGGGACCTTATGCTTTCGAGGCAGGTGCCGGAACCACTGAGCTAAATCCCCGGCCCCATTCTTTTTGATGTTTTGTTTTCTTTAATTTTTTAATGTCACTGTTTCTTGGTTTGCTGCCACTTTATTCTGTTCCCCCCCTTTTCACCTAGAGACCAAATGAGAGGGTGGACTCCACACCAGAAAAGCCAAGAGAAGAGCCAGTGCTCAAAGACGCCATCCCGGTGAGTTGCTTTGTTGAGTACTATCTGACTAGATGTGATGTTGAGAGGAAGGCAAAAGCAAAGTGATTTTATTATAGCTCCATACACCTTTTTTTTTGGTACCAGGGATTGAACTCACTCTGGTCCTTGCGCTTGCGCAGCAGGCCCTTGCTCTATACATCCCTATTTTAGAAATCACACTGAAATAAATCTTGGAACTGGTTTTAAGAAGTAGATATTTTCAGCTGGGTGTGGTTGTGCACGCCCGTAATCCCAGCACTTGGGAGGCCGAGACAGGAGGATTACTGCAAGAACTACACATTGAGATCCTGTCTAAAAAATTTAAAAAAAAAATTTAAAGTAGATATTTTCAGTGAATTATTTTCCTTTGAAGAACTATATTTTTATTGATCATTAGAATTTCAAGATGCCTTATTAATTTAGCAACATCAGTCCTGTTTTCAGTACAGTATTTGGGATAGGGCTTATTTTGTTTCCTCTTTTTTTCCCTCTTAATAGTTATAGATAACAGATATCAAAGAAAAGTATAATTAAGATAAATTTTACATTGTTAACATTTTTAGTGTAAGTAGTGCACAGTTTGTTTGATTGTTCATTTGTTTTAATTCACTTCTGATGGAGTTTTTGTGAACTTTTCCTGTAGGTTCAGCCAATACTGTCCTCTGCCCCAACCACAGAAGTAACTACTGGTGTTAAGTTCCAGGTTGGCGATCTTGTTTGGTCCAAGGTGGGAACCTATCCCTGGTGGCCTTGTATGGTTTCAAGTGATCCCCAGCTCGAGGTTCATACCAAAATTAACACAAGAGGTAAGAAAAGGCATAAATGGACATTAAGTAAAAAAATTGGCAATAAAGAAAACTTTAAGTGTTATATGTAAATGTAAGAATAAGCCAGGTGTGCTTGCAAATGCCTGTAAGTCTAAGCACTCTGGGTGGCTGAGCAGGAGGATCGCAAGTTCCAGCTCAGCCTGGGCAACTTAGTGACTTAGTAAAATCCTGTCTCAAAATAAAAAAGGGCTAGGAATGTAGCTTAGTGCAGAGGTCTTGGTTTCAACTCCCAGTACCTCCCCATGAATAATATATAATCTCACACAAAAATATACATATCTATATCCATTTTAATAACTACTGAAATAATTTTGGTCATCTTACTTGATAGAGAGCCCCTACAATTGATGTAGTCCTTGTGTGCCCTTATAATACTTTGCATTTGGTTACAATTTCTTTCTTCCTCCTTTGTGTGTGTGTGTGTGTGTTGTGTTTTGTAGCCATCAAACTTAGTCCTTCATGTATTCCAAGTGTCTTGGTTACTTTCTCATTGCTGAGACAATACTTGACAACCACAACTCTAAGGAGGAAACGTTTATTTTGGCTCACAGTTTGTAGAGGTTTCAGTCCATGCTCAGCTCAAGGCTCCACAGCAGGGTGGCATGGCAGAGGGGGCTTGCTTGTGGCATGGCAGCAGGAAGCAGAGAACAGTCAAGGGGGAGGGAGGGAGAGAGACTCTTTAGGCCATACTCCAGAGATCCACTTCCTCTGACCTGGCTTCACCTCTCCAACATTACATATAGCTATAAACAGATCTAATCACCTCCCAAAGCACCACTAAGAACATACGGAGTTCTGAGGGGATATCTGGATGTAAACCGGAACACCAGGTCAGTGCTTAGCCTCGAGCCAGTCTCCTGGCTCCACAGTTCCTTTCTTAAAACACTTACCTGACTGACTTTCATGTTTCCTAAAAAAAAAAAAACCTGTTGAATACATAATGTCTTATATGAGCTTAATATGGGCCAACCTTCTTTAATTTCATCACTGATTCCTGTGGATAGTAATTTTTTTTTTAAATCTAGATGAGTACTTTTCATTCTAATCAATTTTACAGGATAGTTCTTCTTCATCCACTCCATTTTTAAATCTAAATTTCCTGTGGCATCCCTATATATTTGAAATGACAGAAGTATAGCTTAAATCTAGTTAGATATAACATAGGATCTTACCTTAGGAATGTTAAAAGTTAAGAAAAGATGTATTCAAACTTTTTTCTCTTGTGTGTATGTGTGTGTGCACGTGCATAAGCACGCACATGCATGCACCTGCACAGTTTGGGAATTGAACCCAGGTTGTCACACATGCTAAGCAACCACTTGGCCACTGAGCTCCACTTCAGCCTAGAAGTTTGAGCTTTGAACTTATTTTCTGGATATTTTTTGCTTTATAAACTCATTCTTGTTGTGTATTGACTTCCTCATTACGACAAATTTGCACCTGTTCTTTTTCTCTCACCTTAAACTTGTTTGCTATTTTGGGGAAGAGTGTCACCTTAGGTCTGGTGAGTCAAATCTGTGAGGGGATCAGCCTGTCTGTGATACTTCGGCTGCATAGCTAGGAGTCTGCTCAGGTATAGCAGGCAGTATGGCTTGATGGTCTTTCATCTAGTCAGTATCATGTGCTGAGTGAAGGTTGAAAGAGTCGAAGCATCAATGGGGCAGATGTGAAAAACTAACATTATTGAGTGTGCACTGTTCTGCAAAGTACTGTATTAAGCAGTTCTCTTATTGTGCGATCCTCATAGCAGCACCACCATGAAGTGGGGAGTGTTATATCATGTTTCAGATAAGTAGAGTCTCAAAGAGATCTTATTCCATAACCCCTGCTCTCAAACACTACCTAGATGTTAGAAGTGAAGCAATTTAATTTATCCAGGCATGATTTACAGAGACTAGGGGAGGCAGTCCTTGTCCTGCCCCTGTGTAAGATGGGTGTTGGACTGGTCTCTGCAGTACCTTGTGGCTTCAATAATCCATGGTTCTACAAGTGGGAAAGGACAGGACTCTCCAAGGAGGCCAGTTCCTTTTTTTTCTTGGTATCAGGGATTGAACTTGGGTCCTTGTGCTTGCGCAGCAGGCGGTGAAACCACTGAGCTAAATCCCCGGCTAGGAGCCCAGTTCTTAAATGAAACAATTTTTGTCCACAGCTGAGCCTCCTAGCTCTCAGGGTAATTGCATCATGTAAGGGCTCTTCAGTTCTCTCCTCTCAGGAAAGCATTCTTTTGAGATTAAATAAGGATTTCACATTTAATTACTTTATGAAAACCTGCTAATTTTAGCTTTTTTGTGAGATACAAATGAAAGCACAATCTATGCCTTATCTGTATTTTAAAGGAAGTATTTAAATTTAGTTGTATTAATCTTGTCTGGGACCCCCCCCCCCCCCGGGCATTCTCCTACTTTAGTGCTGGAAAAACTAATTAAAAAAAAAAAATCACAGGCCAGGGATTTAGCTCAGTGGCACTGCACCTGCCTTGCAACCGAAAGGTCCTGAGTTCGATCCCCAGTACCAGAAAAAAAAATCATTACTGGAAATATGAGAATTTAGGTTAAGAAATACGTATTTTGATAAAAATTTAAAATACTCTTTTTGTTTTCAGTCTTTCTGTGTCAGAATTGCAGATGTGCACCACCATGCCTGGCTCTTTTTTTGCTTTAAAAAATATCATATGTTTATTAGGGGAAAAATAAAGCTTGACAAAAAGCAAAAGGTGCCCATATTCTCATCCTTCAAATATGTAATGATTAAAAAATTTGGGGTTAACTCCTTTTCTCTGTGAGTATTATAATTAATAGATATGTAAAGATTTTTATTGAGAGTCTTAAGTAGTAAGTATCCCATAATACCTATTTTTACTTTTAACCCTGTTTTTAAGTTTAAAACTAAATGGTTTTGCCAGGTGGCCCATGCCTGTAATCTTAGCACTGGGAAGGCTGAGGCTCCTGGATGTCTGCAAGTTTGAGACCAGCCTGGGCTACATAGTGAGTTCAGGGCCAGCCTGAACTACATAACAAGACCTTGTCTCAAAATACTGGGAAAAAACCCCAAAACCCTGAATATTTTTGAATTTTTTTTTTATATAAGAATATTTCCTTTACATTTTTTTGTCTTTTTTTTGTGGTACCGGGAATCTAGCACAAGATCTTGCACTTGCCAGGCAAGTTCGTCACTGCTGAGCTACATCCCCGGCCCTTCCTTTACATTTTTCTGTATAATTTAGGCCTGGGCCAGGGATTTGGCTCTGGTTCCACTGCCTGCCTTGCAAGCACAAGACCTGAATTCAATCCCCGGTACCAAATAAATAAATAAATAAATAGGTCAATTGGCTCATTACCAAAGAACAAGATCAGTTTAAAAAAAAAAATTTTAGGCCATTATTTTGAGACATATGTGCTTGATTCTGATTTTTTTTTTTTTTGTCTTTATGTTTTTATTTCCCTCTTAGTATTGTTTTCAAGTCAGTGAGAAACAAAGTGCTAGCAAGTTAGGCAAAGTGCTTCATTTGCTTCCTTTCAAATGAGTAATTTAATGAAGAAGTTGAATATACAGCTGAAAATGACGTATTCCCTACGAATTTCAGGTTTTTGTGTTTTTAACTTTAAAGTCCCCTAGGATTGTCTGCTTCTGAATAACTGATCTTTGGTAAGAGATTATGTCCTAGGTGCTTTCCTATGAACCTACCAGGTACCCTGTCCTCCAAACTCACTAGTAGTTTAGGTTACCTTCTTGTTTTTCTCCCTGAAGTGCTTAAATTTTTTATAAAGCTTCTCTGATTAATTATAATTAGATTTGTACTTGGGTCTTCCTTCTCAGATTAGGTGATACAGAAATCTGAGTTCACTCTCCTCTCATGACCTGTTTTACTTATGAAATTTTAATCTGGTCTCAAAATAATCCCCTAGCAATCTCCCATTAATTCCTAATAATATTAACATATGTCTCATCTAAGATACAATGAAATTTCAGATGACGAAAGTGGCTCAATTTAAGCTTATACTCATCATTTTTCTAGTCAGGATCCACTTTTTTGCTATTTCTTTCCCTACCTGTATTATTGTAGATTGCCTGAGAAGACTAGTTCCTACTTTTCTCTATTGATCTAATACTTTTTCTCTAGAGCAGTGTTCTTCAAACTATCTTTATTAAAAGACTAGTTTTTGCTAATTTTTGAAAGTTTCCAAGCCAGGCATGGTGGTGCATGCCTGTAATCCCAGCACTAGGGAGGCTGAGGTATGAGGACTGCAGCAAGTTCCATGGCCAGCCTGGGCTACATAGGGAGACTAGCATTTAAGAAACTGAAAGAAAAAAAAAGTTTCCAATCCACTGTGGGTGTGGTGGCACACACCTGTAATCCCAGCACTCTGGAAAGCTGAGGCAAGAGGATCACAAGGTCAAGCCCAGCCTGGGCAATTGAAATGAATTAGTGAGACCTTGTCTCAAAATAAAAAATTTTTTAAAGGGCTGGGGATGTAATAATCAGTGTGAAGGCCATGGATTCAGTCCTCCCATAACACACACACATTTTTAGTCTGCCATGGACCAATACAACAAAATTTGATTATTTAAGCCCCTACCTCCCATATAGTATAGGACCTCAGTGTCAGATCACTTTCATAGTTCTGTATGCATCATCTAAATGCCTGTACTTACTTTGTCACAGTCTGGCTTGTTCTTCAGGTCACACTTTCAGAGTAGCAGTGCTCTTAAGCAACAATTCTCAGGTGTTGTAGTGCCAGCATGCTTTTTGTTTTGTTGTTTTATTTTTTAGAGACAGGATCTTGCTCTGTAGTTCAGGCTGGCCTTGATCTCATGGTGATCCTCCTTCCTCAGCCTCCTGAGTGCTGGGATTACAGGCATGCACCACCACACTCAGTTGTGCCAGCACCCTTTTTACCTTTAAAATTTGAGGATTCTAAAAAGCCTTTTTTATAGTGTTTATATGTTATACCTGTAATCTATTATATCATCAATTATATCTTTATGAAAAACTTTTCTCAAAAAATTAATGATTTTACATTTTTGTAAGTCTCTTTAATGTCTAGCTTAAATGAAGATGCTGGATTCTCAAATCTCCTTCTGTATTCAGTCTGGTATGACTTCTTGTTTTGATTGAAGTGTATGTAGATAATCTTTTTTTTTTTGGTACCAGGGATCGAACTCGGGACCTTGTGCTTGCGAAGCAGGCGGCAGAACCACTGAGCTAAATCCCCAGCCCAATGTAGATAATCTTAACCTCACACAGATGTGTCATAGGCAAAAAGAACAGTATTTTATAACTTTTTCAGATAATTATGGATGTTTTTCTTTGATATTACACCAAAACTAAAAAATTGTGAGTTAGTTACATGTGGATTCTGAAATCCTACCAATGAACTTTTTGTACTTTTCTACATTAAAATCCACTGGTTCTATCTTGCACTTTGAGTGGCTCCTTTACCATGTGTAATTTTGAAACATCTTGCGTTCATTGTCCATTTAAAAACTTGGTTTACTGAGTCATGTATAAGTAGCTCTTTCAAATGCTGACACATTCTTTTATTGACAATCTTTTAAATTATATTAATTAATATCACTGCTTATTTCATTAGAAAATTCTTTGATTACAGTGAACCCTTGACTTACGAACTTGATAGGTTCCCGAGGGCTGGTTGTAAGTCAGTACAGCTGAGATCTGGATGTTTACCTGGCTACTTGTTATAGGTAACAAGAGCCAGATGAATCTTCCATTAACCTAACTAACCCAAGTTGTTCATAAATCAGGCCCGTCATAACTTGAGGGTTTACTGTATTGGGAAGCTAGCTGACTCAGAGGATCAAAACAGTTTTTCTAGAATTTTACAAGATTTTGCTTGAAAGATCAGACTTTATTACTGGCAACAAGTAATGTTGTTTTCCTTGAAGTAAAGAAATTAGATTTTTGGAGAGAATCTGCCAAATACTCATTTGACTAACCATAGTTCTTCTTTCAGACATATTTTCTAGTAAAAATGAAGTCCCTTGAAAAAGTGAGTGTCCCTCTCACTTTGTCACTCAAATAGTCATACCAGTGCTATCCTCAAGACAGCCATCATACTCTGTGTGGTCTAGGGTTTCATTTTTCCCTTTTATCACAGAGTATTAATGGGACATGTATCCAAGGATCAAGATTTAGGAAAATTAGTACTTTTTACTGGTTCACAAGGATAGTAAGTAAAACTTTTAAGTGCCATTTGATAGCTGTGAAAAATACAGTGATGAGTGTACTTTGGTACATTCACTTTGTCTCTATTCATTCTAGGATGCTAGCAGTCTTATCTGCTGTCGCTTTTGTTGCTACTAAATACAAATGTCAGCATAGTAAGAAAGACCAGTAATATCTGATAATGTTATAAAGACAGTTTCAAGACCTCACCTGATCCCTGAGTCTCCTATTCATATAGCTAGAAGAGCAGTTTAATCAGCATTTGTCTTTTAAAAGTCCAAGGAAACAAGGTCAGACATTTTTCAAAAGAAACATTATTTATAATCCCAGTTTGTTTATGAAAAGATTGACAGTATGTAGAAATAAATTATGTAACAGTGTTGGGTGAAATGGTACATACTTGTAATCCTAGGACTCTGGGAGGCTGAGACAGGAGAATTACACATTAAACTCAAACTCAACCTGGGCAATCTGGAAAAAAAAATTTTTTTTTTTCTGGTATGGGAATTGAACTCAGGACTTTGTGCTTAGCAAGGCAGACATGGTGTCACTGAGCTAAATTCCCAGCTCTAACCGGGCAGTCTGATTTACCAGGACCATGTCTCAGAATAAGGAGTGGGGATGTAGTCATGAGTTCAATCCCCAGTGCTGCCAAATGAAGAAATAGTATAAGCAAAGCAATAAATCTAATAATTAGCAGAATTTCTGCTTTTCTCTTAAAACTTGCTGGACTGATTTTAATCATTTGGAGTGATTTCTTTTTCCTCCCAGTACTGGGATTGAACCAGGGCCTTTTCACTGACCAATATCTCCATCCCTTTTTAAACTTTTTAAAAATTATTTTGTTATAGGGTCTTGCTAATAAATTGCTAAATTGCCCATCTTCCTGCCTCAGCTTCCCAGAGTACTGGGATTATAGGCATGTGCTACCACACCTACATATTTGGAGTGATTTTCACAGAACTATTAGTTGTATAATTGGTAGATATTGGAATATGTCTTTGGACAATTCAAAATATACAAATTTTAATGGGAGTAACAGAAAGGAACCTAGATAAGAGGCCCTTTTGCTTAATTAAGTACAGTATATGTGGATGCTTATGTTCTGGAATAATTAAGAATTTTTACTTACAGGTGCCCGGGAATATCATGTCCAATTTTTTAGCAACCAGCCAGAGAGGGCATGGGTTCATGAAAAGCGGGTACGGGAGTATAAAGGTCATAAACAGTATGAAGAATTACTGGCTGAAGCAACCAAACAAGCCAGCAATCACTCTGAAAAACAAAAGGTAAATACAGCATATTAATATTTTTGTTAAGTCTAATTCATTAAGAGAAATATCACATGTTCTCCCTAATATGTGGAATCCAAAATATATGCCAAGAAAGTAGAAAGGAGACTATTATTAGACAAGAGGAAGGGAATAAGGGGAAAGAGGGTGTAAGGGTGGATAATAGAGGGGATGGATATGATCAGAATATATACACTGAGACCTGCCTAATGGGATGGGGGAAGGCAGGGCAGAGGGGCAGTGGAGGTAAGAATGATTATATTAGGTTGTGTGCATGTGCGAATCTGCCAAAAGTATAAATATTTTTATTAGTCTGGGGTGTATCTGTGCATGTGCACGTGCGTGCGTGTGTGCACACACATTGTTTGATGCTGGGGATCAAACCTATGCCAGGCATGTGTTTTATCACTGAGCTGTACCCTAGTCCACTGATATGGTTTTTAAAGGACTTAATAATTCAGAATCTTTCATACTTGAATTCAGACAGTTGTTTTAATGATGTTATTTTAATTCCTTTAAGTTCAGTTTTAATCACTGTAAGTGATCAGTAGGTTTGTAAGTACAGTAGGATTTACATGTTACATAAATAACATTATAGTATTATTAAAAACTTTACCTGCTTAATAGAGTGTTGGATTCTTTTGTGAATGGAATTAATATGTGTAAGTCTATAAGATGTCAGTGAAATTTGGAAAAATCCATGGATTTAAAATTTTCCTATTTTGATGTCTTCTTGTATTGCTGGAGTATCACATTTATTTTTTATTATTTATTTATTTATTTATTTATTTTGGTACCAGGGATCAAACTCGGGTCCTTGTGCTTGCAAGACAGGTGGCAAACCACTGAGCTAAATCCCCGGCCCTTGGTGTCTTCTTTTTTTTTTTTTTTTTGGTACCTGGGATTGAACTCAGGACCTTGCACTTGCAAGGTAGGCACGGTGCCACTGAGCTACATCCCCGACCCTAAGAGTTTTTTATATGTATTGACTCATTTAATCTTCACAGTAACTCCTATGAGGTAGATAGTCTTACTCTTTTTTTTTTTTGCAGATGAAGAGACTAAGGCACAGAAAGCTTAAGTAACTGGTTCGCACAGAACTTACAAGAGATGGAACCAGGAAATATATTTGCTACAGTGATAGATATTATAGAATTTTGATGTCCTCTTGATAATCTGGTTGAGATTCTAAACTCGACTACTTATAATATGGGTCACTTGTGATTCATAAATGTGCCATTTTTTACTTTAGAGTTAAATGTTATCACAGAGAACTGATTGGTTTTATGAGACTTATAATGTACAGACATATATTGGTATTTGACATATACTATACTGCCTCATAGTTTAATTAACTGACTTCAGTCTGTCTCAGCTTAACCTTCTGAATAAGTCCTAATTGATTCAGTCATCTCCTACACTTCTAATCACTGCTTTGGCCACCTCACACAATTTTATCCAAAGCTCTCTTACCTCTCCTGCCAATTCAAAGTTCTTCTGATCAACCATGGATATTAGAGACCTGTGGTAACTGTGATTTGGGTTCCTGTATTTTTTTCTCTTGTACTTGCCTACTGTCTTTGGTCTTGTCAGCTTTTATTTGTTCCTTACTCTTCCTCCTTTCACTCCTTTCTGTCCCTATTTGTATTATGGTACAGACTAGCAGCACACCTTTATTGGTTCTCTGCTAGTTTGCCGTGTGATCACCATAGTACCTGTTAGTCACCCCCACCCTCTAGCTGTGGAGGAAGCTTTGGGTTGTCACTTTTAATGTTAGTATTCAACTGGCCACTGAAAGCAGTCATTTTTGTAACCTTTCTTCTTTTTTCCCTAGTTATCACTAGCATTTTGTGATTATGATATGAGGACAACTTCCTCTTTGGGGAACTCACCTAGCAAGTGGTCAGTAGAGAAAGGACGTGTAAGAATAGAACTTAATGACATCTAATAGAGTAATACTAATTTAAATCAAAGTTACAGAGTTAAGATAGTCCACTTATTTGACTGAAGAACCCAAAGATATTCATGTGTACCCAAAAAGATAACAGAACCAATTGGGAAATGCATTTTGGTTTCAGTGTACCTGTTAAAGTGTATCACATTGGGCCAGGAATTTAGCTCAGTGGTGCTGAGCCTGCCTCACAAGCGCGAGGTCCTGAGTTTGATCCCCAGTACCTGAAAAAAAAAAAGCTAAAGTGTATCACATTAATGCCTGTACCCTTTTTCAAGATCCGGAAACCCCGACCTCAAAGAGAACGTGCCCAGTGGGATATTGGCATTGCCCATGCAGAAAAAGCATTGAAAATGACTCGAGAAGAAAGAATAGAACAGTATACTTTCATCTATATTGATAAACAGCCTGAAGAGGCTTTATCCCAAACAAAAAAGAATCCTATCTCCAAGACCGAAGTTAAAAAACCCCGAAGACCAAGATCTGTGTTGCATATTCAACCAGAACAGACCAATTCAGGGGAGGTGGCCTCTTCTCAGTCAAGTACTGACCTTCGGAGACACAGTCAGAGGCGGCACACAAGTGTGGAAGAGGAAGAACCACCCCCTGTTAAAATAGCCTGGAAAACAGCAGCCGCAAGGAAATCCTTACCAGCTTCCATTACAATGCACAAAGGGAGCCTGGATTTGCAGAAGTGTAACATGTCCCCAGTTGTAAAAATTGAACAAGTGTTTGCTCTTCAAAACGCAACAGGAGATGGGAAATTTATCGATCAGTTTGTTTATTCAACGAAGGTACCTTCTTTTTTATGTTTTTCGTTTGTTTTGTTTTGTTTTTGGAGAGGGTTACTGTAAAAGTAGTCAATGCTGGCATTTAAAGAAACAACACAAGGATGTATTTTAAATACCCTTTGTCTCTCCCACATTTGAAATATGCAGTCTTATTTACCCTGGGACAAAAAAGCCATAGGCAAAACGTCTATGTTTTTCTTTTCTTTTCTTTTTTTTCATTTTCTTTTGTAATATTCCCATCTGTAGTAGATTAATCTTGAGCTATGCAGCCAAAATTGAGTGTAGGTCCTGAAAGTCATGGAAAAAAACTGGGCAGTTTGCCTATTTGTAGTTTGTATAGTTTTTCTTTGTTGCAGTGTGGGCTTCTTACTAAAATCATTTTTCCAGTTTTCTGAATTAACCATTGTTATAAAAACTACTGTACTAATTCTACTTGCTGATCTGCTTGGTTTCACCAGTAATTTTGTTGGACTCCTGTTCTTAGGATATCTAACTGCATTTTATTGAAATCCCAGTACTGTTTGTCCTGTGACATTTAATTGTGGTGATAGCCTGGATGATGGATTAGAAATAATCGCTACAAACCAAATCCCTCCATCTCCCTACCCTGGGCCTCCATTTAAGGCACTTACAATTTAGCCTAAAGACAGCCCCCTTCCATAACATTGGTAATATCTGTATACCTCCTCACCACTCTCCCAACCCACACAGCTTTGGGTTTTTTATTTAAATTTAGTTGCATTTCATGCATGTTTGCTTTTAAAAAATTAAGAATTCTGTGTTTGTTTATTCCCAAGAGAGTCGTATGCACATTAAAATAATTAATTAAATGTAAGTTGCCTCATTAGTAATATATTTTCTTAGAAACATTCAAAGTCCTCTGTGGGCCCTGGTAAAGCTTATGTTTGGTCTCCATTTTCATTCTCTTGATAGCAAACGAGTCTTTTGAATCTTTTAAAAATACAAAATAGTGATATTCTTGGAGCTAGTTTTATCTACTTCTAGATGCACAAATTAAACTCAGCCCCCTTGCCACTAAGAATGTTATTTAAAGGAAATTTGAGATAAAATTGATTTTTAAAAAGTAGTTATAAATCACTTCTCATTTGTACTCCTTTGCATTAAAAATACCTAAATGAGACTTAAATTAATTTTACCTACCTTCTTTTGCTCCAGATTACTTATTGGTCACATTTTGGTCATCACAAATGATGTATTTCTTTATCTAAAAATATTCTTGTCTCTTCAGACCTGTTGACTTTTCTATCTTGTAATAGGGCACTTTATCAAATGAAAGTGACTAGAGTTATCTGCTGTATGTATAAAAGAAGAAACCAGAACAGGAAATATTTTGACAGAATATTGAGTGAAACAAGCTCATTTCTTAGGAATATCTATCACTTGGACTTAGACAAATAGTCTTTTCCTACATGCTCTCATGGTACATTTTCTAATACATGCTGATGACAATAAAATTGTTGTGATAATGGCTAACATAAATGAACTAGAATCAAAGATCAATAAATTCAAGGAAATTATAATCATGTTAAGCCAACTTCATAAGTCCGTGATGCCTTTTGCTTGGTAATTACCTTTTTTTTTTTTTAATTTTGCCTTATTTTAAAGGGAATTGGTAACAAAACGGAAATAAGTGTCAGGGGGCAAGACAGGCTTATAATTTCCTCACCAAACCAGAGAAATGAAAAGCCAACACAGAATATATCATCTCCTGAAGCAACATCTGGTCCTACAGGTGGGTGTGAATGAGGAGTATATGGATCCATTTTGAGAGATCATCATTCTGTTCTGCTGTGTTACTAAGAAACTTCATTATCAAAAGTAAATTGCAGGGCTGGGGATTTAGCTCAGTGGTTCCGCCACCTGCCCTGCAAATGCAAGGACCTGAGTTTGATCCTTAGTACCCCCCCAAAAAACAGTAAATTATAGAGCCTAGCATGGTGGTGCACTTTTATAGTCCCAGATATTCAGAAGACTGAGACACAGGGATCACTTGAGCTCAGGAGTTCAAGACCAGGCAAAGCAACATAGCAAGACCACATTTCCCCCCACCCCCCAAAAATCAAATTATAAAACAATTATTTCAATAGAAATAATGGATTAGGGGTAGAGAATTTTATTCATAGTAACAGTTATTTTTCCTTCAAGAGTTTAAAAAAGGACAGTTCTATAAGAATAGCTATAAAATCTAAACATTGCACATTTGATTATCTCTAGTTGGATGGGAATAATAGCTTTAGTTTTCTAGCACTATTAGCACATTTTTACCATGTCTTCCTTCATCCTCTATTGGAAGCAAATTGGCAGATATCAGAGCTCTTTTCATTAGTTCTAGGTATGCAAGGTCTTGGTAGGTGAGAGGCCTATGACCTAACTATCCTATTGTAACCTGTTCTCTGATAAATGGACACCATGAATTGAAAATCATGCTCTGTTATTGCCTAAAGGAGAGATGCCTATATTCTATATATACCTTTAGAATGTTTAACGTAATTTTTTAGAGGCTGACAGGATCTTAGGGTTTCAATGGAATGGTGGGTTTGGTTTATATAAAAGTATTGTATCAGTAATATTTCTGTAAAACTGCTTCACATAGCCATCAAGAAAAGAGTTAAGTATTGATTAGCTTGGTCATTTGGAATCTTAATTTAGGAGATTTGATTTGTTTTTTTTATTTATTTTTGGTACCAGGGATCAAACTCAGGACCTTGTGCTTGTGAGGCAGGTGCAGTGCCACTGAGCTAAATCCCTGGCCCTGAGATTTATTTTATTTCGTTCTTTAGTTGTTGTTTTTTTTTAATCTTAATTGATTTTTTTTTTTGGTAGCAGGGATCAAACTCGGGTCCTTGGGCTTGCGCACCAGGCAGCGAAACCACTGAGCTAAGTTCCCGGCCCCTGTTTTTTTAAAATCTTAACTGACTAAGTAATAGAGAAAAACAACAAACTGCTTTCTCTCCTGCTATACTTTGACTACTCAGTGCACTTCTAGATGGGTGGATTTTTGTCACCCTGACCAATTCTCCAAAATGCAGGAAAGCACTTAACTTACGTTTACCACCTTATTATAAAGGATATTACAGAGGATACAGATGAAGAGCCACATGGAAGAGATACATAGAACAACATATGTGGAAAGGGTTGCAGAACTCTATCCCCTCTCTGGGTTCACCCTCTCCCAGCACCTTCACATGTTCCCTAAACTTGAAATTCTCCAGTCCCCATCCTTCAGGATTTTTGTATGAGCTTCATCACATAGGTATGATCAGTTTTTTGGGTTTTTTTTTGAAAACCATTTGTTAGCATTTAATGAGTGCCTGTCCTGTGGCTTCAAGCCACCAGGACACAGGTTCCCCCAACACCCTCCTCAGCTCTTCTGCTGAAGAATTTGGCCTTCACGGTGACAGGCTGCTTTGGGAGCTTTCCTTTCCCAAGAACTTTGTAGTAGCCCGATCGCACTACATCAATGATGGGAGCTACTCCAGTCTTATTTTTGGCAGCATTTACTCGTGTCTGCTCACTGACCAATGTCCGCAATTTATCAGGGTTGACAGTTGGGCAGAAGCTCTGGTTTCTCTTTAAAGTGGTAATGCCTCATACCAACCTTCCCACCGTAACCCGGTGATATTTGTCGAAGTTGATCCTGTGGTGATGCATGCCACCAGCATTAGCCCAGCCTCCTGGGTGCTTCTGGTGCTTCCCAATGCGGCTGTGGCCGTGGCTCACGTGGCCCCTAAGTTTCCGGGTCTTCCTCAGTCTGGATGGCATGTCAGCGGCGGAGACGAAAGGGTATGATCAATTATTAACTCAGTCTCCAGCCTGTCTCCCTCCTTGGAGGATGGAGTGGGGCCAAGAATTTATCATGGTTTGGTCTTTCAGGAGACCACCCCCTACCTAGTAGTCCATCAAGAGTTACCTTATTTTCTCTGTCACTGAGGAAGTCTCAAGGGATTAGAACTGTCAGAAACTGGGGTCCAAGACCAAATATTAGAACAGGATGCACCCAGCACCCCTATCATGTATGAAATTACAAGAGATTTAGGATCTGTGTGCCAGGAACCAGGAGCAGAAACCAAGTATATACTTCTTATACCACAATATTACAGTAGCCAAATAATTTTCTGGAAGGGTCAAAGTTATAAGACTTGAAATAGTAATCTTGAATCAATAGTAAGCCAGGCAGGGCTGGGGATTTAGTTCAGTGGTTCCGCCGCCTGCCTTGAAAGCACGAAGTCCTGAGTTCGATCTCCAGTATTAAAAAAAAAAATAGTAAGCCAGGCAAACCTGTGTTGAGTGGCATGAAGAGGTATGTTTACAAAGTAAATTTATGGGGCTGGGGATTTAGCTCAGTGGTTCCACTGCCTGCCTCGCAAGTGCAAGGTCCCGAGTTCGATCCCTGGTACCAAAAAAAAAACTGAACTAAGTAAATTTAAATAAAACTCTTGCTTATTACAAAAGCTAAGTAAAAGTAATCACTGTTCAGAAGAGGACTTGGGCTAGCTTTCTAAAAAATAATAATGGAGCTGCAGGACAGAAATGGTGGCAGAGGACATGGGGCACATGTTGGATGGTATATATTAAACAGTGTACCTTTATTCAGTATTGAGTTAGGAAAGAAAGCAGAACTAAAGAAAGGACGGAGTAGCAAGATCCAGAGCCAAGTTTGTAACTTGTATCCTTTCAAATACTGCTTAATAAAATAAAATTGTGGCAGGTATGATGGCACACGTCTCTAATCCCAGCACTCAGGAGGCTGAGGCAGGAGGAGAACTGCAAGTTTGAGACCAGCCTGGGCTACATAATGAATTCAGAGCCAGCCTGGACTACATAGTAAGACCTGTCTCCAAAAAACTAAAATGAAACAAAACGATAATAATAAATGCAGTGGTATTTCGGTTCATGAACTTAATTCTTTCCATGATTTTGGTCACAATTTCACTTCTCGTCCAATTCCGTTTGTGATCAGAACCATGGAAAGAATTAAGCTCATGAACCAAGGTACCATTGTATAAAAAAAACAATTGTAGGGCTGGGGATTTAGCTCAGTAGTTCCACCGCCTGCCTCGCAAGCACAAGGTCCCAAGTTCGATCCCCGGTATCAAATTTAAAAAGATAAAAAGGTAAAAAAAAATTGTAATGTTGAAGGATTGCATAAAATGGACTTGAGTTTTGCACTAATTAGCCATAATTAAAGCATTTTTTTCTTTGACTATTAAAAGTACCTTTCAGCTTCAGCTTTTCATAGGTATATCAGTTTGTTATCTCTTTTACTCTTCTAAACTGTTGTTAATTTGTCTGAATTTAAGTGGGATACCTAAATTAGGAAGATCTTTAAACATCTGTAATTCATAACTAGGGAGAAAGTAAATTCTTTATATAGTAGACTGATCCTAAATATACTTTTTTTTTTTTTTTTTTGGTACTGGGGATCGAACTCAGGATCTTGCACTTGCAAGGCAGGCGTGGTGCCACTGAGCTAAATCCCCAGCCCTGTACTTTTATTTTTAATGGAGATTGTTTTTGTTGCTTTTCCTCAGTTACTGAACTTTTTCATGTAATCTTTTCATTGTAAGATTTAAGTTCTGCTATGAAGATACTGTTAATTAAGTGGAAGGTTATAATTCTCTGTATCTGGAAAAAGGCTTTTTTGGTTGTAAATTATGACTGTAACCTTACTTTAGGGATGGGTGCTCTAAAACTTTAGTGTTAGTTTAAGTTTGGTTTTTAGATGTGGTTGATCAGCGTATTTTGTCTTTTTAAATGACCATTTTGCTTTTTTTGTATGTAAAAATTGACTCTTAGTAGTTGAAGGGTCAGGAAGGAAATTTGTTTTTTCTCCATAAGCCAGTTGCATTATTATCTCAAGTGGTACTGTTGAAAAAGAATTCTTGAGCCTTAGTAAACTTAGGAGATACATAAGATATGTGACACTGCTACATTTCTGTGGTTTGAAAATCTTATATTTGCATTCACACTAGATTTCTCAGCTATTTTCCAAATCCAGACATGCTCACCCCCAGTCTCTTAGAAGATAAGCATTATAGTACTTTTTAGTGGGTAGCTTTCAGAATGATTTTAGGAAGCCATGTTGCCTCATTCCTGTAAGACATCAGATCCAATCTCATCTGCACTTCATCGTTCATATATATTGTCATCATCAAAACAAGTAGTTTTTTATTTGCTTTGAAGCAGTTCCATTTACATTTTTTTCTCTGCTGGTGGTACTTGAATATTGATGATTATACCAAAGTATGGATCTCTGGGATCCTTGGGTTAGCCTAAGAGGGTAGGTGACTTAGTAAACATTTTCATCAGTGAAAGAAGAATGAGAATAAAAGAAGGAGCCAACACTTTTATTTGTGACTTCTCTCCTAGAAATTGATTAATCACAGCTCCAGAATGGACTATTAGCAAACTACCCACTCCTCACCAAAAACACATTATTATTGTAGTGGGATCTTTCTTTGGTTTGGCTTTGCACTAAGGTGAAGGAAGCCATTTACATATAACCCAGAGCAATGAAATCAGAAAATGCATAGGTTATCTGGAAGGCTGTATTGGCATAGCTTCTAACTAATTTTATAGATTGTTTTTGTTGTGTTTTGTTTTGTTTTGAGATGGGGTATTGCTCTGTAGTTTAGCCTGGCCTTGGGCTGTGTAGCCCAGGCTGGTCTTGAACCCACTGCAACCCTCCTGTCTCAGCCTCCTGGGTGCTGGGATTGCAGGCAAGTGCCACCACACCCGGCTATAGAAGATCTTAAGACCTTCCTCCTGTGGCCAGTGTATTCTTACTTAGGACCATTTTAGGTGGTCCAAGCATTGAAAACATGACAACCAGCCTCACTGAAGGCATCGTTTCTCCTCAAGATCGCACAGCCAAATCAAATCTTAGTGTTTTTTCAAGTTGTAGTCCTTAGTCTAAGTTTTATCCTTTCCAAAAATGGAGTCCATGTAAGTTTTCTTCTGTTTATTTTTAGAGAATATACTGGGGGTTTTTTTGGTACCGGGGATCAAACTCGGGTCCTTGCGCTTGCTCAGCAGGTGGTGAAACCACTGAGCTAAATCCCCGGCCCGAGAATATACTGTTTTAAAAAATATCTTTGCCTCTTGTTTTACCATTTAGCATGGAAAAGCTTGATAATTTGTTTCAAATAGGTTTCCATGACTAATTCTAAAGTGTAACCAAAATCTCTTAATGGTCAAATTGATGATTAGGTGTGGGTCACATTTTTGTGCCTTTGCTGCTTGTCTTGCTTTGAGTATTAATTACAGTAGGAAAACTTATTTAAGCCTACCAAGTACTGTTAACCTTTTTACCTATGGATCAATTAAACTCATTTGTTAAGAATTTTGGACGAATAATACCTGTGTAAGTAGGGTAATAGTTTTACACATCTCTTCAGTCCTTTCATCCCTCAAATATATTTACCTAAATGTGTTTACATGCCTTCAAAAGTGGATTATCTCTGCTGTTCCAGTTTGACCTTAAAATTTTTAAAAATTCAATCTCCCTTTATTTGTATAACCAGTTATCTGTTGTGGATCCCAGTCTCAGCTCAGCAGCCTTTACAATTTGATGTATTAAATAATTTTTTGTGCTCCCAAGTATGTAAAAGCTTTTTAATGGCTTATAATTAAAATTCCAAAAGTAATGGGTGAGAAAGGCAAAGAATCTGGCCAAATCTTAACTACATGAATGTCAAGGGATCCTTAAATGAGTGTTTATGTGTTTAAATCATTTCTTAGGCTCAGTAGAAAAGAAGCAACAGAGGAGATCAATTAGGACTCGTTCTGAATCAGAGAAGTCTGCTGAAGCTGTGCCAAAGAAGAAGATCAAAAAGGAGCAGGTTGGCTTCCTACATGTAGAGAGTTAAAACACTGTATTTGTAAATGTTGTGGCTTATCTCAGTATCTTAAAAGAAAGTGAAACTTCCTCCATCCTGGGTTTCCTTTCTGGACTGTCTTATGCTTCTGTCCTGGGAGTTCCAGTGCCCAGTCCTAATACAGCCATCCCTGGGATTCTGCTTCCGGCATTTTCACACAAAACAGACAGGCTTCAGGGGATGGGAAGCCAGTGGTTCGAGTCTTTTAGAACCCTCACATTTATTTTCAAATTTCTGTTATGAGCAAAATGATTTTATGTCTTTATGATTTGGGGGGGCATCATTGAATTCCCTTTTTAAAAAATTTTGATTTTTGGTTTAAGCTGCTGGTATGTATTTTGTTTTTTTTAAATAAATCAAATTAATTTAACTTATATTTAAGAAGCAGATAGTTATAGATGATCTGGTTTTTCTGTTGATATCACAGATTTTTTGGAATGTTATTTTCCCAGTGAAATGGCACTCACCTGGAATAGGTTGTCAGATAAACAATATATAAGTTAAAAAGAAGAGGAGGTACATTTTGACTGAATGTGTTCAACTGGTATAGTCAATGTAGTAATATATATTTTAAAATTACCCTTTCAAAGACATTTTTAGAAACCATTCTCCTTTAAATTCACAATCCAAACTTTTCTTAATTTTTTAAAAGTGAATATCCATTTATTCAGCCTGGACACCTGATATTAAACAGAACATATTCTGAGTAGAATTAGTTCCAGTAAGTTTTATATTTTAAAAATCATTTAGTATGGAAGAGTGTAGACTTTTCTATTTAAAATACTGCCTTCATAATTTTAAACTTCTAAATTTAAAATCTGTCTTTGTGGGTGCTCTATGGTATCACAAGCATGTAAAACAATTTTTCCAGAATTTTCAACTAAAAGTGAAATAATATACTAATTTGTCATTAATTTAGCATATTAACTGTCATACTTAGAAAATTATGTTCCAAAAAATCTTAAGCTCTTGCAAATCTATAGTATTCGTTACTAAAATAAAGTTGTGATTTTGCCACCTGGTTCCCAAATTCAGTCTGTGACCAGTTTAAAATTAGTAAGCAGAATGAGTACTAAAAAATGGGACACATTGTTAATGCCACTGTGTTATAGTTAGTAGTAGAATAATACCAGTGATTGTTAGAAGATTTTATATTTGTATGACTAATTGTATCTTATAAAAAGCATTTATGTTGTATGTTTTTTTACCTGTTGTAAAAAAATAAAAAATTTTTTAAAAAGCTTAGAACAATCCTTAAATATTTACAAAATGTGTTTCAACATGCATATTTCACCACATCTTAAACATAAAATTCAACTGATAGCTTAAACAGGAACTCCTCCAAACAGCATCCTCTCTCTAATTCTAATGGTACAATCCTCAAATTACCACGTGTTTTACATATACATTGGCAGAATAACTTCTGATCTCGCTCTCCTAATGTAGGATCAAGACACTGTTCATAAGACACTCAAGAAAGTGCTTTTGCAATATCACAAACTTATTTTGTTAAGTTTGTACTAGCAGCAAAAGTATTGAGCTTCCAGCTGTATGGAGCCCTGTAGCACTCTCTACAGAGAGGGTCCTGATTCCCAGCAACTTAGCTGTGAGTGCAGGCGCGGAAGGGTCTTAAAGTGGCGTGAGTTACATTAACCTGAGTATCATAGTAAGTAAAAATTTATCCTAACGTCTTTGGGGCGGGAGGGGTTTATAAGCAACATTGGGGCTGGTTGCAGAAACAACCCCTCTCTTGCCTACCAGACACTGAGGAAAGTATTCTTTTTTTTCATATACCAAGGGAATGGTGGGAAAAGTCTTTGCTAGAGAGCATGTGGCTTTGTGTTGTCACTTGGTATTCAGCACAGGCAGCTAGGATTTAAACCCTCCCTGGCCTTGAGATAGAGAACTTGACCCAGAAAATGGGACTGAGTTCAGATTTTAGATACATTGATCACTCATCATCACTTAGATTGATGAAAGTGTTATTTTTTCCCTGTTAATTAAAAGTGAAAAAAACACTTCTTGTTAATGCTGTGTTTTTCTGTCCAAACAGGTTGAAACAGTTCCTCAGGCTACAGTGAAGATTGGATTACAGAAAGGTGAGTTAATACAATGTTGCTTTGCATTTCCTTGATTAAACCAGCTTTAAAGAATCACTTATTTGTACTTCATGTATTTTCGTCTGTCTCTGTAAATCATTGTTGTTGCTCTCCAGTGTGAAATTGCAGTATTCCCCGTGTGTGTGTGTGTGTGTGTGTGTGTGTGTGTGTGTGACTTTTAGAGTTGATCTTACTCTGTACCTTCATGTGAAAAGTCTTATTTGTTTTGGTAAATTGGAGAACACCATGTAGACTTGATACAGTTTCCAACTTTTCTCCATAAAATTCTGGGGTTTCACTGACTTACAAACTAGGGATGTGACGAATCCACTTTTTTTGGTATTCGACTGAATACCGAATAGTAGCTATTAATGTTTGTCAAACATGGACTATGACAAATCAGAAAAGAACCCAATTGAAAAAAATTTTGCCACATTTATTTTTACAGTGCTGTAAAACCTTTTTTGTAAATTAAAATGATCCATAGCATATTTATGGCCACTACTAGATGACTTTATGTGACTATTTGAGATATGCACAAAGTTTAAGAAACCTTAAACTTATATCTGTATTTTCTGTGTGCAATTTGACTACAGTACAAACTCCATAGCATGATTCATGCGTTTTTGGTGAGCTCAAAACTGTATTTAATACTTGTAGTTTACTCTGGGCAAATTGCATTATTTAAAAAATAAATAAATAAAATAAAACACCAGCCTCTCTGCATTCTCGGGGAGAAGTCTGCAGCGATGGTCTCCGTGGAGATCCTCAGCAGAACTGAACAGCCTCTCGGAGGGAACACTGCTTGGCGGAGCTCCAAGAAAAGACATCGCGATCGCTGCGAGATTAGGAGGCCTGATTGCGTTGTGTTTCCACCATTCCACAGGGTCGGCGGACCGGGGAGTGCAGGGCTCTGTCAGATTCAGTGACAGCTCCGTCTCCGCAGCGATTGAGGAAACTGTGGACTGAGATTCCTGTACAATTTCATCCCAGAAACTCCAGACTTGTAGTCTCCATGCAAGATTTCTTTGTCGGCGGCTCGATAAACAGTTTCTTTGTTTTCGATTTCGATTTGGCCAATCATCATTATTGGCGTTTTCCTGCCTGGTTTCTTCAAGACTGAACAATTGCTTTAACATTCAAATGATTTTTTCTTTTTCTTTTTTTCCTTTTTCTTTTCTTTTTTTTCTTTTTTTCTTTTTTTAGTCCGAGCTGGATGGGTACAGCTTAAATCATGAGTCCAGCCTAAAAACCACCGTTTAACTTACACTGATCAATTCCAACATGGACTATTTTTGGGGGTTTTTTTTTTGTTTTTAAATAAAGCATCATTAATGCACATCTGCAGGGTTTTGCCAAACAGCCCAAACTGTATACATTTCGATCATTAAAAGCTCTTATTTTTTTTTAATATTAGTGCCGTTATCATGGAGAACAGCATGACAGCTGTCTTCAGCAATCTCGTTTTTCTATCATTTTCAGAAACTCATCGAAAATGGCGGTACCTGTGTTTCCCTTCGAAAGCCTCTCAGTACAGCACTCCTGTTCCTCTATTAAAACTTCCTTGTTAATCCAGTGATCTTTTAGGCCAAGGAAATACTTTGTGGTGGTGTTCTGGGTCCATACACCAGCAATGAAGGAGATAGATTTGTGTACTTGTGTTTTTAAATCAGCGTTAACATGGGCAGGCACCCTCATTCATAGTTGTCAGGAAGCATTCAGTGAAAAACTTGTAGATGGGATGTGATAACAAGGTTCCAGTAATCTGAGCAGTCTCCCGAGGCCCACATCCTCCACCACAGAACATGGCTATGTACCAAGTGCTGCTCCCACTCAGCCTGTTGCGGATCTTCGTGGCCTCAGGAGACTTGTTTCTTTATGGTCTCTTCTGGACTACACACTTCCACCATAGCTTGCTGGGCTGATCTAGATGTCTGTCTGTTGTATGGAAATTTTGGGGGAAAATCCAAAATACAAACTGTGGGTGGAAATATTAACCGGTTCCTTGGTATTCACCGTGCCTGATCTGCACATTTCATCGTGGCTGTTTCTGTATAGCCTATACTGCATTAGCCCAAGAGATTGTTGCTTTGTAACTTTTTGCACTATTGTTTTGGCTGGATTTGTATTACACACAGTTTTAAAAAAAATTCCACACTATTCTCTGCCTTTTTTTTTTTTTTCATGTTTACTCCTTCCCGCATAAATTCCACATAGAGGCCTCTCATCCAGCTCTTCGTGACTTGGCTGCATTGAACGCTATCCATTCACTACCCTCAGAAGTGTGCCTGCTAATGGCATGACACGTTGATGTGCTGCAGCACTTGTTAATGGTCACAATAAATGCCACTTCACCAAGGAAGTCTCAGATGAACGATTATGAACATTCGAAATTTATTTGGGGGGCAATAATCAACTGAATTGCAAAATTTGGGGGAAAATGGCACTATCCGTGTACGAATCGAATACAAATCAAAAGATTTGTCACATCCCTAATAAAAACAAGATGGAGATGTTTCTGCTACCATATTTGTAAGCTACACAGTGTGTTGGGTTTTATGTCTTCCCCCTCCAAATTGAATGGTTCTTTGAATTGCTCCAAATCAATCATCTATCTTGCAGTCTTCATAGACTTGACAATTTTTTGGTTGGAATTTGGTCTCTGCTGACTGAAAATAGCATTAGGGCAGGTGAATTGAATTAAATGTTTTAATAGAGCGGCTGTAAACTAAATCACTACCAGGAAGGTCAGAAGGTCAGAAGCTTATAAAGTGTTGACTTATGGCCTCAGTGTTACAAAGAGAGCTGTGCTGTTTTTCTCACTAAAGATGAGTTTGGGGAAAAATATTCTCCCACAAAAAAATTAAAACAAACTTTAAGTATTATTTTAGAATTAATTTCAGTGTGTTGTATTAAGGTGCCAGCGAGATTTCAGATTCCTGTAAACCTCTAAAGAAAAGGAGTCGTGCCTCAACTGATGTAGAAATGACTGGTTCAGCCTACAGAGACACATCTGACTCCGACTCTAGAGGATTGAGTGATCTGCAGGTAAATATGTGCAAGGGTCCGGGTAGAATGCCGTATTGTATTCTGCTTTGCAAACCAAAGTAGCAAATGCTTTTGCCTGACTTGGGGAATTTAAAAAATACTCTTTAGGGAAAAAAAAATCACTGCTTGTTTTCTAACTTATAGTGTTCTGTTTTGTTTTGGTTTGGTTTTTGAGACAGAGTCTTGTTCTGTAGTTCAGGCTGTCCTTGAACTCACCAGCCTGTGTGAGCCTTGAACTCATGGTCCTCCTGCCTCAGCCTCCCAAGTGCTGGGATTACAGGCATGTGTCACCACACCTGGGACTTATGTCTTAATTTTGCCGATCTTTTAACATACCAGAAGCAGTTTGTTTACAGTTACTTGCAAAATGATAGATATACAGGTTTAAGGGATTTAAAAATGAATGGAGGGCCAGAGATTTAGCTCAGTGGTTCCTGCGCCTGCCTCTGCCTCGAAAGCACAAGGTCCTGAGTATGATCCCTGGTACTCCCCTGCCAAAAAAGGAAAAAAAGGATTATTTGTGTTAAGATCTATTTGAGCAAGTCTTATCAGGCTTTTCATTGCATCTAATTTCTATGGAATATTTGTTTAGTTTTTCTTACAAATGTACTGTTTTTCATATAGGTAGGCTTTGGAAAACAAATAGATAGCCCGTCAGCTGCTGCAGATGCAGATATTTCTGATGTACAGTCCATGGATTCAAGTTTGTCCAGAAGAGGCATTGGAATGAGTAGAAAGGACACTGTGTGTCAGGTAGGCAGATTTACTCATCCTCTGACTGAAAATGGATGTGATCATATTCTGCCAATAATACACTTACCTCTTGACGAAGAAGACAGTATTTTTCGAACTCATGCTGTTACTTTAAAGCTACAGGTCTGGAAGCTCTTTCCAACTCATTGTTTCCGTCATTGTTGGAATACTTATTCAAATGTAAATGCCAGTTGTCATTGTGATATTAATTGGGAGTAAATAGCAGATGACCCATTTCAAAAACATTTTCCTACATTTGAATTCATGTTAACTTTTAAAATGTGTTTTTACTTTTTTTGGAAAACTATTGATTTGTTCTAAGAGAAAAAGGTTAAAGTATGCAGATTCCAAAGAAGGAATCAAAAGCTCAAGTATGACATATATACATTTATTTATTTTTGTGATACTGGGGATTGAATCTGGGCCCTCCCACATGCTAGGCAAGCATTGTGCTGAAGTAAGGCTTTCTAAATTTTGTGTCATATGGGGTACAGAAATAGTGGTCATAGCTATCTAGTTCAGTAGTTTTCAAAGTGAAGGCCAAGGACCAGCAGCAGTATCAGCATCTTCAGAATACTTGTTAGCAATGCAAATACTTGGTCCTCTAGACCTACTGAATCAGGATCTCTGAGACAGGAATCCAGTGATGTATATTTTCATAAGCCCTCTGGGTGACTGATGCCTGCCAAAGCTTGAGAACCACTGCTTTTTCCATATTACAGATCTGCGAAAGGTCTGGTGACTCTCTGGTTCCTTGTGAGGGAGAGTGCTGCAAACACTTTCACTTGGAGTGCCTGGGATTGACATCAGTCCCTGATGGAAAGTTCATGTGCAGAGAGTGTAAAACTGGTAAGTTTGTATGAAAAGATTGATAGGGAAGTGTGTGCAATGTCAACATCTCCCATGGCACTAACTCTCATGTCACTTTTATCAGACTCTCTTCCTCCTCTTTCATGGTGTTTCAACAAATTAAGATGCCATTATATCACTATTGTTTTTTGTTTTTTGTTTTGAGTACCGGGGATCGAACTCAGGACCTTGTACTTGTGAGGCAGGCACCGGAACCACTGAGCTAAATCCCCGGCCCCATTATATCACTATGTGAACTGAGTTATTTTTGAGATAAGTTTGAAAATCTTTGTGCTCAAGAAATTGGTTTACAGTCCTTTGACTGATAAAAGGGGTGGAATAAGTTTCAAACAAAATCATAACCATGGTGATTGTATTTTTAGTGGAAAGCAATTGAAAATAAAATTTAACTTAGGATTCACCATTTCTTATCCCACTATACATACTACCACCTATCAGAATAACAGAAAGAAGTGTGCTAGTTTAAATTTCTTCTCTAGGTAACTATGAGGGTTAAACTCATGGAAAGTAGGAAGGTAGTGGTTTAGTCTGAAACAACATGGCAAATGAAAACCAGCTGGAGATACCATGGTAGTGCTTCTAGAAACCACGTATTATATGCTGAGCTTACATTTTACTTTTTTTTTTTTACTCCTTTTTCTTCTTACTTGGATTTTCACAATCTCTTTTATCTTTTTTTATTTGAATATATACCGCCTAAAACCCTTAGACAAAAAGTTGAGGGTTTTTTGTTGTTGTTTGGTTATGTTTTTATTGAACACATACTAAATGCCAGGTGATTTTTTTTTTTTTTTTTCGGTACCAGGGATTGAACTCGGGTCCTTGCGCTTGCCCAGCAGGCGGCGAAACCACTGAGCTAAATCCCTGGCCCTGGTGATTTTAATATTAAGCACTTTATCCTACTATCTCATTTGATTCTTGTAACATTATTGCTATATTGTAGAAAAGGGAAAATGAAGATTAGTTTCTTACCTTGCCTGAAGTTACCTAGGTCTCCTATCATGAAGCTGTTATTTAAACCCAGGCAGCTTTTTTTCATTGCTTTCTGCTTTGGCTACATAGGATGGACATTGCATATAATATATTCTCACACACAGTTTAAACTGCAGAAGCTGTTTAGAGCATACAATGTATTTTTTCCTATATAACATATTTAATTCATCACACTTAGGTGTGCTTTGCCACCTCGTAGCCTTAGAGTCAAATTACCTGCACATTGTTTTATTTGGCCTTCAGAATGTGTTTTCATTTTAAGTATGTTTTGGGCCTGTACTCTTGGTTCCTCACATTCTCTGCACTCTCTTTTTCTAAAACCCTGTTACTCTGGTCACTTTGTAACCTTCCTGGTTCCATTAAGTGTTTTAAGTATGCAATTCCTGATTTAAACTATTGATAGGAAGAACATCATATCACTTCTTGACCTTTTGGCTAAAATCAAGTGTAGGAAGGACTTCATTTTTTTTGTTGTTCTGGGGTTTAAAAAATTTTTTTTTGGTACCCGGGATTGAACTCAGGACCTTGTACTTGTGATTCGGGCACAGCACCACTGAGCTAAATCCCTGGCCCTGTTTTTTTGTTTTTTGAGACAAGGTCTCTCTTTGTAGTTCAGGCTGGCCTTGAACTACCTGTGATCCTCCTGCCTCAGCCTCCTGAGTGCTAGGATTATAGGCATGTGTCACCATGCCTGGCTAAAACTTCATTTCTTAGCATTAAAATACTCTTAGGGCTTCTGTCCTAACTCTAGAATCTTGTAGAATTCTGCCAACAAGAAAGTTAGATGTAGTCCAGTTTAGCATGCCTATTTGGAAATTTACTGGGCTGGGGATTTAGCTCAGTGGTTCTGCTGCCTGCCTTGCAAGTGCGAGGACCTGAGTTCGATCCCCAGTACAAAAAAAAAAAAAAAATGAGGAAATTTAAAAAGAAAATTTGCTTTAAAAACATACAAAACAAAGATAGAGGACTGATACTTCCTGATTTCAGTTTACTGTGGTAATCAAAACACAGTGGTAATGACGTAGAGACATATAGAGCAATGGAATAAAAGAGAAAGCCCAGAAATAAGCACTTCCATATGTTATCAAATAATTTTGGACACAGATGTGAAGACCATTCACTGGGGAAATGACAGTCTTTTAAAAAATGTTGGTAGAAATATTGAATATACATGGAAAAGAAATTGGACTCTTACTAACACTATAAATAAAATTAACTTTTTTTTTTTTTTTAACTTCAGTACTGGGGATCGAACTCGGGACCTTGCACTTACAAGCCAGGCGCTGGAACCACTGAGCTAAATCCCCGGCCCAATAAAATTAACTCTTAAATGGATAAGAGATCAAAATGTGAGAGCTGACACTGAATTTCGCAGTTGTTTCATGGATATGACTTCAAAGGCATAGGCAGCTAAAAGAAAAATAAATTGGACTTCATCAAAATTAGAAACTTTTTGTTATGCCAGCTAATACTATGAATGAGCAGAATGGAGAGGCAACTTACACTTAAAATGGGGAGAAAATATTTGGAAATCATTTATCTGATACAGGGTTAAGCCCTAGAATATTTAGAGAACTCAATTCAACAGCAAAGTAAACAATTCAAAATTAGATTAAAGAGGACTGAGGATGTAGCTCAGTGGACAGTAGACCTGACATGCATAAGGTCCTGAATTCAATCTCCTGCACCACCAAAAGCAACAACAAAAACACAAAATTAGATAAAGAACTCAAGCAAACAACAGAGATTCCTCCAAAGAAGATACACAAATGGCCAATAAGCACACGAAAATATGCTTAATATAATTAGTAGTCAGGGAAATACAAACCAAAAGCACAATGAGATTCCACTTCACATCCATTAGAGTGGCTATTACATGAAACACGCACACACACACACACACACAGAAAACAAGTATTAGCCAGTATGTGGAGAAATTAGAATTCTTTGCGCACTGTTGGTGGGAATGTAAAATGGTAACAGCAGCTGTCAAAAATACCATGGCAGGGCCAGGGATTTAGCTCAGTGGTTCTGCCGCCTGCCTCGCAAGTGCAAGGACCCAAGTTCGATCCCCCATACCAAAAAAAAAAAAAAATACTATGGCAGGGCCAGGGATTTAGGTCAGTGGTTCCATCGCCTGCCTCGAAAGTGCAAGGTCCCAAGTTTGATCCCCGGTACTACCAAAAAAAAAAATACTCTGGTAGTTTCTCAAAACATTAAACAGAATTACCATATTATCAAGCAATTTCATTTTGGGTATATACACAAAAGACTTGAAAGCAGAGACTTCAGATATGTGTATACTCACATTCAGAGCAGCAGCATTCACAGTAGTCAGAAATTAGAAACAACCTGTTATGGCTTGTATCTAGATGTTTCCCCAAAGCCTCATGTGCTCATAGGTCGGGGTTTTTGGAGTTAGGTAGATCTAGGGCATGTGATACTGGGATTAAGTGTTGTGGTACTAAATTATCCACTGATTGGAATTAACATACTTCTGGATGGCACCACCCAAAAGGCTGGTAGTCTGCATGAGATAAAAGGGAAAGGCAGACTGGCTGCTTGCTGCTTGTTGCCTTCTGCCTGCCATCCCATGAACTGTTTCTCGCTATGCCACTCTTACCTTGGAGTCAGCCGACTATGAACTGAAACATCTATGAACTGTGAGCCAAAATAAATCTTTCCTTCTTTACCTTGTGGATGTTGGGTATTTATCTCAGCAAGGAGAAAGTAGCTAAGATAGAACCCAAAGGTTGGTCAGTGGATGAATGGATAAACAAAATGTAGGTGTCTGCAGTATGTATGTGTGTGTGTTTGGTGTAGTTCTGGGGATAGAATCAAGGGTATTGCATGTACTAGGCAAGTGACCTACCACTGAGCTACATCCCCAGTCTAGCCTACAGTGAAATACTATTAAGCCTTAAAAAGAAATGAAATTCTGGCACATGCTGCAACATGGATGAATCTCAGAGGATATTATATTAGATAATTTTTAGTTTTTCAAAGACATTTTGCTGAGTGAAATAAGGGAGACATAAAAGAACAAATATTATATGATTACATTTTTATGAGGTACCTAGAATAGTCAAATTCTAGAGATAGAACAGTGTAACAGGGTTGGAGAGAGAAATGGGGGATTGTTCAATAGGTACAGAATTTTTGTGTGAGATGATGAGAAGGTTCTTAGAGACAGTGATAAGAGTCACAACGATGAGAATGGAATTTGGGGGGGGGGGTTTGAACTGGCGATTGAACACAGGACCTTGTGCTTGTGAGGCAGGCGGTGGCACCACTGAGCTAAATTCCCGGCTGAGAATGTAGTTTTTAAAATTTATTTTTTATTTTATTAGTGCATGTTTGCAGTCCATGCAGTTTACAATCATCTTGGAGAGTGGTTACATGCACATACCACAGTTTATTTCTTTTTAATCCCCTTCTTTCCCCTCTCTCCCCCTTCCTCCAATTCTTCTATCCCATTTTGTATTCTTGTTAATATTAGTAATGTTAGCTCATGTTATGGCATATAATGTTTACATTAATTTTGCTTATTAGGTTCTTATGCATGGTAAATCTTTATTCTACTGACTTTCCCTTCCCCTCCTCCTCACCCCATGTGCTTTTTCTTTTGGACCATTTCCTGTTGCAAGAGATCCATCTCTTTGTCCCCCTCTATCCATCTTTTATTATTCCCTTTGTACTTTGCCTCACTCAAATGAGAGATACAATATGGTATTTAAGCTTGTGTATCTCGTTCATTTCATTCAACATTGTATTTTTCAGGTGTATCCATTTTTCTACAAATGTCTTAAATCTATCCTCCTTTATCACAGAGTAGTATTCTGTTATATATAGATACCACATTTTTTATCCAGTCATCTGTTGATGGGTAAACAGGTTGTTTCCAGGATTTAGTAGGATGAGTTGTGCTGCTGTAAACTTCGGTATGCATGTATTGCTGTAGTATGATGTTGTAAGCCCTTTGAGGATAATACCCAGCAGGGTGATCATTAGGTCATATGGAATTTCTAATTTCAGTTCTTTGAGAAACCTCCATACTGTTTTCCATAATGGTTGTACTAGTTTACATTCCCACTAATAATGAAAAAGGGCTCCTTTTTCACCACAGCCTCACCAGCATTTGTTATTGTTTGATTTTTTGTTGTTGTTGTTATTGTTTGATTTCTTAATGATTGCCATTCTTTCTGGAATAAGATGAATCTTAGCATTGTTTTTAATTTGTATTTCTTTAATGACCAGAGATGTTGAGCATTGTTTCATATATTTGTTGATCATATCTTGATTCATACATTTGTTGTATTTTTTCATCTGTGAAGTGTCTGTTCATTTTTCTTGCCCATTTCTTTTTCTTTTTCCTTTTTTTTTTTTTTTGGTACCAGGTATCAAACTCAAATAGCGGCAGAACCACTGAGCTAAATCTCTGGCCCTTTTCTTGCCCATTTCTTGACTGGATCTTTAATTTTAGGTGGGTTTTTTTTTTTTTTTTTGAGTTCTTTGTATATTCTAGATAATAGTCCTCTGTCTGGGGAATAGCTGGCAAAAATGTTTTCCCATTTTGTAGATTGTCTCTTCACATTACTGATGGATTGTTTTGCTGCTCAGCTTTTTAGTCTGATTTAGTCCCATTTGTTGATTCTTGCTGTTATTTCTTGTGCAATTGAGGTTTTATTTAGAAAATCCTTCTCTACAAATATGTCTTTAAGTGAAGTGTTTTAGCTATTTTATCTCCCAGAAGGTTTAATGTTTTAATGTTTAGATCTTTGGTCCATTTTGATTTTAATTTAGTGTGTGTTGAGAAATAAGAATCCAGGTTTTTTGTTTGTTTTTTGGGGGGTTTTTTGGTACTGGGGATTGAACTCAGGACCTTGTGCTTGTGAGGCAGGCACAGTGCCACTTAGCTAAGTCCCTGGCCCAAGGATCCAGTTTTAATCTTCTGCCTGCATATAACCAGTTTTCCCATCACCACTTGTTGAATAGACTGTCTTTCCTCCAATATATGCTTTTGACCCCTTTGTTGAAGATCAAATAGCTGAATATGTCTGGTAAGGTTTCTGTATCTTCAGTTGTGTTCCATTAATCCATTTATCTGTTTTTGTGCCAGTACCTTGCTGTTTTTATCATTATTGCTTTGTAGTACAGTTTGAAGTCTGGTATTGCTAAGCCTCCTGCTTTGCTCTTGTTGCCCCAAAATTACTTTTGCTATTCTGGGTCTCTTCTGGTTCCATATGAATTTTAGTATTGTTTTTTCTAGATCTGTAAAGTATGCTGTTGGTATTTTGATTGGGACTACATTGAATCTGAGTAACAGTTTTGTAAGTGTAGCCAGTTTGACAGTACTGATTCTGGTATCAAGAAGCAGGGGACATCTTACATTTTCTGATGTCCTCTTCGATCTCCTTTTTCAGAGTACTGTAGTTTTCTTTGTAGAGGTCTTTCTCTTCCTTGGTTAGATTAATTCCTAGGTATATCATTTTTCTTGAAGCTACTGTGAATAATACTATTTTCATAATTTCCTTCTCATCCCATTCATTGTTGATGAACACAATGCTAATGGTTTTTGTGTGTTGATCTTGTATCCTGCTACATTGTTGAAGTTTCTTATTAATTGTAAGAATTTTTTGGTGGAGTTTTTTGGATTTTCTACGTAGAGTATCATGTTATCTGCAAATAATGATAATTTGAGTTCTTTTTTTCCCATATGTATCTTTTTCTTTCTTTTGCCTAATTGCTCTGGCAGGTGTTTCAAATACTATGTTGAATAGAAGAGGTGATAGTGGACATTCTTGTCTTGTTCCTGATTTTATCCCTCTTTTTTCTTCTCCCCCTCCCCCCAGTTCCGGGGATCAAACTCAGGACCTTATGCTTGCCAGGCAGGCATGGGAACCACTGAGCTAAATCCCCAGCCCTGTTCCTGATTTTAGGAGAGATGCTTTTAGGTTTTCCCCATTTAGTATTACGTTGGCTATTGGTTGGTCATATATAGCTTTTGTCATATTCACATATGATCCTTCTATATGTTTTCTTCAGGGTTTTTCATGAAGGAATGTTGGATTTTGTCATCTATTCCTGCATCTATTGAGATGATACATGGTTTTTGACCTTACTTTTGTTTAAGTGATGTATGACATTTATTGAGTTATGTATGTTGAGCCATCCTTGCATCTCTGGGATGAAAACCTACTTGATCATATTTTTTGATAATGTGCTGCATTCTATTTACTAATATCTTGTTGAGTATTTTTTATCCATATTAATTAAGGAAGATTAGCCTAAAGTTTTTTTAGTTGGGCCTTTATCCAGTTTTGGGATTGGAGTGATACTGCCTTCCATAAATAAGTTTGGGAGCACTTCATCCCTTTCAGTTTCTTTGAAGAGCTTGAGGAATATTGGTGATATAACATCCTTAAAGGTTTTGGAGAATTCAGTGGTGAATCCATTGAGTCCTGGGCTTTTTTTAGTTGGTAGATTCTTTATTACTGTGTCAACTTCATTGCTTGTTATTGGGTTGCTTAGCATGTTTATATCTTCTTGGGTTAGTTTTGGTTGTTTGTATGTGTCTAGGAACCTGTCCGTTTCTTCAATTTTTTTTTTTTTTTTTTGATACTGGGGATCAAATTCAGGACCTTGCACTTGTGAGGCATGCGTGGTGCCACTGAGCTAAATCCCCAGCCTTTTTCTTCAAAACTTGCTAATTTGTTGGAATGTAATTTTTTTTAGTATTCTAGCATTATTTATTTGATCAAAATAAAAAACTTTCCATCACTACAAACAGCACAGCTACCATTGTTTACACATCCATTTTTATGACATGCCAACATTTTGCATCCTGTGTGAAACATTTGGTTTAAAAAAATCTCAAAAATTCTCTATTTTATTTCCTATCTTCTCTCCTGTTGTCTCCCATCCTCTGAGAACATTTTTATTAATTGCTGTAAGATTTCTGAGACACCTAAACAATATGGAGGATAGCAGGGAATAGCATGAGATTACCATGCATAGGGGATGAATGGTAAACCAAACTTTGGCTGATGTCATTGAGAACAACATAGAAGTGAGAGCAGAGATATGGAATATAATTTTTTGAAGTAGTTACTATCTTTTGGATTTCCACAGTGTCTCTTTCATTTGTTTGCATTGATGTGAGTCTTTTCTTACTTTCTCTTGGCAAGTCTGACTAGGAGCTTATCTATTTTATTTATTCTTTCAAAGAACCAGCTCTTCAATTTGTTGATTTCTCTTTATACTTTTTTTTTTAACTCAATTTCATTGATTTCTGCTCTCAGCTTTATAATTTCTCTCCTAAATTTCGGGTTGGGGCTGCTTTGTTGTTTTTTCTCAGGTATCTTAAAATTTCTCATAAGGTTATCTATTTCAGCTTGCTGTTTTCTTAAAGTGAGCATTGATTGTGATGAATTTCTCTCTTAGAACTACTTTCATAATGTCCCAAAGTTTCAGCAAGTGTTGCCATGATTGTCATTAATTTCCAGAAAATTTTTAAATTTCTTCTTTGATTTCTTCTATGACCCATTGGTGTTTTGGAGTATATCGTTAATTTTCCAGGAGCTTTTGCCTTTTCCAAAATTTCTTCTGTCGGTTTCTATTTTCATTGTACTGTGGTCTAATAGTATGCATAAGATAATTTCTATTCTTCTGTATTTACTTAAGCAGGCTTTCTGGACTAGTATGTGATCTATTTTGGAAAAAGTACCACGTGCTGCTAAAAAGAATGTATACTCTGTTGTAGAGGGGTGGAGTATCTATATATATATATCCATTAAGCCCATATGTTTAAGGATGTTGTTCAGCTCTGAAATTTATTTTTTTGTTTAGTTGATCGATCTCTTTGCAAAAGTGGGATGTTAAAATCCCCCACTATGATTGTGTTAGTGCTTATTTGGTCTTTTAATTTTAGCAGTTTTTGTTTAATGAAGATAGTTGCTCTAGTATTTGGTGCATATATGTTTATCAATGTTATCTCTTCTTGTCTGCTTACCTAGTATATAGTGACCTTGTCTCTTCTAATCAGTTTTAGCTTGAAGTTTACCATGTCTGATATTAAAATTGCTACCCTGGCTTATTTTCGGGGTCTTGGTGCATGAAGTGTTGTTTTTCATCTTTTAATTTTTTAGTCTATGAATCTCTTTTTGGATTAGATGAGTTTCTTGAATGCAACAGATTGTTAGATTCTGTTTTTTGATCCAGTCTGCCAGTCTGTGTCTTTTAACTGAAGAGTTGAGGCTGTTTAAAATTGAGAGATATTACTGAGATGTTTTGGTTATTTACTGTCCTTGCCTTCTTCATCCATTGGTGAATCCTTTTTCTGATTTTTGTTGTTGTTGTTTGTCCATTGACCTCACTAGTTTCTTCTTTGTTTTTAGCTGTGTCTAATTCATTGTTTCGAGAATATTCTTCAGTATTTTCTCTAGAGCTGGTTTAACACTCTTCTGTCTTCTGAGCTGGCCTTTTTCATGGAAATAACTTGTTTCTCCATCTATTTTGAAGGATAGCTTTGCTGGATAAGTTAATCTGGGTTGGAAGCTATTTGCTATTAGGGCTTGAAATACTTCACTCCAAGCTCTTCTGGCCTTCAGGGTTTGTTCTGAGAAGTCTGCTGTGATTCTTTTTTTCTTTCTTTTCTTTTTTTTTCTTTTGTACCAGGGATCGAACTTGGGTCCTTTCACTTGTGAGGCAGGCAGTGGAACCACTGAGCTAAATCCCTGGCCCGGGTCTGCTCTGATTCTAAGTGCTTTACCTTTATATGTGATTTCTTGTTTTCCTCTGGCTGCTTTTAAATTCTCTTTTGGGGTTTGTTTGGTTTTTTCTGGATATTGGGTCATTTATTAAAGATATACCTTGATGAGCTTCTTTTTTCATAATAATTATTTGGTGTTCTATAAGCATAGCTTACTTATATTTTAAACTCTTTCCTTATATTTGGGAAGTTTTTTTCCATGATTTCTGTAACCATGTTAGTGAATCCATCTGTGGTATCTTCTAGTTTTTCTCTAACTCCATTTGGCCTTAGATTGGTTTTGCTGTCATCTAGTAGCTGCTGGATAGTTTTCTCTTGTTCCCTTATTTTCTTTTGATCTGTTTTGATCTCTTTATCATAATTCACTATTTTGTCCTCAATATCAGACACTCTGTCTTCACACTGGTCATTTCTGCAGTGTATAAATTCTATACAGTTTTTTATTTCAGGTGTTTCTTTCTGACATCTTTTTGAGGATTCCATATCCTTGTTGAATCTGCCATTCAAATTTTGAACTGTTTTGATTAGTTTGTCCTGTTTTTTATCTATTCCCCAAAATTCACCATGGGTCTGTGGAGTAAAATTGCTGTGAACTTTTTGTTCATTTCCTCTTTGAACTCATCTATTTTCCTCATCCTTTCTAAGAACTTTTCGTAGATTTCTGCTATCTAGTATTTGTTTTCTTTTCCCTTGCTCTGCCTTTGGAGAGTTGGGGGATTTGGAGATTTTCTATTTCATTGCTTCCCCATTCTTCTATGTGTATTTGTGTTTATTTGTTTATAATATATATATCTTTTTTAAACTTATATATGGCCCCCTCTTTCTTCCCCTCTTTTTTTGAGTGTTACTGCACGTTGGGGACTAGAGAAGTGAGGAGTTTGTGGCTTCTATGAAGATTTTTTTAGTAGGATGTTGCCTCCCCGTGACTAATTTCCAGCTTTGTATGTCCAGTGCTAGTATTTACTCCTGTTTATTTACTTCAAATGATTTTGACTCTGTCTCTATATTTTACTGTAAGAATTACTTATGGTTGTAATCTACAGATTCAATCTTACAGCACTTCTATATGCTAGTCATTGCAGTTACACTTCCCCTTCTGTTCTCTATGCACACTACGACAGTTTATTATTTGTGATTGTTCTGCAGTGAGGTAGGTGAGATAGGGTGGGAGAATGAGAGGTGGTTGGATGAGGAGTGTTAAGACACTAAGGTGGAGTTTTGAAGGAGGGAATTAGGGTAGATGAGAAGAAAAGTTTTATGTGGGATCTGACTTTATTGGGGTACTTGGAGTTGAAGGATTTGTATTCAGAGTTTCCACAGGATATTTTGTGGGAGCAAGGGCAAGATATGGGAGAAAAGAGTGTTTACTTTGTGATTGAGGAAAGCTGTCTGTGGTTGTCAGATGTTGCTGATAGGGAGGACAATAAGGTAGGTAAAACGTGGAAGGCTTAGGATCAGGAGAATGGAGGAATAATACTAGAGAAGATAGGGGTGACTGAGTGGGCTAAGTATGAGGAATTTAAAAACTTGGACAAGGAGTTTACATGTTTGGAAAAAGAATCAAGAAATAATGTTAATAATATTGTCTTAGGGATTTGAGGTGAAGAAACTAGATAGGGAGCTAAGACAAGGGAGAGACGCTCAAACCTGTTAAATCAGAGCACACGAGAGAACAAATACACAAAAGTAACAACCTAATAAATTCAGGAAACCATAAAAGAACATAACATAACCCCACATTACTATGTAAATCAAGAAAAATACAAAAACTTAAACCTATAAGATGTCCAGTGGGAACACAGATTAAACATTCCACTGAGACATTACATATATAATTCCCAGTAGCTTCTTTGCCAGAGTCTGAATGCTCACACCTCAATACAGTGGTACCTCCGTTCATGAACTTAATTCTTTCCATGATTCTGGTCACAAACTGAATTGGACAAGAACCAAATCAAATTTCCCCATAAGGTCAACATTGAACCTAACCATTGAATTTGATTCATTCTCCGCCATTTTTGGAAGGATCCAGAATGTACTTTAATGTTAAATTGAGCACTTAAAACAGTAAACATAATACCACAATTATTAAAAATACAAGTGTTTTTGATTCACTTATTATGACATAAAAAATTAGTTTGGTACCAATTTGTTGCATTTATACCATATTGGGAGTTAGAACTTAGGTTTTTCAACAGTTAAGACCATTTAGGTAGTTTTCCTTTGTTTATCAAAAGATAAATACTTCACATATAAAAAGATATACCAGAATACATGCTTAATGAGTTCTTAAAATTTCCCCCAGTCTTTTAATTTGATTTTTTGTTTTTGGTACTGGAGATTGAACAAAATTTTTTATTTATAAATTATTATTTTGTTTTGTTTTAAGAGACAGGATCTCATGTAGTTCAGGCTGACCTTGAATTTCTGGCCACCCTCTTGCCTCAGCCTCCTGGATGCTAGAATTATAGGCATGTGCCACACGACCAGCTTCAATTTTACCTGTTTGGTTACTAATTACTTCTTAGACTACCACCTTCTATTTAAGACAAATATGATTTCTGGAAAGGAAGCATTTTTCTTTTTTGAATAAAATGCATAATACAAAAGGTTCTGTACAGATCATTTTAGAGTACTTATTCTTAATGAAAATAATTCGTAGTAAGAAGGGAGGATACTGGAAGCATTCATATATGTTAGAGCTCTAACATGTCTAAAGGGGTTTGATTTTTCAGCTCTATGAATATAACAATTGTGGGCCAGGGATTTAGCTCAGTGGTTCTGCTGCCTGCCTCGTAAGCACAAGGTCCTGAGTTCGATCTCTGGTACCCCCCCCCCAAAAATATATATATATACACACACACACACACACAATTGCACTAGTCATAACAATTTTTATTTATATTAGACTTATTTTGATTTCATATATGAAGGCCTGTTTCATTTTTACATAGAATACTTTATATTAGGCAGTTTAAAGTCAAACTCCTTCCTTTAAAATACATTTTTAATTTTTTTTTTTTTTGTCTTTTGAGGCAGGGTCTCACTTTGTAGTTCAGGCTGGCCTTGAACTCACTATGTAGACCAGGCTGGCCTTGAGCTCATGGCGATTCTCCTACCTCAGCCTCCAGAGTGCTGGGATTACAGGCATGTACCGCTGTGCTCAGCCAAAATTTTTTTTTAATTTCTACAAATTATCTTTCTTTGTTGTGGTGCTGGATGGAATACAGAGCCTCATGCATGCTACACAAGTGCTTTATTATTGAGACACATCCTTGGCCCTAAAAGTTATTTTAAAAGTGTATTATCTTTAGAGTTGGGCATGGTGGTACATGCCTACAATCCCAGCACTATGGAGGCTGAGACAGGAGGATTGCCACAAGTTTTAGCCCAGCTTGGGCTACATAGTGAGTTTAAGGCCAGCCTGAACTACATAGTGAAACCCTGTCTCAAAAAAACAAAAACAAAACGAACAAAAGGCTGTTACCTTCATAACTATATACATGTTAAAATTTAATTTCAAGTTACCTATGTGCAGTAGGAAAACAAAAACCCCTACTGATCTTTATTTCTACAACAGACAGTTAAAAAAAAAAAAAGTAAGCATCAGTTTTAAGCATTCATTTTAAAGAATTCGTATAATTCAGCCAGTCTGTAAAGATTAGGTACTTCCAAAATAAAAGAACAGTGTTGCACTTCAACTAATTTTCTGCAAAACAAAACAAGGAGCAGAACTATTCCTTGTAATTTTTCTCTAGACTTTTTTTTTTTTTTTGGTACCAGAGATTGAACTCAGAACCTTGTGCTTCCGAGGCAGGTGGCAGAACCACTGAGCTAAATCCCCAGCCCTATTCCTTGTAATTTTTATGAGCTTTTTCCACCTCAGCACTGGGAATAGAACCCAGGGCCTCGTGCATGCCAGGCAGTGGCTCTACCACTGAATTATACCCCTGGCTATTCCTTGTAATTGTTTTCCCTTTAATTTTTATACTCATTAAAGAAAAATGGACAAAATATTTGGACACAGCCAGGGATTTAGCTCAGTGGCACCATGCCTGCCTTGCAAACTCAAGGACCTGAGTTCAATCCCGGGTGCTGAAAAAAAAGATTTGGTCACATCCCAGATGATATACAAATGTCAATGAACAGTTAAAATCTTGTTATAATTTGCAGTTCTTTGTTTACAACTAAGCATTTTTGTGTATCTTTAATCACTTTTTTGTGATTTATGTCTCTTGTCCATTTGTGTTTTACAGTATTCTTACCACTTGTTAATATTTTGTTTATTTCTGATTATACAAGTAATACATATTGTCTTGAAAATGTTATAATTAACAGTTCTAGCTGATGTTTCCCCTTAATACTCACCACATTGTTCGATCCCTGGTACCAAAAAAATAAAAAAATGATAATCACCACATCACCACCACCATCTTCCCTTGGTGCTGGGGACATAATCCCAGGGCCTGGTTCATGCTATACACACATTCTTATTACCAGTTTGGTACATGGGCCTCTAAATCTGTGTGTCTATCTGTCTGTCTATCTGTGTGTCTTGTCTGTGTGGAACATTTTCATGTGTATATGCAATAAAAATGAATCATACTATGGACCAGGGATTTAGCTCAGTGGCACTGCACCTGCCTGGTAAGCACAAGATCCTGAGTTCAATCCCCGGTACCAAAAAAAAGAATCATACTATTGTTCTATAGGAATTATTTTGTCTGTGTAATTGCTGCATAGTATGCATATATTATAGTTTATTTAACTCTTCCCCTGTGGAAGGATATGTGAGTTGCTCTTGGTTCTTTGAAGTTAGGATCAAAGCTTCAGACAACCTGCTTTTCTCTGTGAAAGTCTTCATCGTGTACCTATTAAGGAGAAAAATTTCCAGGTCACAGGAAGTGAATATACTTTTCTTTTAATGATCATTGCCCAGTTGCTCTCTACAGTAGTCCTTCCAATTTAAACCTCTGCCTGCCATGTATAAGTATCTGTGTTCTCTTCACCCTTATTAATAACTGCTGTTATCAAGCTCCTAAGTTTCTTTCCTGTTCCATAAATTACATCAGTTAGCATTTATCTGATTCCTAGTGAAGTTAAGAATTTTTTCATGTTTTTTGCAGTTATATCTTTCCACTCTTGGTGTGTATTTGTTTGAGACAGGGCCTCACTATGTAGTACAGGCTGACCTCAAACTCACAGCAATCCTCCTGCCTCAGCCTCCCAAATGCTGGGGTTACAGGTGTGCACCTCCACACCTGGGTGTCTTTCCACTCTTGTAAATTCATAGTTCATACCCTCTGCCTACTTTTACTTAGGCTACTTGAATTTTCTTTCATATTGATTTATAGTTCCTTATAAGTCTTGTTCTGCTGTCTTTGTTTATATACATTGTTATTTTCTCTATATGTGAATTTTCTATAAATAATACGTATTTCTTGGCCTTTTTTCTCTTTTTTTCAGTACTATGGATTGAACCAAGGGCCTTGCCATCAAACAGGGTCTAAGTTTCCCAGTCTGGATTTGAATTTGTAACCTTCCTGCCTCAGCCTCTCACAGTGCTGGGATTACAGGCGTGTGCCACCACACTGGCTTCTAAGCCTTTTTTTTTTGAGACAGGGTCTCACTATGTAGTTCAGGCTGGCATTGAACTGACTGTGTAGCCCAGGCTAGCTTCGAACTCACAGTCCTCATGCCTCAGCCTCCCCAGTGCTGAGATTAGAGGCATGCACCACCACACCCAACCCATCTAAGCCACATCTGTTGTATATTTTCCCATCTTTTTTTTTTTTTTTTTTTAACAATTGTTCCTTCTTTTTCTGTCATATTGGCTTTTTTTTTTTCCTTTAAATGTTTGGTACATTCACCAGTGGAGTGTTCTGGGCCTAAAATTTTCTTTCATTGGAAGATACTTAACTATACTTCCAGGTTTTTTTAGTAGTTTATAGAACTATTCATATTTTCCTATTTATTTTTGTGCCTAAGTTCTGTTTTTCTAGGAAACTGTCCATTAATTCATCTGAAGTTTCAAATTTACAAATAAAAAGGTAGTGATGTCCTTTTAATATCTTTTTAATCTTGTATTTGTAGTATAATATTGGTTGTCTTTCTCTTTATTTTTTATTACTCATGCCATAGATACTAGTTTTATTAATTTTCTCAAAGAACCATGTATTAGCTTTCCCACCCCTGGGACAAAATACCTGATGTTCACATCTTAAAGAAAGAAAAGTTTAGTTGGGCTTACAAGTTTAGGGGTTCAGTCCATGGTAAGGTGGCTCCAAGGCAGAAATGGGTTGGTGGAAGGACATGGAGGAAGATAGCTGAAGACAGCTGCTCACCTCATGGTAGCCAGGAAACAGAGAAAGAAGGGAGCTGCGGACCAGAATACACACTTCTACCTGATACCCCCCCAGTGACGCTCCTCTTCCTGCCAGGCTCCCCCTTCTAACAGCATGTTCAGCCAGGAACTCAACCATGGATAATCCACTCATGAATATAGTGCCGCCATGACCCACTCACCTTTCAAAAACCCGATCTCTGAACACATGAAACTTTGGGGGCCAGTCTACATCTAAGTTACAACCAAATTTTGTTTATCCTTCCTGGTAAACATTGATTTCACTTCATTCTTAAAGAATATTTTCATACAAGTATCCTGGCTTGGTAATTATTTTCTTTCAGCCCTTTGAAGAAAGCATTCCATTGGTTTTTTGGTTTTGGTGGTTTTTTTTGGACTGGGGATTGAACTCAGGACCTTGTGCTTGTGAGGCGGGTGCCAGAACCACTGAGCTAAATCCCCGATCCCTAGTCATATATTTTTAAATGCTACTTTTTGTATGTTAAATTATTTGTGGGGGGAGGGTGTTATTGAGACATGGTCTCACTTTATAGTTCAGGCTGGCCTCAAATTCCTGATAATTCTCCTGTTTTAGCCTCCTAAGTGCTGAGATTACAGACGTTCAACTACCACACCTGCCTCTTGTATGTTAAATTCTTTTTTTTTTTTCCTTTTTTTTGGTACCCGGATCAAACTCAGAACCTTGTGCTTGCCAGGCAGGCATGGCACCACTGAGCTGCATTCCTGGCCCCTGTAAATTTTTATCATGGCCCCTCCACCACCACCAGGGATCGAACTCAGGCCCCTGTAAATTCTTATACCAAACAGTAGAGTTTCTTTCCAGAGCAGCTCTTTGCTGCTTATAGCTGCTTCTATCTAAAAGTAGTATGCTTTCACATTTTATTTAATCTCTGTTTCTCACCAATCTTCCAGGGCAGCATCCATGTTTTTCATGTAAGGTACCTGGTAAAGATGTGAAGCGTTGTTCTGTTGGTGCTTGTGGGAAGTTTTATCATGAAGCCTGTGTCCGCAAATTCTCCACTGCCATCTTTGAATCAAAAGGATTCCGCTGTCCCCAGCACTGCTGCTCTGCCTGCTCTATGGAGAAAGATATCTACAAAGCAAGTAAAGGTAACACAGCTAAGGCCACACCGATCTTTTGTTTAAAGTACAGTGGCAAATATTATATGAAGTACATTATTATAAACAATTTTGGATATCTCTCTTCTCTAGGTTTAAAAGTTCAAACTCTAAGAGATAACATGTTAAGTAGGAAATAAATTCCAAATTCAGACCAAGAGAAGAAAATTCCTTAGGCAGGAGCCATATTGAGGGATATGATTGTCTCTCCAGCATTGGAATAAACTTTTCTTTTCTTTTTTTTTTTTTGTACCAATGATCGAACTTGGGTCCTTGCGTTTGCGAGGCAGGCAGTGGAACCACTGAGCTAAATCCCTAGCCCTGAATAAGCTTTTCTTTACACAATCTCTAAATGATTTCTTTTTAAATTTTTTTTTTGGAGACAGGGTCTCACTATGTAGTTCAGGCTGGCCTCAAACTCATAGCAGTGCTTCTGCCTCAGGCTCTGGAGTGCAGGGATTATAGGCATGGGCCACCACACCTAGCCCTCTAAATAATTTTTAGGCTTGTATTTAGGAACTGTATAATATAGGAATGGCAGAGCCAGCCTAGTAAAGAAAGAAGTGTTTGATTATTGCTATAAGTAGTGTCACAGGGCAACCAAGAAAAGCCCAACTCCAAAAGTCTCATATCCAGCCGGTGCCTTATTGTACAAATGCCTTTTTGTCTCCTTTTTAAACAGGACGCATGATGAGATGTTTGAGGTGTCCGGTTGCCTATCACTCTGCAGATGCTTGTATTGCTGCAGGAAGCTTATTTGTGTCCTCCTACATTCTCATCTGTAGCAATCATTCTAAGCGGAGCAGTAATTCTTCTTCTGCTGTAAATGTAGGCTTTTGTTTCGTTTGTGCCAGAGGTGAGTGTCAGTCCTTTCTCTTTATTTCTCTTTCAGTTCTTTGGCAGATTTCTCTATTAATATGAGCTTTAGCATTAGGAGAGAACCCAGGCTTTCTAGTATAATCTCCTATCCAGTGCTGAATTCCTTTTTATTATATTCCTGATAGAAATCACCATTTCTAGCAACTAGTCACTTTTATATTAGACATCCAGATTGTTACAGTAGTAGTTCTTCTATTAGCTAGGCTAAAAGCTGCATTGAAAAATATAACTTAGAATTACAGATAAATTCATTGTTTTTCTATTTGACTAATTTTCTGTTAAAAGATTAATCTGTTCCCTTTTACAAAGTTTCTCTGTTTGAAGTGGATCCTTCCCCTGTTGTTATCATTAATCCAAAATTTTCAACTGATTGAGATTTCACTTGGAAGCCTAGACTAGCACATTTATTTTTTGATTGTTTATGTTGTGTTTCATAATGTTTTGCTCTGGCACTGAAAAGGCCTGATGGGACACAGCCAAGGCAACATATGTGGTGGTTTAGTGAAAAGCCGGCAGTGCAGACTTCTTAGTTGCCAGCAGTTGATACTTAAGTCCACCAAGACATTGATCAGCTGAGAACAATACCACGTCCCTGAGGGCAGTCAGTGAAGCCGAGTGTGTGGTACACATAAAATAGGATGTCTTCAGCTGGCTGTGGTGCAGTGTGTAGCTTTACCTAGGTTGTATGATAATGAAACTTTTTTTTAAAGTAGTATTATAGAGGCCAATTAATATCCCCAAATACTGTTTTGTTTTGTTTTTTGTTGTTGTTTGTCTTTAATATAAGTGCTTAGTTTCCTGAACTTACTTTGTTGTAAAGTATTTGAAAAAATCTAAGGCATAATTACACTTGTATTATAGACTATACTTAAAATATAGGCTTTTTTTCTTGTTTGTTTTTTGCTTCAGGAGACAATTTGGTAAAAATACTATAAAAATGTTTTTAGAATTCAGATAGAATGACAGATCTTAGGTTGTTTTAGCTTTTGTATTCCTCAGTTTTTAACAAACAGCTTAGAGGAGAGAGGTAGTAGAAGATTAAATAAATGGCAGTCTTCTGCTAAGTGGCTGCCACTGAAGTGAGCAGCTGTTTTTCTTTACTAGAGCAGTTACCACTGTATACTGGTCTGAGGCCTGGCTGGTGCATGGAGGATTGTGCATTGTTACAGGTAACAGAAAGGATTCAAATATGCAGATAATAATATAAATAAATAATAAATAGCCATCACTAGTGCCTTCCCATCTTCCCTTTCCAAGGAAAGTAATGATAGGAAAGAATTAGTGAATTATCAACTGAATGTCTAGCTTTAAAGACTTTTAGACAGATGAGTAGCGGTGATAACATAAAGCTTTTTATCATTTTGTAAGCCCTTTCTATTCTTCCATTCCTAGGCACTTCTGCTGACATAAGCACATATAACTTAGCCAATATTTTTGTTTTGTTTTGATTTTTTAAAATAATTTAATGAACATTTTGAACATTAAGTTTATAACTACTGTGTTGGCTTATTTTGGGGGGTATAGTCTAAATTCAGTGCCACTAGTATATTAACCAGTATTTTCTTTTGTTGTATTTCATTCACTAAGTGGGAACTTTTTTAAACAAGTATTTCAATTTAAGAGTAGATAGAAATGGTTCACTAACAGAAACTCTAGTCATTTTGTTAAATTTAACTTATATCCCTTGAATAAAATCTGGGGAGCCAGGGATTTAGCTCAGTGGCATGGTGCCTGCCTTGCATGCACAAGGTCCTGAGTTCGATCCTTGGTGCAAAACAAAAAACTTGAGAAAAGCACAAATAGGGGAATAGCATGTTTTAAATCAGAATCTATATTTACATCTTAGCAATTTGACAATATTTTGAAAGATTTACTGTATTTAAATGCCTATTTAAGGAAGTTTATATAATTCACGAATATTTTAACTGAAATTTCCTGAAATAAACAGAAACTTATTTTCCTTTCTAGCATTTGGTAAAAATTTATTCTAAATATATCAGATGTTGGGATTTGAGAAGGTTTAAATCAAGTCTTTTGAAAGTAAATAATGTGTGTCTTTCTCTAAGTATTGAGATCACCTTTATATGTGGAGGTGGTACTGAAGATTGAATCTAGGAAGTGCTAAGCAACATCCTCAGCCCTTTTTATTTATTTATTTTTTATTTTAAGACAAGATCTCACTATGCCCAGGATGAGAGACCTAACGTTAATCCATAAACAAAAAGAGATACACAAATTATTTATTTTGATATTAGAAAACTTCACTTATTTTGCTTATTCTTTTCTCATACAGAATTTTTTCCTCCTCGTAATGACTTTTCTTCGTTCTTGGTTATTGGGTGTTTAATGTCATTAAGCTACTTCTTAAAGATCAAACTATCTAGAAACAGTTTGAGTTTTTAAAGTTTAGGGACCTCTCTCCCCCCACAGCTAACCTGAGGCACCAATAGGAGAAGGTGAGTCATTTGTCAGTGTAGTTTGTTATGTTTTATCTTTTCCCCCTGTAGTGGGTGATATAAAATAAAGGTTACTTAACATTCTATGCCTTTCTATATAATGGTAATTTAAAATGGGGCCCTACCCATAGTTTAGGATTTTCATTTTAATAGTAATAATAGCAATTTATTTTGCAACTGTAAATCAAACTCTACTGGACACTATTTGAAAGAATTGTCCTAAGAGGTTATGTCCCCATTTTATATGGATGAGCACAACAAAGCCCACATTAAATTATTTATCTGTGACATGAAGGGATCTTCCTTTGTTCGTGATTTTTCTTATTTCAAAGCCTAGGATTTGTTTCTTACATTACACCATGTCCCTCTATAAAATATGCATAATTTATTTCAACATTAGATCACTTTTCTTAGAAGCTTCTTATGTTATTAGCAATTTTAAGTCTCATCTATCATCTGGTTCAGACATTTCTTGACTCTGCTTCAATGGAGAGCAGCATCACATGAAAATAAGCCTGACAGGAGAAAGTAAATGGTAACCCTTTGAAAACAGAACACTTCCCACCTCTCAAAATGATCTCTAAATGAAAGTGCTGGTGTGATTTGTGCTGTAAAGTCTTAGATTGTTATAAACTGGCTAGTCACCAAGTTAGAGAAGTCTCCCCTGGTCTGTAGTCATGGGTCCAGAAGTGAGTTACAGGTGAATTGTGAACTTAACTAAGGAAAAGGGGAGAGCTGGAAAGAAGGGGTCCCCAAGTGTGTCACAGCAGATCTTGTGTTTTCCTCCAAATAGGACAACTGTATCGATAGATCAAAGGGAATATATCTATAAACCTTTAAGTTGGTAATAACTATACTGTGACAGGGAAAAATTTTTTTTTTTTTTTGGCACCGGGGATCAAACTCAGGTCCTTCCACTTGCGAGGCAGGTGGCAGAACCACTGAGCTAAATCCCTGGCCCAGGAAAATTTTTAAATGCTTTATATTATTTCAGTAAAGTTCAGGAAAATATGGCTCTGTTAAGGTCATGTACTGTGTCAATAGAGAAAAGTTTCATTACCTGGCAGAGAAAGCTAGAATTTGAGTATATCTCAGGATAAGAATAGAGAAAAAGAGATTCAGATCTGCCTTGAAGTTGTGTTTTGTATGTGGTAGATAGATTAGGGTCTATGGTATGTAAATGATTCTTATTTCTAAATAATTAAATAACATTTTGTTCGCTGGGTTTTCATCATAGTACTGCTAAATGTTAAGGAATGTAGCTTTGTTTTTCTTAGGGAGTTTCCAATACGATGTGAAATGCCATATACATTTTCAAATTATTTGGAGTTTTCTTCTGCAGCATAGAGGTTTCTGTTAGGGATAAGGAAACAAGAAGTTCACCCTCCCTTTAATAATTATAGAAAGCAGGGGCCGGGGATGTAGCTCAGCAGCACAGCACCTGCCTGGCAAGCACAAGGTCCTGAGTTCAATTTCTGACACCAAAAAATAAAATAAAATAATTATAGAAAGTTTTTCGGTCAGATCTTTCTTTTTTTTCTTATTTGTCCCCATACCCAACTTTAAGGCACAACTGCATTATAGGTGTTGGTTTATTTTTTTTCCTCATGGAATCATGGGTAGTTTCATTGCAGCTCATCTCTTTCTGTTTGTTTTGTATAGGGCTGATAGTTCAGGACCATTCAGACCCCATGTTCAGTTCATATGCCTATAAGTCCCACTACCTACTGAATGAATCAAATCGTGCTGAGTTGATGAAATTACCTATGATTCCTTCTTCGTCAGCTTCCAAAAAGAAATGTGAGAAAGGTAATAATTGAAATAGTTTATCTCTTGCTTTTATTTTTGCATTTCCTATTTTTTTCTCTTTAAGTAAAGGGGGGAAGTGGTGTAAAAGCACCATCTGTTGCTTTTGGTAAATTCTGCCTTGGTGGTTGTGACTGTGTCTTCATATGGTTGCAAAATTATAAAAAGGGCTTAAAATAATTCTATTACAAATTTTTACTTTTCTCCTTGAATAAATTTTCACACATTCCATATATTTAGGTTATTAAAATAGTATAAAAACTAGGATTTTGTGGATTAAAACATATTTTAAGAACTTTTCACTTTTGCCTGAAGTAAAACTATCATTCTTGTTAGAATAAAATAGATATTATATAGTTTATAACCATCAAATAATTCAGGTTATTAAAAGGAAACCTATATATAGTACTTAAAAGTTTGATTTTAGAATATGTTCTATAATTTTGTTTCTTAAATGTTTTAAGATCCTATAAAAACTGGTTGTCCTTACCTTAGGAGACTTTGGTGGGAAAGTGAGGGTGTAGGGAATACCCCAAAGACTGGATGTTGGAAGGCAACCCAGCTGAATTGCTGATGGATAATTTATCTGCGGAGAACTAAGAGCTAAATGTATGTGCATGTATATATATGTAATTTTTTCTGAGTTAATTTTGTCTGTGGAAGAAAGCTTTATCCTGTTTAGCTTTCCATAGCTTATTTGTAATAAAGGGAAAAAGTGACTCAACAATAATATATTATTTTGGGAGTTATTCCAGAGGGAAAATTCAGTGAGCATGGAAGGTAAGGCCTTTTTCTGTATATGTTCCCATTGCAATCTTGGGGCCAGGTTCAGAATCTGTAAGGAAAAATTCATTCATAGTATACCATGTATGTATACTAGGTATATTTGAATTTTTTTCATTCTCTGTGTTGCCTATTTGGTGCATCTTTGCTCTTTGTCAGATATCTGAAATGGCAACTTGTAACTCAAAGAAAGTGTAAGCAAGTTGATTAGAACCCATTAGAAACACTGGAAAAAAATTTTTGTGTTTCCCTTGAAATCAAATTTTATTACCTTATTCATGATGCCGCCTGCTTCCAAAATAAAAAAGGACATAGGTCTGACTTATTCCATAAGGCAGTAAAATTAGTCTATCTGAGGCATTTTAGGAAATGCTTTATTTTCCTGCTGCCATCTTTATAAAATCAGATTAATTAGGGGCCAGGGATTTAGCTCAGTGGTGCCGCCACCTGCCTCACAAACACAAGGTCCCGAGTTCGATCCCCGGTACCAAAAAAAAATCAGATTAAGTTGTTGCTTTGTTTTCAGACTCAATATTAACCTTGACATGAATTGAAATTGTTTTGAGCCCTCCACCTAGCTTGAACTATATGTTCTCTTACATCCTAAAACAGTTTTCTTGCATAGCACCAAGGCGAATCATTCATATTTTAATTTTTCTATACCCCTGTGTATTTTTAACATATTTATCATGATAATTTTCACAGATGATTCTGGCTCTGTATTGCTTCTGAAACAAGACTTAAAATTTAGAACCATTTAATATTAAAAATGACAGACCTGACTTTTCCACATCAGTGTTTATAATCACATCTTCTCTAAAACTGTTCGCAAAGACTTTCTCCCTTTGGTCATTCCTTTCCAATGAAAAAATGAATAATCTCATTTTACTTTAAATTTACAAAAGAATTCCCTACCTAGGCTTAGAGCATTCAGGCAGCTAATCTTGGGGCTGGAGAATTGAACCTATTAAATCCATATTTTGGTATCTGCAGTCAAAGGAAAAAATGCTGGTGATTGAAGTAAAAGCTTTTAAGCAGAGGAAATATAGTAATTTAATTCATCTCTGGCTGTGTATGGATTTTTCTTTTTTTGTTTTCATGTTAGAAGTTTGAAAGTCTACAGGAAAATAAGATTTTCTAGAAAATTGATAGCAAACCCTCCGAAGGTTAGAGCATGAAATTTGATCAAGTTGTATAGAGGGCTCTTAATCTTTGCTTATGAGACTTTAAATCTTAGTATACTTGTGGGTTTGTAGACCTAGTTTTCCAATAGAAAGATGAATTATTTTGCAATAAATGTCTTTATTATATTCATCTTGAGATGAACCTTATTGAAACATATTAGATATATCTAATCTTCCCAGCCCCCCCCAAAAAAACTCTGATTTCTTTACAGTTAAAAATATTATTTTGTTTACTACACTTGTTTTGGGATTAATTACAAGATTATTTTGTATATTTAAAAGGAGAGGGCTTAGATAGGGAACTTGGACAGATACCCTTGCGTATGGTACACTTCACTGTACAATGATAATTATTTACTTTTGTGCTATAAAGCAGTGGTTCTTGATATTAAATCAAAAGATAAGTTCAAAATTGTTGAATTATTTTGGAAGATCTAACAGAATCACACATTTGTGCAAAAGGAGTTTCTTTATATTACACTGATTTTAATGATATAGTAATTGTTTTGTTGTCAGATCAGTATCTTTGATTGACAGGGGTTTTTTTGGCTAACAAATAGGAGGGGGGTTGATACAGTGTTTGACAACATGTGGGCTCATCAGAAATGGAACAGGAGCCTTGGTGAGGAAAAGTTGCAAACCACTGTTTTATAGCCTGTGTGACTGTCTTTTCTTTCACAGATTCTTCTCAAGAATCTGTGTTCCTTTTGCTTTTTTGTATTCTTTTGTAGGGAGAAAAAAAGTACCGATCAATCTATTGGCTGTTTTCATTCTTGCTAATTTTATTGTAAAGGGATTTACTCTGCCACTGGATTCAAATACAAAGATGACTATTGCTTTCTTTCTTACCTCTAAATAAGAAAAGAAAATTGCTATTTACTTCCTTGAAAAACCTGCTTGCTCATCTACTCATTGTAAAGATTTTGTGATCCATCTTGTCATGTGTTAACAGTTTTTAAAGCTGCTTGCTAAACTGATACAGTAGCCCACATTTTACCACTCAAAAGCTGTAAGTTTATAGCCACCAAAGTCCCAAAATATAACTATTTCACTTGTTTTCTATTTTAATCCATCACTATAGATATGATGTAGTTCCTTTATTGAGTTCTCCCAATTTGAGTTGAATTTAGTGCACTTTTAAGTAGAACTTTCTCTTTCTTGTTCTGTGTCCTCTTTTCTCAGTTACTAAGACTGTTTGTTTGTTTCAAGGTGGAAGATTGCTCTGCTGTGAGTCGTGCCCAGCTTCCTTCCACCCGGAATGCCTGAACATAGATACTCCAGAAGGCCGCTGGAACTGTAATGACTGTAAAGCTGGCAAGAAACTTCATTACAAGCAGATTGTTTGGGTCAAACTGGGAAATTACAGGCAAGTTTTCCAAGGACAATGAGGAAGTATTCAGTTGTTGCACAGACCAGGCCTAAAGTCAGAGCTTCAAGGTTCTGCCTCTGTACAAGAGAAAGAACGGATTTCCGTCTGGGTTTTAGCAATTGGGAAGGTTATGTCCTTATTGGATATTTTCTTTTTCTTTGGGATTGGTTGGTTAACTGTTAATTTTAGGTTCTGAAAGGCATTTTATACTACTGATCTAAGTAATAGATTTTGGAATAAAAGGTTTTGAGGGGACAGTAGAGAGAATAGTTTCTTTGTGTCTTAGATTTATATTGGTTTCTGACTTCTGATAGGATCAAGAGTTTATATTCCTACTGAAAGTAGCTCTTTGTCCCTGAATCAGGCCCATTTTGTTCTGGCTAGAAGCCCCAAATGGTATGTAAAGGAAGAGACTTTTTATAATTTAGAGAAGTTACTACAAAAAGTCATTAGTTACTAAGAGAATGAAGTAGAAGTGTGTATGATTGCCATTATTTTAATGAACATTTTCCTTTAGGGCTTTTACTGAGGCTCTATGAAACAATATATACATACATTTTCAATTTTAATAAATTTTTTTTATTCCATTCCCCCCTCCCCTTGCACCTCCCTCCCCTATGTACAAAAGCTTTGTTTGCACTTTTTCCTTTTATTTTCACTTCTTTCTTGTCCCTTTTTCCCTTTCTCTCCCCTCCTCCTTTGTTCCCCCTTCCCATTTGAACATTTTCTTCACATTTCCTATTTCCCGGTATCTGTTATACATTTTAGTCCTTATTTCCACTTTTGGTTTCTCACACCAGAGAAACAATGTGGTATTTAAACATGTGTGTCCAACTTATTTCACTCAAGAATATCTCAAAAGTCCATCCTTTTAGCTATAAATGTCTGGAGCTCATCCTTTTTTATGGCCGAGTAGTACTCCATTATATAAAAAAACCACATCTTTATCAACTCGTCGATTGATGGTCATTTGGGCCAGAGCAATTTTTTTTTAAATGAATTTTATTTTATTTTACCCCTTCTAGAGCAATATATTTTTAAAACTCCACATTTTGAGATGTATGTTTGTAATTTTCTAAGAAAATAGATACTGGTCAGGACAGCACCATAAAGTTTATCTGCCTTTCAATTAGAATCCTAAGCAAAATATATAGGGAACAGGGAAAGAGGGGATGTTACCATAACCTCTGTAGTAAGTCCTAGTCTCCTGCGAGCCATGGCAGTACACGGCAAATTACAGGAAAGGTAGGAAAATGAGACGGAGAAGAAGCTGAGCTTAGTGTCTGATCATTGCTGCTCTGGGCGGCAAAGACAAAAGCCCCCCCCGCTTACCGTAGCACCTTTTATTCAGTACATCGGGAGAAACAAAGTGTAACAAATGACTTGCAGAGAGTTCAGTACATCCTGCGTAAATAAGATGTAACAATCCAAGAACAAGGAGGAACTGAGTAGATGTTTGTTCCTCCCAGGATGTTTTCAGCTCCCAGGATGTTTCTTGTCCTGGAGAATCACAGACGGCATCACCGGATCATTGAGGTCTCAGTTGTGACTGGAGGCCAAAATGCAATTATGTCTCGGAATTCCATAGCTGGGCTGTAGGCAGGAGAACTAGGCTAACCAAATGATTTTTTCCTAAAATTACGTAGCATTGCTCCCGACAAAAATATATTACACACTTTCAACCATATTGAAGTTTTTTGTTTTTTGTTGAAAGAACTATGTTGTCTTCTCTGTCTTATGCTGCTTATTTTACTTATGTAATATAAAAACTTCATTTTTAGCTGGGACCAGGGCATTAACTTTTTTTCAGATCATTTTCTTTATTAGTACATAATATTTACATTCCTTGTGGGGAGTTGGTTCGTGTGTGTGTGTGTGTGTGTGTGTGTGTGTGTATAAGACATCATGATAGCTGGGTGTGGTGGCACACCCCTATAATCCCAGCACTCAGGAGGCTGAAGCAGGAGGATCACTTTGAGTCCTAGGCCAGCCTTGACTACATAGTGAGTTCAGAGTCAGCCTAAACTACAAACTGAGACCCTGCCTCAAAAAAAAAAAAAAAAAGACATAGTGATTCGATCTCTTGATCTCCCCCCCCCCCTTGGTACATTTTCTAACGCTGACTTTTAAAAAAACAACATTCCATCCCTGGTACCAAAAAAAAACCATGGCAAGAAACCTCTTAGTCTTAATAAATTGATAGTTTGAATACATGAATAATTTTCTATTCTATGGCAAAAGGTATCACAGTTTCAAAGGGCACTATCAAACTGAAAAGTATTTCCTCCTCTGTTTAGTAAGAAAAGACAGATACTTTACTAGAAAGAAAGAAAAAAAGAATAGAAGTAGAAAATAATCATAAAAATATTCTCAGCCTTACTAAAAATAAAGGCACAGTAAAATTTTGTTTTCAATTAAAAGATTGGCAAATATTTAAAAGTGATAACTTTGTGCCAGTGAGGCCATGGAGAAAAGATTCCTTCTTGGAGGGTAGCCTGGTATCATGTCAGAACTGTGACTGCAGCACTTTACTTCGTGGGATTTATCTAAAGAGAAAAGTGAACCTAGGCATTGTAGCATATTCTTGTCAGCCCCAGCATGAGGCTGAGGCACAAGGATTGTGTTTGAGGCCACACTGGGCTGCACAGTGAGACTGCCCTCCCCCAAAAAAGGTAGACAAAAATTAACAGCATGTTTACTGCAATATTATTTCTAAATGCAACAATTTGAAATAACCTAAATGCTTAGTTAATAGAGGCTTTGTCAAATAAATTATAATGCATCTATATTGTAGACTATCATAAACCCCACGGAAGGGTAATTCAGGTATGTCCAGTACCATAGGAAGATATCTATGGAATACAGTTGAGTTTAAAAGGCGTATTAAACACACGTAGTATATTTCCACATTTTGTTTGGTTTGGTTTTTTGTTTTTGAGCTAGAGTCTCACTATAAAGCCAGGTTGGTCTCAAACTTTTGGGCTCAGCTGATCCTCTTGTCTCAGCCTCTTGAGGAATTTGGAATACAGACACACCCAGCTGCATTTGGCCTTGTTTATAAAATTTTTTTTAAGTGTAGATCTGGATATGATGCATTTTAAATAACTGGAAAGAAATATGTTTAATGTTAACAGTCTCAGTGATGAAATTACATTTTTTTTTTTTTGGTACCAGGGATCGAACTCGGGTCCTTGCGCTTGCGAGGCAGGCAGTGGAACCACTGAGCTAAATCCCCGGCCCGAGTGATGAAATTACAAGGAGAGGCATTTTTACTTTTCTATGTTTCTGCATTTGAGTTTTTAAATATTTTTTTAATTGTGTGTAATAACTACAAATTGGGGGGTACAGTGTGTTTTGGGGAGTGTACTGGTGATTGAACTCAGGACCTTGTGCTTGCCAGGCAGGTGTGGCACCACTGAGCTACATCCCTGGCCCCAGTGTGATATTTTGATATGCTTTAACTTTTTTTTTCCTTTTTTTTTTTTGGTACTGGGGATCGAACTCGGGACCTTGCTCTTTCGAGGCAGGTAGCAGAACCACTCAGCTAAATCACCGGCCCCAGTGTGCTTTAACTTTCAAAAGAAACCCAGTCTATTTTCATAATTTTTCTTTCTTTCTTTCTGTCTGTCTGTCTTTCTTCTGGAGTGGGGAAGGGTACACAGTTAAAAAATAGAAAGACATTCCTGAGCCAGCTGCAGTGGCATATACCTGTAATCTGAGCTACTCTGGAGGCTGAGGCAGGAGGATTACAAGTTCAAGGCCAGGGCTGGGGATTTATCTCAGTGGTTTGATGCCTGCTGCGCAAGTGCAAGGACCCGAGTTCCATCCACAAGTTCAAGGCCAGACTGGTCAAGTTAGCAACACTCTCTCAAAAAAAAAAAAAAAAAAAAAAGTTGCGGATGTGGCTCAGTGCAAAAACTCTGGGTTCAATACCCAGCATTGGGAAAGGGGATTCTTGGATAAGAAATAACTAAAACAGTGTAAGAAACCTTCAGATCTTTCAGTAAATTTCAAAGTATTTTTTATAGTTAGGAATATGAAAATGTCCTTTTACTTGATTTACTTTTTCTTTTTTTGGTACTGGGGATTGAACTTGGGACCTTGTGTTTGCAAGGCAGGCAGTGGAACCACTGAGCTAAATCCTCGGCCCTTAATTTACTTTTTATACTTAAATCTTAATCACACTACATTTAAGGAAGCCCAAAGCTGTGTTCATTTCATAACTCAGTGAGATTTTCTATCTAGTTCAGATATGTCATGTATGTTTTGGAAGGACTTCTGACCATGAACTGGTTCTGAATGGATTTCTTTCTAGTCAGGCCCAGTTCGGGGGGCTCTGTGCAGCTGTTTGTTTTCAATAAGTAGGGAAGTACTTACAGGAACAACCCTCACAGAAAGTGTCCCTTCCTGACTGACCCTAGGACACTGCAGTCTTGTTCATGCTTAGTTATACTAAAATGGGTTTTTCTTTTTTGGGGATTTTTTTTGGCAATACCAGGGATCAAACTCAGGACCTTGTGCTTGCAAGGCAGGCATGGTGCCAGTGAGCTAAATCCCCAGCCCTTTCCTAAAATGGTTTTGAAACAAGTATAGAGTAACTATTTCCTAGCTGCTTTGAAGATAAACCAAGATAATGATCACATAAAATAGTGGTTTTTGTTTCTGCAATTTGAGCATGAATTCTTACCCATGGTATTCTTAGATGGACAGCAGGGCACCTTTTAGATGACACATATTCACTTTCTACCACATAAATCTGGGAATGCAACCATGTCATTTATCTTCTAAATGGTACAGTGACTGGTTAAAGAAATAGACTTAGGGAAGGGGAAAAACGAGAATTGAAATGTGTTATGTACGTGTACCAGTTCCCTACAATGAATGCAGCCATTATATAATGCAAACATACACTAATACAAGTTTAAAGAGAGAAAAGTGGTCTTATTAGACATATGTAAAATAAGAGGTTGAAAAAATTCAAGTTTATGTGTTTTTACTCTTCATATTAATGATTTTATATACAGCAAAAGCCCATGTGAGGATCACTGAGGTCAGCCTTGTTTTTTGACCTTTGAAAAGCTTCATTAGGACTGGGGATTTAGCTCAGTGGCACTGCGCCTGCCTTACAAGTGCAAGGTCCTGAGTTAGATCCCTGGTAGCCCCCCCCCGCCCCCCCCGCAAAAAACTTAACTATTCTGTTCCTGGATTGTCTAATTTCTGGAAACTGTCAAATATTCCTTACAGATTGTTTCATTTACTGATTGCTTTTAGTATTCAGTTACCATAGGGTGAAATGGTTATGTTTTCACTCTGCCTTTATCCCATGCTTATGATCTAAGACAAATTAGATTCTAAAATCAACTGATGTAAAATCTAATACATTTGACCAATTTGTTTTGTTAATTAGAGATTCAGAAAATGCTGATTTGCAAGGGAAATGTCATTCTTTACTGTGGCAGTAATGTATTCTCAAAATGATTCCCTTGATTGTTAAAAATGACTCTTATGCTTTCAAAGATAATCTTTTATACCTTCAAAGGTATTAAGTATGCCCATTCTAGGAGAAAAACATGATTTTTCTAGGATAAAAATTGGTTTGGAATAGTACTGGTAACATTCCACTTCTTATTATGTAGTGGGTTCAGTGCTACTGAGTTATTATGCTGTATAACATATTTGCATGATATATATTTTATAAATGTCAAATATTTTTTAAAGAAATAAACTAGATCAGATGTTCATGGCCTGCTTTGTTTAGTCTGTTGCTTATTATTAATTATTGATAAATTAATGCCAGGCATGGTGGCACATGCCTATAATCCCAACACTTGGAAGGCTGAGGCAGGAGAATCACTGTGAGTTTGAAGCCTGCTTGAGCTACATAGTGAGGTCAAAACCAGCCTGAGCTACATACCAAGCCCTGTCTCACAAAACAATTAATACGTTATTAGTTAATAATATGTTTTCAAATGATGTGTGATTTGGATGAATTAAAGATAAAATATTTTATATTCTTAGAATATGAATGAAAATTGCAAACTACAAGACTCCTTTTTTTCTCTCTTTCTCCTGGCCTTCTTATAAAAAAATACCATTAGGGCTGGGGATTTAGCTCAGTGGTTCCACTGCCTGCCACCTGCCTCACAGGCACAAAGACCCGAGTTTGATCCCCGGTACCAAAAAAAAAAAAAAAGCATGACTTTCCATTTTCTTAGTCTAAAATTGAATTTGTTTTCAGATGGTGGCCTGCAGAGATCTGCAATCCCAGGTCTGTACCCCTGAACATCCAGGGCCTTAAACATGACTTAGGAGACTTCCCTGTATTCTTCTTTGGTTCTCATGACTACTATTGGGTGCACCAAGGCAGAGTGTTCCCGTATGTTGAAGGAGACAAAAGCTTTGCTGAGGGGCAGACTAGTATTAACAAGACCTTCAAGAAAGGTAAGTGACTCTGGGTTTCTCAGCATCTCCTCACTTGCATGTGGCTTTTTTGGTATTAGAGAATTTTTAGAATTTTCACGGACATCATGTTCCTGCGTCCATAAGTCTCCAATCACATTAGAACCAAGTTTGAAATGCATTTCAGTGTAATAGACAATGCTGCATATGTGAACGGGGTTTCTTTACCAGCCTTAAAGATTATGCTGGGAATTTTCTTTTTTTTTCCCCCAGTACTGAGGTTTTAACCCAGACCTTTTGCACTGTGCTATATCCCTTCCCCCTTCTTTTGAGGGTGACAGGGTCTTCTAAATGGCTAAGATCCCCGGGCTGGGCTCATACATGTTATACTCCTAACTCAGCCTCCCAGAATGCTGCTGGGATTACAGTGTGCACACTACACCTGGTTAAGGGAATAATCTTAGGGAAGCTCCTTCACCACAGAAGGGTAGCAAAAACCTTACAGCAACTTTTACAGTGTGTTGCTAGGAAGTGTGGCTTGCTGGATGAGGGTAAAATGAATTTAAACCTAGTACAAGGTCAACAGCCAGGGGTCTCTGTCATGAAAGTGGGTTCTCTGCTCTTGAGTCAGCGGTGTGTATAGAGCCCAGCATTCCTGAGTTATATCCTAGTCTTTAGGCCTACACTGGTGCCAAATGGTAAACTACAGAATAGAATTTGAAAAAGCATATCTTGGGTTAAATAAATACAGGGCATTGGAAAGGTGGTACGAACCTATCTGATCAGTATGGTGTTTTTTTTAAATTTTTATAATTACATACTTTGTTTGATTTTATTGTCAGCACTGGAAGAAGCTGCAAAACGTTTCCAAGAACTGAAAGCACAAAGAGAAAGTAAAGAAGCATTAGAGGTTGAAAAAAACTCAAGAAAACCTCCTCCTTACAAACACATCAAAGTGAGTCTACTCATAAAAACACCAATATTTGATAGGAAAGATGAAATGCATTACTTTCTCAGTAGATAAAGGCTCTCTTTGACTTGTGGAAACTTCTGCTAATTATCAGCCTGTCTTCTGTGAAACCAACTGATTGTTGGAAGCATCAAATGGAGCCCTAGCTCCAGGGCTCTGAGATCTCTTAGAAACCCCCTCATTCCTACGAGCAACATGGCTTATGTGAAATCCGGTTCTCATTCTACCAGGTTATCCGGCAACCAAATGAAAATACAGGTATTTAGTCCCTTTATTGCAGAGTGCCCACAGACAAGCATATATATTTTCAGTTAGGAAATTTCTGTCAAACAGTGGAAAGAGAAATACACTGAGTAAGTGTGTCAAAGCATACATCAGGTTTGAATATTTAAGGAGAGATAGTTACTAGCTTATTTCTAGGGAAATTAACCACACAACATTAGCTGAGGCTGAAATAGCCTGGGTGTTTATGGTGTTCCTATTCAAATTGCTAACAGTGCACTTACCTTCTACCTCCTTCTCATTTGTGATTTCGTTTTGTAGGCTAACAAAGTAATAGGGAAGGTTCAGATCCACGTTGCTGATCTGTCAGAGATCCCCCGCTGTAACTGCAAGCCTGCTGATGAGAACCCTTGTGGCTTGGAATCAGAGTGTCTGAACAGAATGTTGCAATACGAGTGTCACCCGCAGGTGTGCCCAGCTGGAGACCGTTGTCAGAACCAGTGCTTTACAAAGAGGCTCTATCCAGATGCAGAGATCATCAAAACAGAGAGGAGAGGCTGGGGCCTCAGGACCAAAAGGAGCATCAAGAAGGTAGCATGGAATGGAGAGAGGCAGAGGTCTGAGTGGAACAGACCAGGACCTGTGTTGCTTAGGGGTACTTTAATAGAATATGATCCTAGGAATAAAATTTATTGGGATTGTCCGGGTGTGATGGCACAAGCCTGTGAGCCCAGCATTCAGGAGGCTGAGGAAGGAGGATCACCACGAGTTTGAGACCCGCCTGGGCTACATAATGAGTTCAAGCCCAACCTGAGCTACGTAGCAAGGCTCTCTCACAAAGAACCAAAAACCAAAACAACAATGAAAGTGGTAGGAATAAGATAAAATAAAATGTACATAAACTTTTAAGTCTTATTCATAAAAAGGAGTTGTACTTTTCTACTTGAAATATTTTTAAACTTGTTGAACAACCTAATGTAAAATTCTCAATAAAGGCATTACCGGAAAACCAAGAATGTACTGGAATGGAAACTCTGGACTTTAAGCTAACATCTTAATTCATTAGCCATAAAGATATTGCCAAGTTTCTTAATTTCCTTCAGCCTCAGTTCCTCATCTCTGAAATGGACATAATGGCAATCCCTGCCCTACATAGTTGGAGGTCATTTCAATCTCAGAATTAAATTATTTATGCAAAAGCAATCGGAAAAAGTGGAGATCTTTAACATATATATATATATATTTCTTCTTTTTTGAGTAGAAAAGGCTTATTGGGGAATAGGAATAGCTCCTGAGAGACAGGAAGGGTCCCAAGTGGGTTGCCTTATATTTTCATTTTTATACTTTAAGACAGTTTTTCAAAGCAGTCTCTTTACTTAACATAAAAAAATTATGCCTATTGTAGAAAAAAATTTAAATGCAGGTAACTCAAAGGAAAATTAATATCACCAATAAATTCTGTTCAAAGAGTGGCTCTCAAATTTTAGAGTTCCCAGGAACCCTCTGAGATCCTTGTTAAAAACGGTGTCTTGCTAAATTAGATCTGGCACAGGCCTAGAATAATCTGCATTTTAAAACAAGTCCCCCATCCCAGTTCCACTCTCACCCCTCTTTGCCTCGTGCCTCTGCTACACAGAACTCAGAAGTGTATTCACTGAGAGACATAGACCTAGTGGGAATTTAAAATTACTCTTTTATTTTTTTTTTGGTACCAGGGATCAAACTCAGGTCCTGGTGCTTGCAAGGCAGGCGGCGGAACCACTGAGCTAAATCCCCGGCCCTAAAATTACTCTTGACATTTTTCTGCCTTTGTAAAAATTACCTTTGTAATTTAAAAATACCTTCTAGGGTAGTAAAGTCAGTACCAGAAAGATAATCAATAAAAATTGCTCCTTCATCCCTATAATTCCTGGTCTCCTCCCCAGAGAGAACTGTTGTTAATAGTTTGGTCTGAGCCTTTTAGACCTTTTCCTGTGCAGTGATAAACGTAAATACATAAACCAACTCCCCATGAGGAAAGTGATCATTATGTACTACAAATATCAAGTAATAAAAATTTTTTAAAAGTAAACACGTATATTCTATATTTGTAAGGTTTTCTCAACATAAGTATGATCATATTATTTTTCCATTTAAACAAAATATATACATTTCTGATATAGATCTTACTTTATTCTTATTCTTTTTTGTTTTGTGTTGGTTTTTTGTTGTTTGGTTTTTTGAGACAGGGTCTTGCTATACAGTTCAGTTTGGTCTTGAACTCACTATTGTAGCCCAGGCTGGCCTCAAACTCAAAGCAATCCTCCTGCCTCAGCCTGAGTGCTGAGATTATAGGTGTGTGCCACCACACCTGGCCTTCACCTCATTGCTTTTAATACCCTTATTGTAGTCTATAGTAAAATGTACTGTGATTTATTTAACCAATTCCTAGATAGATTTATTCTATGATGAACATTGTTGGTCATCTATTTTTGTGTACCTTCTTTTGTAAGTTAGACCATTTGAAGTGAATTTCATCTAGGCACTTTGAAAATATTAGTAAATAAGTCCCAAAGCCCTTCCCTTTGTAGGTCTGCTAGAGGAGATTGAGAGTAAACTGAAATTTGTTAAATACCACTGAATGCTGGCAAGAAAAATTGGTCAAAGGAGACAGCTGGTGACAGGGATTGTTATTTTAGATTGCTGGGTTTAGGACAGCCCGAGGAGGCAACATTTGACCTGAATGTGTAAAGTTAAAAGCCGTGCAGATAGCCACAGAAGAGCATTTCAAACCCAAGGGAAACAAAAGCCTGGCCCAAGGCTCAGGGGCAGCAGGCAAGCTCCTGGTCTGGGAAGAGGGCGGCTCAGAGATGAGCTAGGCTTGTGGAACCTGTTGGCCATGAGAGGGGAAACTTTCCTAGGATTTTAGTAGGGATTGACTTGGTCTGGTGTGATGTATGAGTTTTCTTTCATGTATGGAGGTACTGCAGGAGGGGGGAATCAGACTCAGGGGCACTTTACCACTGAGCTACATTCCTAACCCTTTTAGTTTTTTGAGATAAGGTTCAAGTTTCTCAGGTTGGCCTTGAACTTGTGATCCTCCTGCCTCAGCCTCCCAAGTAACTGGGGTTGCAGGCATGTGCCACCATGCCCTAAGGTGTAATAGTTTTCTGTTGCTGTGTAACAATATTCCCACAAAGTTAGCAATTTAAAATGTAACGGTTTATTTGGGCAAGAGTCCAGGTAATGCTTAACTGGGTCCTCTCCCTAGAATCTCACAGGGTTGAGGTTGAGATTTCCCGCAGGGCTGATGGAAGGCTTATGGCTCAGCTAGAGACAGATCCACTTCCTGTTTGCATGGTTGTTGGCAGAATTATTCCATGTAGCTGTAGGTCTGATTGCCTCAAGGTATTTCTTTGTGCAGTTTTGGGGGCTGGTTCTTGCCATTGGCTTGACACTGCTCTCCTCCTCTGGAGCTGCCCATAGTTCCTTGCCACCTAAGGTTCCCTACTAGGTCTGTGTTTCCAGTCACAAGTTAAAGGCCTGGAGCTCACTGCAAAGTCCACCCTGAGTCCCTATCAGAAAGCCAAAGAGTCTGCACTGGAAGCCTGGAGATGATGTCTAGAGGTGACAGCGAAGACTGGAGCTCTTCCAAAGAAGCAGAAGCGAGCCTTCCTTCTTTCCCTTTTTATGCCATCGAGGCTATAAGCCTGTTTGTTGGTTGGTGCCACTCACATCTGGTGTGGGTCTTCCCTCTGCAGTAAGTCCATCATCCAGACACACCCAGAACTGTGCTAAACTAATCCACTAGGCAGTTTGTTTGTTTTTTTTTCCAGGAATTGAACTGGGGTCCTGCTTGCGAGGCAGGCAGTGGAACCACTGAGCTAAATCCCTGGCCCCACTTGGCATTTTTTATTCAAATTGACACCACAACCTATTGCACCTGCCACCAACCTTGCCATATTCTGTTGGGTAGAAGCAAATCATAGGTCCTGCACACTCGGAGTTAGGGGTTGTACGATAGCAGGAGCACCAGAAGACAGGGGTCCTGCGGTCTCCTTGAGAGTCTGTCTGCCACACTTGGGTTTTATAGGATAACTGGCTGGAGTATGCAGGAGTGTGAAGGAGAGTGATAAAAAGATCAGTGGCCAGGGATTTAGTTCAGTGGCACTGTGCCTGCCTTGCAGGCACAAGGTCCTGAGTTTGATCCCTGGTACTGGGGAAAAAAACAAGAAGACCAGTGGAGAGAGGGGATTTGGTATGCGACCACTAGGGTTGTAGGCAAACAGGGAGAAGTGATTGGGTTTTGACATGTTGAAGGTGGAACCAGTAGGATTTGCAGGTGCACTGGATATGTGGATTAGGTTGCTTTGTTAGAGGCCACGCACATGTAAAATGTTGTTATATAATGCAAAAAAAGTTATATTACTTTAATGTCATGCATATCACACATAAATATATTTTGAAGAGTTTATGGCATCCTGAAATCCATCCAGCTTCATACTGTCATTGTTTTTTAATAGTAGTTGCATTTATTCTAAAATGTATTCTAAAATAAGTAATATAATCAAGACAAAAAATACAACCTGGATTTTTCTGTCTTTTTAGCACTTCAGGGATTGTTAATGAAGACAGTTGTTCTTTTTTTTCAGTACTGGGGATCGAACTTGGGACCTTGCGCTTGCAAGGCAGATGGTGGAACCACTAAGCGAAATCCCCAGCCCTGACAGTTGTTCTTTGACAAAATAGCTAGAATTATTCAGTCATTGAAAAGCATAGTCAGGGCTAGGGATTTAGCTCAGTGGCACCTTGCCTGCCTCTCAAGTGCAAGGTCCTAAATTCGACCCCAGTACAAAAAAAAAAAAAAAAGAAAAGCATAATCAGAAAGACTTTGTAGCAAGGTGAAAGCATTTTTTGATACATTTACCATAAAGAGGCCAAATATGAGCTGAGTACAGAAGCACATGTCTGTAGTCCTTTATTTAAAAATTAATTTTATTGGTACATTTTAGGTATACAATATAATGACATTCATCATTGGAAATTTGTACCTTTACATAATCTCTCTTGGTTTTATTTTTTCCCCATTCCCCTGCCTTCCCTTCAACTCCTCTGTAATGCTGATTACTTGGGAGACTGAGGCAGGAAGAATGCAAGTGTGAGGATAGCATGAGAAACCTAGTGAGACCCTGTCTCAAAAATAAGTAGCAGGGCATCCTGGGTTTAATCCCCACAAGTATGAAATCGAATGTCCACAGTCCTCTTCTTTTCACATGTAACAGATTTCCAGAAATGTGTGTGAGAATCAAACAAGGGACTGACTTCTTGTTATGAAATGATTTCTTTTTAAAAGTTTCTTTTGGGGTGCTGGGGGTTGAACCTAGGGCCTTTCATGTGCTAAGTACATCCTTTCCACTAAGCCATACTCCCAGCTTCTCTATCTCAGAATTTTTAAATAAAAATACTAGGAGGGCTGGGGATTTAGCTCAGTGGTTCTGCCACCTGCCTCGAAAGCACAAGGTCCCGAGTTTGATCCCTGGTACCAAAAAAATAAAAAATTTAAAAAATAAAAGTACTAGGTATTGAATTACCGTCTTTTAACTGCAGGTTTATTGTTTTGTTTTGTTTCTTCTGGGTGCTAGAAATTGAACCCAGAGACTCATGTATGCTAGGCATGTATATAAGTGCTCTGCCACTGAGTCACACCCCCAGGCCTTGCTGTAGTTTTTTAGGACAGATTTATAGCATTTTTTAAGTTTCTTAATTTGTTTTTTGTTGTTATTGTTGTTGTTTCCAATTGAATTTGTAGTTAATGGTTAAGTCCAGTGAGCAGTTCTTTGAGGTTGAAGATTTTTGTCACTTTCAGAACATCCAAAATATTTCTGTTATTATTCATAGTAGTATCAGGTTTGAGTGTTACACTCTTTATATCTGATATCAGCACTGTAATTTTTCTGTATTCACTTATGTCCATGAAATAATAAATATAAGTAACTATCATGCTTTTGAAGCCACAAAATTATTTCTTCAACTGAAATCTTACTTTCTCAATGTGTGAAAAACATGAAATGGAGGTGATTTGATTGAAATTTTGCTCCAAAGTTTTACAATTAAAGGAAATTTGCCTGACGTGGTAGCACATGCCTCTAATTCCAGCACTTGGGAGGCTGAGGCAGGAAGATCACAATGAGATCAAGGCCAGCCTGAACTACATAGTGAGACCCTGTCTCAAAAAACCAAAAATAAAGAAAAAGAAAATTTGCCATCTCAAGGTGTGATATGTATATATACTGATTCTCTGCAATGAGTTTATTATGTATTGCAAACAAGGAAGAGGGGGAAATTTTTGCCATAAAATAGCTAAATATAGTAACAGAAAGTGGCAGTGTAGCCACATGGTATCCAGGGCTGTGATACCGTGAAGCACTGTAAATAGTGTCCATCAGCTAATGGCAGACCCCCAGGATGAGAAGAAGCCATTTGAGGCTAACAGAATGTAGTATGTGAATTTGCAGGACACCCTAAGGCCTTCATGAGCATGAACTGAAAGGAAAAGTGGAAAAGATTAACTCTTCTGCTTAATGGTGTTGCCGTAATGAATGAAAATATTTTTTAGCTTAATTCTTTGTTATAGCTTGTGCAATAAATAAAAATTGGAAGAGAGAAACAGCTGGTGAGCTTTTGTGGTGACCACTGCCCAGATGACATGAGTATGCACCCCTTGAAGCCAGCTGGTGTCCTGCGTCCATGTCATCAGCAGCACGGTGCCAGAGAAGGACTGGTGCAGCCAAGGTTGGGTTGGTCCTTCCAACTTTGCCCTCAACTTCTCTTAATATACATGTGGTGATCTATTTTTATCAATAGAGAGTAGCCAGGCACATTGGCGTATGCCTGAAAGCCCAGTGCTTTGGAGGCTGAGCCAGGAGGATTGCAGTAAGTTTGAGGCCAGCCTGTGCTTCATAGTGAGGTCAAGGCCAGCCTGAACTACATAGCAACCTTCCCCCCCCCCCAAAAAAGAGAATAAACACAGATAAGAGCATTCTATGTTTTTAATCTTTTTTTTTTTGGTACCGGGGATCAAACTTGGGTCCTTGCACAGCAGGCAGCGGAACCACTGAGCTAAATCCCTGGCCCCTATGTTTTTAATCTTTAGATTACTGTTATTTACTATCAACAGGTTTAATATTAGGAGCTAGTGAGCATTCGTATGAGAGGAGTAGGCAGAAAGTGGTGAAATAATAAGCAAATACATGTTTGTTTCCAAGACACTTATCGTCCTCTGAAATGTATTAATAAGACTGACAAGTCCTGTTCATAATGCTATTGTGCTGGGCTGAATCAGCAGTGTCTTTAAGGTGAAAAGGTTAGCGAGTATGTGATTACAGACACGCGTTGAAGGTTCCGTATTTACTCTTATGTTAAATGAGAGACCACTGTGCCCATGTGAGAGCCCCAAAATGACACTGACAGCACCAGATCTACAAGGGTGTGGGGGAGCTGACCTCTAGTGTGTGGGTGATGGGGATGTGATACGGAACGGCCCCCTCTACACAAATGGCTTGGCAGTTTCTCAAAAAATCAACAAGCAAATCATTCTCCTGACATTTATTCCAGAAAAATGAAAATGTATATCCACATGAAAACTTGTCCAGAATGATCTTTGCAACTTTATTTGTAGTAATAGCCCCAATCTGAAAACCAGCCATGTGTTCTTCAGTGGGTAAGTGGTTAAACTGTGGTACATCCATTGTGAAGTTTTGTGAGGAGTTTCACTTAGCATTAACAAACTATTGACACACACAGCTTGTATTAATCTCAAGGAAATTAGCCTGAGGGTTTTTTTTTTTTAAGCCAGTCTCAAGCCAGGCATGATGACTATTAATCTAGTACTTGGGAGGCTGAGACAAGAGGATTGCCAAGAGTTCAAGGCCACCCTGAACTATATAGCTAGAATTTGTCTCAAAAAAAGGCAGTCTCCTAGGCTGTGTATTGTATAATTATATTTGCAGACCATTTTAGAGACCTGGTGAGTGGTCTCGGGGTGCTTGAGCAGGTGGAGGAGGTGGGGTGGATGGTGTCCTGCACAGGTGTGACCCTATAGCCCTGGGGTGCAAGAGCAGGTGTTCGTCTTCCTCATGCTGAGGGCAGTCCCAGTGTCAGTTTTCCGGTTTTCATGTGCTGTAGTTCTGCGCAGTGCCACCTTTGGAGGAAGTTGAATGAAGGGCACAGAGGTCTCTGCACTACTCCTCTAACATCCTGTGAATATCTAATTACTTTTAAAATTGAACAACAAAGGCAGTTGATTTATTTCAGATTTAGATATTTTGCAGGTTTGGTTTTTTGTTGTTGTTGTTGTTTTTTGGTACTGGGAATGGAACTCAGGACCTTGCACTTGTGAGGCAGATGGCAGAACCACTGAACTAAATCCCCATCTTTTGCAAAAGTTTTTACTGGTTACCCCACACACAGTACAAACTGGTAACAGTCTGATAATACCAGCTTCAGATAATACCACCTGCTGTGTCCTCAGGTGTCAGCACAGCCGTGGCAGCTGCACTGTAGGAATAGTGTTATCATCGAGAAAAAGGCAAGCAGGTTGGCAGCTTTTGAGGCGCTTACACAAGAAAAATATTGTTTGAGTACCCATGAATAAATAACAATTTATTTCTAGGGTTCAAGTTAGAGTTTCAGAATTTTTAGCTGGCCAGGCATGGTGGTACATGCATGTGTAATCTCAGCTCCTGGGAGGCTGGGGCAGGAGCATCACCATGAATTCAAGGGCAGCCCAGGATACATAGGGAGACCCTGACTCAATCAATTAACAGACCAACCAAAGAAATAATTCTTTTTAGTTAATTGCCTTGGATTATATACCTGTTTGTTGTTCTTTTTTTTTTTTTTCTTCCAGTACCGGGGACCAAACTCAGGACCTTGCACTTGTGAGGCAGGTGTGGTGCCACTGAGTTAAATCCCCAGCCCTGTGTACCTGTTGTTAAGGAATGCCTTCTAATATAATACACTAATTTTACAATTACATATTACATGCTTCTCCACAGGGTGAATTTGTAAATGAATATGTTGGTGAATTAATTGATGAAGAAGAATGCAGACTTCGAATCAAGCGAGCTCACGAGAACAGTGTAACTAATTTTTATATGTTAACTGTTACCAAGGTAAAATTGCCTTTTTTTTTTTGGTAAGAAAAAGAGACTTTTTTGTTCTTGTTTCATGGTTTTAGGTTGAACTCAATTGCTTTTGATTTATTTTCAGCAAAATGATAATGATTTGCAGTAGCCACCATGTGCCTACTATAAAGTGTTTATTATACAGAGTATGATATGAGACCATTGTGTTCTCTCTGCATGGATGGCCACCCTCGTGCAGGGTTATGTACTTCTTTCCCTACTTTGACTTGCCCCAAACTACTCTGTAGAGACTGTTTCTTTTCCTGCCTTTAATAAAACTTTGATACCATTTAAACAAAAAAAGTACAAGGTGAATCACTATGGAAGCCCTGTACATCACGTGAGACAGCTCTATGAGTGATGTATCAGGACTTTCATCCCGGATCTTAGTCCCGGCTCTTTTCTCAGGCACTACAAGAATGAAGGAGAGAATCAGCACTGCGGTTAAACTTCTGACTTAGCAAAAACGCTAAATCACTTGGTGTGTTAAAACATTTTTTAAATGAGTGCTGTCCTAAGAAAAATGACAGTGAAACCTATAGTTTGCTAGTGTAATTGTAAGACCTGTATGTATTTGCACATTACATTCATTGTCTTGTTTAATTTTTAAAACAGTCCCCTGATATCTAGAGGGCAAGAAACTGTGGTCCAGGCATAAGTGATTTGTTGAGTATCTTGTTAGAGTTTTAAGAAGCTCAACTAGCCAGTTGTGATGGTCCATGCCTGTATTCCCAGCACTCAGGAGGTTGAGGCAGGAGAATCACTGTGAGTTCAAGGCCAGCCTGGACTACATAGTGAGACCCTGTCTCAAAAAAAAAAGAGAGAGAGAAACAAGACCAGTACCTATGTTTTCTGTTCCAGACTGTCTCTAATGTAAGTGTCAGAATAGAATTAGGGCTAGAATGTAGTTCAGTGGTAGACCATGTGCTGATCACACATAAGGCCCTGGGTTTAATCCCCAGAATCACCCCCTAAAAACCCTAACACAATTAAAAGTAAGAGAGCTCATTTGAAAGAAGAATTTTTTTTTTTTGGTACTGGGGATCGAACTCGGGTCCTTGCACTTGCACAGCAGGCAGCGAAACCACTAAGCTAAATCCCCAGCCCTGAAAGAATTTTAATCAATGTGTCATTGTTAGAAAGTTTTACAATTTTCATAAACACATTTCATGAGCATAAAATACCATTTTTCATGATGCTGGAGTCTGGCTCCTTAAATCCTGCCCTTCTGGCCAGCAGCCCCCCAGCCACTCAGCAACACTCAGGAGGCTCGGTCACCAGAGCTCATCCTGATTGCCAGAGTTCAAATCCAGGCTGCCAAACTGGTGAGCTGTTTACTGTATTTTGAACTTTAGTGGAAGTGAAAATGGAGAGGAAAGGTGACTACTGGAAAGTCTGTCCCACACAGTAATAGCCTCTCCATCAAGCTGATCTCCCAGTCTTCACTTAGAGAAGGGTTCTCACTTTTCCTTCTCATATCTTTATGGTTTAAACCTGTTACCCCCATACTTTTGCTTTGCTTTGACCAGGAAAGAAGGGCCGATAGTAAGACACCAGTGTAGTTATCTGAGTTTAATGCTCTCTGAACAGAAAATACTGAAACATACAGCCCACTAATCCAAGTAGCATTTTCTATGGTAGGTTTGTTTCTAGAAGCAAGCTTAAAAAGAAACTATATTCCACTTCAATTACTTGAACTTGAAGTTCAACAAATACAATAAAAAACTTAGTAAACAGCATAGGGAGTCACGTGTTTAGTTTCGTTAATGTCAGACACCAGCTGGTAGCAAGACACTGCTGCCTTGTGGCCTGGACTGAATTGGATGTGTCTGAAACAGCTTTATTTAGTTTAATGTCAAAGGAATTTTTCTTTTGTTCTCTTCCTGAAGGACCGTATAATTGATGCTGGCCCAAAAGGAAATTATTCTCGTTTTATGAACCACAGTTGTAATCCAAATTGTGAAACACAGAAATGGACAGTGAATGGAGATGTTCGAGTTGGACTCTTCGCTCTGTGTGACATCCCTGCAGGTAAGAAAGTGATGTGCTTCCCGAGCCTAGCAGCATCAGGTCAGGGCAAGACTGTATTCTTTGAGGATGGATGCTCAGCTATTTACTCAAGGAAGAAAGATAAAAAGCAATGCCCTGGAAAGAGAACTTAGCAGAATCCTCTCTGTGGAAAGGGCATGATGGGTTCTGCAGTCTCACGGCATTACTGCTCCAAGTTACGTGGGCTGTGTAATGTAACCAGATGTCTTAGCCGTTGTTTTCTTTTTTAAAACATATTAAAAGTAATTAGCTTGTGTTGACATCAACTGGTTTTTTGTTTTTACTTTGAAAGATCATTCTGTCTTAAATTAGACATAAAAAGCCTCAGAAGTTGGAGCTGCTGCTTTGATTTTTCCTTTCCTATTCAGCTCCTCCCACCCCCATAGTCCGTCCCTTTTTAAAATTTTGCTTTGAAATAGGTTGTTACTAGATTGTCCAGGCTGGCCTCAAACTTTCAGTCCTCCTGCCTCAGGCCTGGCAGGTAGCTGGGATTACAGGTGTGCACTGTCACACCTGGCTTCCCATCAGCATTCTTACAGCACAACTTAGTTTCTCTTTGGTTAAGTTTGTAGAAAAATGGATGAGAAGAGAAATTGTGTAGCTGACAGAGATTTAAAATATTTCTAGGACCTGGGCATAGTGGTGCATGCCTATAATCCTAGGTCTCAGGAGGCTGAGGCAGGATGATCACAGTGAGTTTAAGGCCAGACTCAGGAGGCTGAGGCAGGATGATCACAGCGACTTTAAGGCCAGCCTCAGCTACACAGTGAGGCCCTGTCTCAAAAAACAAACAAAACAAGCAAATAAAATGTTTCTAGAACTCTGGATTGGTCAAGCCAGGTAAAAGGATGTTTAGGAGGCCCTCATTTGAACCTTGGGTCTTTGGTATATGTAGTACTCTATTTTAAACCCTCATCTGATCATTATGTGAGGCATTAGTTACTGGGAATAGCATTGTGACAATCCCGTGGTCACAATGCTCACTTAGAAACTCAAATGAAATAGCGTTAGAAAAGGGGCATGCCGGGCATGGTGGCACATACCTATAGTCTCAGCATTCAGAAAGCTGAGGCAGGAGAATTGCTGTGAATTCAAAGCCAGCCTGGACTATATGGTGATACCCTGTTTCAGAAGAAAGGAAAAGGAAAAAGAAAAAGAGAGGCTAAACTAGACCAGGCACAGTGGTGGATGCAAAATCACAGCACGCCAGAGGCCAAGGCAGGAGGTTTGTGAGTTTGAGGCCTGGGCAACTTAGCCAGACCATATGTCAAACAAACCGAAGAAACAAAAAAACTCAAAACAAAAAAGAAAAGGGGCTAAACTAAAAGACTTTTTTCTTGATCATAGATTATAGACTCTTGGTCCCTATTACATTGTTTTTAGCCACTCCTGTAAAAAGAGTGTGACTTCTTTTTAGGATATTTAGGGTTGCATAATTGTTGGTAGTTGGGGTTTTCCTGGTTCCCCTCCTGGTTTTGTTGTTTTCTTCCATCACTGGAACACGGGAGGGGAAAAGTCTTCATGTCAGGATTGTTGCCTTTCAGTGTCAGAGTGTGTCCAAGCATTTCTCTTTTTCGTGACTCGAGTCTGAAGAATTACGTTTCTTACGTTTCAGGCATGGAGTTGACATTTAATTACAACTTAGACTGTCTGGGCAACGGAAGAACAGAGTGTCACTGCGGGGCAGACAACTGCAGTGGCTTTCTTGGAGTTCGGCCAAAGGTCAGTTGTAGGGGCCTTGCTGGGGGGTTGCGCTGTGGCAGCAGTTCATCCATGGGCATCTCAGGGGAGGTCAGCACACAGGGCTCTGCTTTGCTTTCACATCATCGATAGTGTTCAGACACTCCAGATTTCCAGGGAAGCTCAATTTCTGATTAAGTCTGACATTAGCAAAGCTCTCTTAAAACTTACATATCAACTAAAACTACCTTTAAAATGGTGAATGTTGTGATGCATGGGTTTAACTTGATGAAAACAGTCACAGGTTATCTGAGCATTACTGGGTTAAGGTTGCTTGGATTTACCACCACCCTTGCAATTAAAAATCAAAAAAGTATCCTATTTAAAACTCAGTGAAAGCAGAGTCTTATTTTTAGTATATATTGTTGTAGGATAAGACATCTTGATGTTCTTAGGAATTGCATAGCAAACAAATTTAAATTATTGTGAGGGTTTTCTTTTCTGCATAAAACTCCATACACTGTGATTTTGAAACCGTGTCCTTCCTTCCTGCCAGTCGGCATGTGCATCCACAGCTGAAGAGAAGGCAAAAAATGCCAAGTTAAAGCAGAAAAGACGAAAAATCAAAACAGAACCAAAGCAGATGCATGAAGATTATTGTTTTCAGTGTGGAGATGGTGGAGAGCTAGTCATGTGTGACAAAAAAGACTGTCCCAAAGCATACCACCTCCTATGCCTTAACTTGACTCAGCCACCATATGGTAAGCTAGAACTTCAAGGGCCCCTCTGGATGTGTCTTTGCTGTGTGTAACCCAGAGTACATCCTACTCCTCTTAGTAGAGTCCTGAAGTAAGAAGTGTTGAACAGGGCCAGGGATTTAGCTCAGTGGTTCCAGCGCCTGCTGCGCAAGCACAAGGTCCCGAATTCAGTCATCCCTGGTACCAAAAAAAAAAAAAGAAGTGTTGAACTGAACAAACAACAATAGCAAACAAAATTATGTTAGTGAAGCTTGGTGTGGTGGCACATGCCTGTAGTCCCAGCACTCGAGAGGCTAAGGCAGGAGGATCTCTGTGAGTTTGAGGCCAGGCTGGGCTACATAGTAAGGTGAAGGCCAGCCCAAACTGCGTAGTGAGACCCTGTCTCAAAAAAGCCAAAAAAGAAAAGAGAAAATTATGCTAGTGAAGAGTCAGTCTGTTTCTGCAAACTGAGTTACCTTGTGTGGTAGCATGGATTGGTTTCTTAGTGTTATACAGGCAGATAGTTGGCACCTGTGGCATCAGGGATGAGCCAGCAGCTCACATCCGTGTGAAACAACATGCCTTAGGTGTGTGTTTTACTGGAACTTGCAGTCAGAGAAGAGAGTGGGAGCCTGGGGTTTCCCTCAGTGACAGTGGCACTGACGCGCTCCCCTCCTTTCCTGCCCTCTCCCACATTAGGAAAGTGGGAGTGCCCGTGGCACCAGTGCGACGCATGCAGCAGTGCAGCTGTCTCCTTCTGCGAGTTTTGTCCACGTTCATTTTGCAAGGATCATGGAAAGGGGGCTCTGGTGGCCTCTGCACTGGAGGGCCGGCTCTGCTGCTCTGAGCACGACCCCTTGTCACCAGTGTCACCAGAGTACTGGAGCAAGGTCAGATGTAAATGGGAATCCCAGGATCGCAAAGAAGAGGCAAAGGAATAAATGGTTGGTGATCCCTTTTCTATTAATGAGATGAAAACACAAGCAGATAATGTGTTTTAAAAAGAAGAGACTGCTCAGTGCACACAGCCTCTGCCCATCAGAACTGCCTTATTAAAGCAAAAAGGAGAAACCAGTTCACACAGACAGAAGCAATTGGTGGTGTCTGGTTTCTCTGTTTTGTTTTGCTGGCTTGGGAATTTCTTTCGTGGAAGATGAAATTCCCTTGATTTGTTTGTTTGGTTGGTTGGTTGGTTTTTGGTTTTTTTCCTTGCCTTTTATTGTGCTTCAGTGCTTTTGCAGCTGAGAAAAGAAATGTCTTCACTTTTAAAATCAGAACAAAAAGAAAAAGTTTTGTTAATGAGATCTAGGTCTGAGATGTGTTCCTAGGTTGTATAAAGTAGCCATCATTCCTTTATTTATTTTCATTTTTAGGAATTTTGAGAAGTGTAGTTCAGATAGTCTAATCATTGTACGTATGTGTGTGTAAGTAGGAATTGGAGGAAGCCCTGTAGAGAAGCATATGATCACCTTTTTATACCTCTTACTGAACAGTAGGTAGGCTACCTTCTCTTTCCCTTCAAAATGTTTTTTATAATCTTAGAGAAGAGCTCTCCCCAGGTATTATATTGGTATTACTTGTGTGGTCTTAAACCAGGGGGGCTTTGTGATCAGTAACTTTACCTACAAAGGGATATGGTGTGTTTTCTTTTAAGTTTTGTTTTGTTTTGTTTGGGGAGAAGAGAAGGAATGAGTGTGCTCCCTGTCAGTGGACAGTGGGCTTCTGGTGATGAGCACTGTGGGTGTGAGCTCACAACAGAGCGGTCATGCCTGTCCTGATGCTGACAAAGGCAGCTGCAGGGAGGTGGAAGGCACAGACCAACAGTGGGATTGTCTTAAGCACCTTTTTCTGTCCAATTTAGTGTAGATCCTGGTCTTAGAATTATGAATATTTTTTTTCTATCTGTTTTCCTTTCCTAATCAAACATTTTCTTGGTCAGCTGACCATTCAATCATGTTCCCTAGCAAAACTGCACAAGAGAATTGGAATAGATTTTAAATTGAGTTTAGTTGTAAGGTGAACACAGTAGGGCCATCTCCAAGTTATATGTAAACAACTTCTATTTAGTATTATTCAACAATGTAAAACTGTGCTCATGACTAAGAGCAAGAACTGCTTTTATAAGATTCACAAGAGTCACACAAATGTACTTCACAGTGGAAAGCACTTAGAGAGAAACTCCCAAGGAGGTCCAGGTCAGCAGAAACAGTCTTCCACCTGCAGGTACCCCACAAAACTCACTTGCTTCTAATGCTTAGGAATATGTATGTTCCAGCATTCCTCATATGAAAGCGTTCGTAGTGTCAGACACTGTAACACTGTGTTCAGTAGAAGTCTAGGGTTAGCCTAAATGAACTTTAACTTCCTCTGTGAATTCTGACTGCTTACCATTCCTGATACCTGGTAGCATTTATTTTCTCTCAGTACTCAGTACCTTACAAAGGGGAGGGAGGGTTGATGCTCTGTCACACTCCTTCAGTAATGTTATGTGTGTTCCACTGTCTTACGAATTTAGAGCTGTTCTCTGGAAAGAAGGAAAAAGCTGTGTTGTGCCTCTCTTTCTCTTTTTAAATATAGAAATGTGCAATTATACTGAATTTTCTCTTGTAAAAAACAGTAACAACACTACAGTTCCTTATTACTTAAGCTTCTAAACTGCCATTTGCCTAATTACATCAATTAATTCTGAGGTGACTTATTGGTCACCCAGTAATTCTGCTAATTACACATCATCTAAAAAGAGCAAAATGGAAAATGCTACACGTTACCAAATCCAGTTGCTATGAGTAACGTGAAATATGGCTCACAGCAACACTAGACTTTGTTCTTGAGCAATTATATAGTTTGATGTCCTTTTAAAAAATAATTTTAAAAAATCTAGGTTTTCTCATACTTAAATCTTATTTTATATAGATATCTGATAAATGTATGGTTTTTTAAACTTACTAACACAAAGATTTCTTTTAATATTCCAAATGCAACTCTTGCTGAAACAGTGTCCAACATGAAATTGTATCTCCTTTGTTTTGGACTTTAGTGCTATTTAATATCTGATAATTTTTATATGGTAAGCCAGGGTGTATTCTATATACTGCAGATACCTTAGGTTTAAGTATTTTTATGGAGCTTCTCATTGTGTCACATTTGTTTTTATATCTATAACAAGAGCTCTGCAGAGACTTTTTAAATCTTTTTTTTAACAACTAATAGAATTGTTCTGTCATTTCAGAAATCAAGGTACAAAACACAATAGCTAACCATAGCTCTAAAATCTTAATGGTCTAAAAAGTGGTTTTAGTCATCCCAGTGCCAAGGACCTCTGCACAGCTCCATGGTGTTAATGTTGACCTATTTATATATGCTAAAGTTGAAGGGTTAAGAAAACAGAAATCTGTGCTTTGTGTGTGCATAAGTGTACATGCTCTGTGCTTGCTATGACACACTGATGAAATAGTCTAAAAGACACACTTCTTACTCACAGTCTGATGTATTTGTTAACTTCTAAGTCTGTATGTGGTCAGAGATTAAGTGGTTGGTCAAAAATGAAATAACTTAAAGCAGCACAAGATAATGGTGGTTGTGGAGTTTTTCCCTCCTTAACCGAATGTTAATTCTTTGGAGGAGGAAGTGAACATAAGATAAAAATCCTGTGATTGTCATGATCTATCAAAAGATGGTCAGCATAGAGCTTCAGAAATTAGGTCACAAGAGCTAAAGAGGAAGTCATGGGAACCTTCCTGCTGCTGCAGCTGAGAGGGTGGGGTGGGTGACCCTTCACTCCTGGCCTGCTGGAGAGCAAAGGGAGGTGGGCTTCTTTTCATTTTTGCTTTAACAGGTTCCCACACTGTTGTAATTCTCGAAGATGCCCAGGCTGAGCTTTAGAATAGGCTGAGTGTAGGAGTCATGGAAGCTTGGAGATTTCTGTGTTCCAGTCAGGGACAGAGCTGAAAACTGGAAGACAGTGGGGGGTGGGGGGAACTAAGGCTTGTTCTTTTCTGCCACTTCCACACAGTGCTTGGAAACCTGCCTATGAATGGCATGGAAGAGCGATCTAAGGTGTCTACCCTGGTAAAGTGTTTCCGATGAGACAGACTGGTGTGCAGCTTTCCTGGTTCTGATGTAGTCTGTTTTTTGGGTATTTTGTTCAGTGTGTTCCAGTCAGGTCAAACCCAGACCTGCACTTTGGAATGGGATGTGCCATCAAGTTAGTGTAATCTCTGGACTGCTCAGGACCCGTTGTGGGTCTTTTGTTTCATTTTTGAACACAAAGCTCTTTTAACCTTTACCATAAAGTCAGGGTGCTGCCAGCCACATGCCATATCCTAACAATGAGAAAACAGGTTGCCTTGGGGCCCTCACGGCTTGGAAAGCTTGTGTGTGTGCTTTACCTGGACTCCAGGTAGGTGGCAGTTCAGAGTAGCCTCCAGTGACTTTTCCCAAGGCTGATGCATCTAGTCCCCGCCCCCCATCCAAGTTGCTGCAGGCAGGAGTGATCAAAAGAAACAATTTCCTGTTCAGCCTAAGGCCACCTAGACCTCATCTCTGGTTATTTATAAACAAAAAATAGGGCTTGGTTCCATTTTCAAATGGACTAGGGAATAGATGTAACCAGACAGCTTTGCAATGAATTAATGAATATTGAAAAGTTGGAAATTTGTATATACTGAAATCTTACCAACTTATAGGGTAAGGGAGGGGAATGATAATGTTTACCACAGGTACGATGTAGTCACTTTAACATTGAGACCTCTGCCTCATGGAATTCAGGTTTTTTTAAGTACTTGAAACTCTTCAGATTCTCTTTATTTTAGTTTCATTTTTTTAAAAATTTATGAAGTAGAAAGCATTATTTTGTGTATTACTTTGAAAACAAATAGCCTCGTCTCTTATCCTCTTTCACCTGGATTAAAAACAGAGTTCTGGAAGTGGGAGTGCTGGTTCACAGTAGAATCAAAGATTTACTGTGTACCCTGGAAGAAGAGACTCTTGCACGAGATACCAGCAGCATTTTCACAAGTGTTTCCTGTGTGTATTCTTTATTTTGTCAGCCCTATCCCCAGCACGTCTTCTTTCCTTTTAATATATACCTGTGTAGCTGATTTTTTGCACTTATATTACACTCCTAAAATGCTGTGTGTAACCCATATTTTTCAAAACCATTTCTGATTTTGGTTTTTTTGTCCATCGCGGAAGTGACAAACATGGGCATTTGTGGCACATACATGTGAGGGGGAAGGGAGGGGAGAATTGCCTGTCCTCCAGGGGCTCTGAAAGTCATTCACAGGCAAGTAAGAAGGACAAACAGCACAGTGGCCAAGGTCATGGCACAGCCCTTCATTTTCCTATGTGATGCAGATGGCTGAGCACCCTGCACTGTCCCTTCCTCCCCACCGCACACTGCTGCTATGGGCGGGTGGCTCAGGACCACCAGGTTGCCTGCATGGGGCATTTGTAAGGTATTCTTGTCGGTTTAGAAGTGGACTAGATAAAATTTACTCTTTACTTTTACTTTGTCATCATTAATATTCTCTCATTCGCTGTCACATACCCTGTGTTGAGAATCATATTTCACTAATAAAGATGCTAAATGATAATTACAACTAGCCAATAAGATCTTTTATATACAAAAATGTGTGCATATTTGGAATTGATATGAGAAATTCATTTGTACCCATTTAATACTGCACAGCACACATAGATACCTAGAGATTCCATTTCCATTTCCTCAACTTCTTTATGATAATGACCTTTGTAGACTGGTTATTTCTGTACTTTGTTTATCTGTAATAAACTTTGTAGATCCTGTAAAATGTTACTTTGCCTAAATCACTTGAGACTTGAGTCTTTTATAACAAAAGAATCAATATTCACTAACGTCACCCTCCTGAGTTCCTGTGACTTGGCTAGAAGCTCTTGACACTGCGGGATTAGTGTTCATGTTCCCTGGGGGAGTTCTGCTGGGGCGTTACTGTATAATGACTTGATGTTGCCACATAGACTCTAAGCTATATAATATTTTGAGGATGTTGCTGATTGGCCTATGTTTTATTGCAGAGTGTGAAACGTGCAAAGCTTGGTTAACCTGTATATAGATAGCTCGTTGACTAGTTACAGTGTACTTGCCTGTAATATTTAAGCTTCTTACTGATATGTGTGCTGGTAGGAACATACAGTTTTTGTATATTATATTTACTGAAATGTTGCCTTTTTTATTTTACAAATACTTTGTAAATCAAATGTGTTTTTTGCTTCTGTGAGGATTAATTTGGAAAGATTTTTTGACATTCCACTGATTTCAGATTTTGCTTGAGATTGACTTCAATAAATTGTCCTGTATGTCCCAAACGTGTGTTTTCTGGTCTGTGCTCATGGAGGGCCCCTTGAAGAACACTACTTGCTTTTGTGGTCGAAGGGTGATAAAGGGCACCGAGGCGAGACGCTTGGTCTCTCTGCTGGAGACCCAGATGCCCTGCTGGGTGTCCTCGCAGGGACAAAGGGCAGCGCGCTGCGTGCAGTTCCCCTGGCGTCCGCCAGCCTGCGCTGCTGCAGGGACGGCCTGCTGGGGACGGCGGCGTTTCTGCGACCACGTCAGTGCGTCGGGGATGGCGGCGGCTGAGGCGGAGGTGGCTCTCAGGGCTGAAGTGGGCGTTCGGGTGGTGCTGTTCACGGCCTTCCTGTAAGGGCCCGGGGGTGAGCCCCCATCCTGTCCTGTTTGCCCCCGCGGAGGGAATCAGGGCCACCGGGAGGCCAAAGCCGGCTCCTGCTGTGGGGCCCCCAAGAGCCACCTGCGCCTGTTTCTCCCCAGGGTGACAGAGCTGCTCCCTCCCTTCCAGAGACGCATCCAGCCGGAGGAGATGTGGCTGTACCGGAATCCGTACGTGGAAGCCGAGTATTTCCCTACCAAGCCGATGTTTGTGCGTAGATAACATCCCTCTGCCCGCTGCCGCTGCGCTGCGGTACTTCTCGGTACTTTTCCTTGAGCTTTTTGCTGGCAAGCGGAAAAAACAACCCCTAGGGGGCTGTTACGTGCTCCAGATTCTGCTTCCTGGTGTTTAAATATTTAAGATCCAGATTTCGGGCAAGACGCGCGCGCGTCTGGCTTGGGTTGTCTGAATCCTGTTCCTTAGTATGAGGCCTCTGGGCCTTAGCGAGTGGGGGCGGTGTTCAGGACGCCGAGCTAGAGACCTACTTTTACTCACTTAGGAGATGCTGCCTGCCAGGGGAGCTGTGCTGTCGCTTCCTCCCACTTCCTTGACCACTGCAGGTCTGGCTCTGTTGTTTTACCTTTGACATATTCTGGTTCAGGTCATTGCGTTTCTTTCTCCGCTGTCTCTGATCTTCCTGGCCAAATTTCTCAAGAAGGCAGACACAAGAGACAGCAAACAAGCCTGCCTGGGTAAGAGCAAACTTCCTGCTGCCGGGATGACTGGAGAGGTGGCAGACCACACTGAGCTCTGCAGTCCTCGCCTAGCACTATGCCCAGTGCCCCAGTTATTACACCCCCCCCCCCCGGAGATAGCGCTGTAAGGGCTCGCTGAGCATGGTACCCCGCACAGCTGCGCCCGCCCGCGGCCCAGAAGAGCTGTCCTTCCTCAGCATAGTCCTGCACACCTGGCTGAGTTTGTCTCAGTGCGCCTGCTCTGAAGGAGCAGCCGTCCTTCCTGACAGATCCTAACAGTTCCTTTGCTTCCCAGCTGCCAGCCTCGCCCTGGCTCTGAACGGGGTCTTCACCAACACGATAAAACTGATAGTGGGAAGGTAAGTCAGGTCAGCACCCCAGGTTCCACCCACAGGAGATGGGGAACTGCACTCCTGCATATGTTTTTCTCATCTTTGTCTCCTTTATTCACAGTCTAATCTTTTCCTCATTTAGCACTTCCTGCTCTCAACCTCAGTCTTGCAGGACACTTTTCTACCCTAAGAGATTTCCCACTAACAACCCTAAGTGGAGGCCACAGCCTCAGTTGCAGTGTGACTTGCTGTCTGCCCTAAAGAGTAATCACGTGAAGTTATTTCCTTTCTTTTCCTAATTTAAATGTCTGCTCTGGAACTAATGCTTTTTCTCAGTGTAGAGAGTATCCTAATCCAGTTAATTATTTTGCCTGGGACACTATATGACCTACAGTTAAAAAGATTATTGCTATCTGGTACAACTGAAAAATGGTTTCTGGAAGTATAAATGATCTGAGTCTTAACACATGCTTATTTCTAGGCCACGCCCAGACTTCTTCTACCGCTGCTACCCCGATGGGCTGGCCCACTCAGACCTGATGTGCACAGGGGACAAGGATGTGGTGAATGAGGGCCGGAAGAGCTTCCCCAGCGGACATTCCTCCTGTAAGATTTCCTCTGGACTCTACTTCTCTGCTTACTTTGGCATCGGTGCATTTGACCTAGGAAGCTTGTAGAGATGGGGCCATCTGACTACACCTGGTCCTGTACCTAGAAATTAGAACCTCCTCCTCTTCAATAACCACACAATTTCACTAAGCCCTAGCCTTGAGTATTAGTACTAGAGGGCAGAGAGGTCGTTTACCTGTGAGAGTTGCACATTTTATTTTTACTGTATTATTTGCCTAGATCCTGAAATCTTTTATTAGTTTTTAAAAAAAACACCTTTCTTTAGTTCGTGTCAGGTGCTGCACAGCATTTTAGATTCTTACCTCATTCACAGCACACAATAACCCATTGAAGTGGTAGTTATTTATGACTTCCATTGATAGATGAGGAAATTAAAGCATACAGAAATTAACCTGCCCAAAGTCATATAACTTTTTTTCTAAAAACTATTCTAAGATAAAATATTAACACTAGGTGATACAAAATGAAGTCCTTCATTTTCCCTTTCCTTTTCTCTGATAATCAGTGACCTAACCCACAAGTGTACAGAAAAGGCTATGCCTACCACGGATGGCTCCCTGCTTCCTGCTTGGAACCAAGTGATGTGACTTTCTACAGGACCTAACCACACGGGTTTTCCCTTTCTAGTTGCATTTGCAGGTCTGTCCTTCGCGTCCTTCTACCTGGCAGGAAAGTTACACTGCTTCACACCACAAGGCCGTGGGAAATCTTGGCGGCTCTGTGCCTTTCTGTCACCTTTGCTCTTTGCAGCTGTGATTGCACTGTCCCGAACCTGTGACTACAAGCATCACTGGCAGGGTAAGCAGTGTTGGTCCTAGGCAGGCCCCACATTCCCCTCATGGTTTTCTCACTAGCAGATGGCACCGCCTCAGTGCATAGCTGAGGGAAGGAACACACTGTTGAGGATGGGCTGGGCTCAGCACTCCAAGTGCACGCTTCCATCCAGAGGGAAGACAGAAGTTTACTTTTTTAAAGATTCCCAACAAGGCATGTTCTAATTATCCCACCATTTGAAACATCTTAAGTTCAAATTAAACTGCATCTATAAGAAAGTTTGTAAGCCAGCACAGTGGCTTGTGCTTATGGTCCCAGATCCTCAGGAGACTTGGGCAAGAGCGTCACTTAAGCACAGGAATGGAGGGCCAGCCTACACAAGACAGAGACCCTGTCTCAAAAGAAAACAAGACAAAACAAATTCTACAAAATAAAGCTCAGTTTACTCTTAAAAATCATATTGTCATTTGTGTTCAGAAACAAAAATTCAATAACATGTAAAGTCATAATTAAAGCAAAGACTTTCAAGTTGAATGCTATAGAAAAACAAATTACAGAAGTCTTAAAAGGCATAAGTTACAAAAATTGTTACAGTATGGCTAGAGGTCCTCAGGTGCCATATTTTATTTTACTTTTTTATTTTTCTTGGTACCGGCGATTGAACTCAGGCAGGACTTTGTACTTTCGAGGCAGGCAAGGCACCACTAAGCTAAATCCCCAGCCCCAGGTACCATATTTTTTTTTTTTTTTTTGGTACCGGGGATCAAACTTGGGTCCTTATGCTTGCAAAGCAGGTGGCGAAACCACTGAGCTAAATCCCCAGCCCCTCAGGTACCGTATTTTAAAGAATAACCACAAAAGGGTAACTCCTGCAGAGTATCTTTCTCTGGAATTCCTGAAATGGTAACAGCTCAATGAATAATAACATTACATGAACTTGTGTCATTCTTTTGAATTAAAAAATAATTTGGCCCATTGAGAGTGTTTTGATTTGGTATTTAGAGAACAATGGCAACCGTCTGAGACAGAATCAAGAGAGCCTAAAGAAACAATTTATCTGGAATGAAGGGTCTCCAGCCCCTCTAAGCACAGTGCTGGGGTAGAAGGTCACGTTCTCCACAGTGTGGTATCTGAGTTAGGACTCTATGACTAAGAAAAGATCTCCCATCCTCTCTCTGCAGATGTGCTAGTCGGATCTATGATCGGCACGACATTTGCCTATGTCTGCTACCGGCAGTACTACCCTCCTCTGACTGACGCCGAGTGCCATAAACCACTCCAGGACAGGCAGGTGCTGCAGGCTGCACAGAGAAAGCCTGGTGACTCCCACTGTCTGGATATTTAGAAGCTACGTCTACCTCAGTGGAGAGTAAGGCCAATCAGGCTTCCTAAGGAGACCATGCACAAGACGAGGACTGGCCTTTCCACCCTTTCACACAGCCACGTTCTTTTCTGGCCGCACCTGGCATGGCTGTCGGCAGGTCCCCAGCTGCTGAGGGAAGTGCTCCGCTGGACTGGCACTCCGAGATCTAGTGCTTTTCAATTTAACTGAAATGCCACTCTTGGAAGGCTATTTTCACAAAGAACTATTTCATCATGGGAACTTGAGTTAATTACCAAAACTTAATTTGTTTCTCATAATTCAAAGCCTTAAAATCTAGGTCATGACCTTTGTTTCTGTTTATTTCCCCTGGTGACAGTTCCATCAAGCATTAAATAGGAAAACGTCCAGTTTTGGCTAATTTACCACTGTTATGCCTGTCTTACCTGACCTCAACCATCTGGTATTGCTGTCTGTTTTGAACAGTGTGGGCATAAACAATTTGTTGTTTTTCTGTTTTTATTTTTGGAACCAAGGATCAAACTTGGGAGCTTGTGCTTGCAAAGCAGGCAGCGGAACCACTGAGCTAAATCCCCGGCCCATAAAGAATTTGTTGAACTGCTAAGAAAATAGTAAAAAAGAAAATGGTCAATGTGGTTTCAACACTAACAACAGATGACTGTTTCTACCTCATTTGTCCTTGTGCTCAGGACCTCCTTGCCCAAACATTCTGCCACCTGATGAAGGCAGGAAAAAAAATGACAGCTCTCATTATGTGGAGGAAAAATGAGTTTCTGTCTCCTTCATAGGACCTTACAATTTCCTCTTTCTTGTGATTTTGTGGGGAGGGAAGGTACCAGGGATTGAATTCAGGACCTTGCGCTTTTGAGGTAAGCGGCGGCTGAGCTAAATCTCTGGCCCTTGTGATTATATTTTAAATGACCATGTCTTACATGTATCTTCCTATAAAATCATTAATGCATTTTTTCCCCTTCAGTAAGCCTGATAGTCAAATAATATGATGAAATGTGTTTTGTCCTTAGGAAACCATTCAGGGACTGGATAGAAAAACCAGCCTGCCCGTCTACTGTGATGGGACCTCGGTCACCTAGACTGCTGGCTGATGTCTACACATGCCAAAGGACCACCCATGCTTGCCTTAATACTGCCGTGCTTCAGATTCTGAACTACACCTGCCTATGGCAATAAGAACACTAGTAAAGGGGGAAAAACTAATAGTTCTTTGACCAAAATTTTATTTCCTGAACTTATTTTGGTAATATATAGGGGAAGAGAAAATAGTTACTGTATTGGGTCTATGATAGATGAGGCCAGGTAAGAGTAGGCAACTAATTAGTACAATTTTATTTCAATATTTATCAAAGTTTTAAATATAATTATGTAAACAAACATTTCAAAAGTGCAAAATATTAGCTAATTAATGCTATTAATCTTTCCATGAAAACAACCTCTCACTGAGATAAGCAGTATGAGTTCTGTAAGCTGGGAATATATACAAAATGATGTTATATTGGAGTTTAAAAGTAGGCTTGGTCAAGAGATTGCATGTTATACAAATGAAGCAGTCAGATAACTTAGAAGCAAATAGGCTTTCCTCCAGCTTCCTGTGTACAATGGTGCTTACAACAGGTAGATAGGTGAGATACAAAGCACTTGCATTTACCTCTCCTTACTACCAGGTGAGAAATGGTTGTTTTTTGAGACAGGGTTTCACTACTTAGCTCAGCCTGACCTTGAACTTACACTGATCCTCCTGCTTCAGCCTCCCAAGTGCTAAGATTATGGGCATGCGCCACCAGGACTGGCAGAAACATTTCTCAGTACAGTGGCTCACCTAGCTCTCAGGGTCAGGCTGTCCATCTTTGGTTACAGGGACTCATTCTTGGATTTTTTTGGTTCACTCTTAAATGTACTTACGCTGCTAATGTGGAAAGTAAATGTGAAATTAAAGACAGCAACTTAACAAAGGATTACTTTTTTTTTTTTTTTTTTTTGGTACTGGGGATTGAACTTGGGACCTTGGCAGAACCACTGAGCTAAATCCCTAGCCCCAAGGATTACCCTTTAACATGTGAGTGGTACTTAATTTTCAGTAACCCTTAAGAGTTTACATGGTGAAGGACTCCATAGAGCTGATGTTTCTTGTAGCTTCCCTTCAGCATTAGTCCATAGCACACAGTAAGGAAGACCAAGCTCGACTGTACACCCCCTCCCTCCCACCCTGACCTCTATGGCACAGTGATTCACTTCCCTTTTTCCTTCTTTCCATCAAGGATAAAGATCGCTGTTGTCTAAGAGATGACTTCAGTGAATATCAGATGCCACTGCTTTGGATGGCAGATGTCTTGGGGAAAATTAGTCCACAGTTACCCAAGTTCAAGAGAAATTTCACTCTGTGAGCTCCAAACTAAGCTGACAGTGACTCTGTTGTGGTCACTGCCCCTTGGCCCCCTATTGGTGTAGGTGATTCTCACAGTAAGTAATTTCCCAGCCAAACTACATGCTCGAATAACACTGCCTCTGCCAAGAGCATTTTAAATAAGCATTCTGGATTATAGTACCTAAGAAGGCAACGATGTTCACTTGTGCACATGTGTGCATTACTGGAGACTGAACCAGGGCCTCTGCAATGAGCTGCATCTCCAGCCCTTTTTTATTTTTTGAGACAAGGTCTCACTAGGTTGCCCAGGCTGGGCTCCAACTTGTGATCCTCCTGCCTCAGCAGCCCACAGGGGATACAGGCGAGCCCCACCACTTCCAGCCTAAAAAATGGCTTTAAAGAGAAATCACAGTAACACATTCATCCTAGTGGAACATCAGATGACTTAAGTTCTGTTTCACCATAAAGGCACCATTAAAAGATCTTATTTACAACCTAAGCAGCCTGTAATTTCCGATTCCTCACCTCTATAGCTTTACCCTCAACATAACATACACTCTCAGCAGGCCACAGTGGCTCACACCTGGAGCCCTAGCACCCGGGAGGCTGACGATGGAGGGTCACAAGTTCCATCCTAAGCTGGGCAACTCAGTGAGACCCTAAATCAATACAGAATATACAAAGTGTAAAGGCCCTGGGTTCAATCCCAGTACTGAGGAAAAAATGTGAAACCTCACCTAAGCCCCCAGTTTGGAGCATGCTGTAGAAGGATAGGTCTGTGATATACAACATCCTGTTTTATAAAGATGTAATGTAAATGAAACTGTTCAGTTTAGACTCACAGTGGCTCAAACTGTTGTGAAGGAATAAGCAGCATCTGTCTAGCAATAGTCTTGTCGGTTGTAAGAAGTAAATGATACTCTTACTAGGCTGCACTTTAATCTTTCTTTATACTGTATATGCAGAAAAGAAACGCTATCTCAAAAGAAAAAAAATCTCCCAACAACCCTTCCCATATCCATTCAGACTTAGCTTTTGGGTCCAGAGAACCCTAGAAACGAGAATATCCCCAAATGCCTTGTAAATCTCAATAATCTCCTCCCAGACTGGAAATTCTCTAAAGATAAGCAATAATTTCCTAGAAAAGTTTCCACCAACCTTCACCAAGTCAAACCCAGGCTAGATTATATGCTGTCTTGAGTGGTAAACAATGAAGTGTGGCACCTATTTACTGTCATCACAGAGTTAAGGACAGACTACTCCCAGTTATGAAGAGTGGCAAGTGTTCACACAAAGCCAGTGGGAAAAACTAACAGCTGGGCGTGGTGGTACCAGGCTGTCATCCCGGCACTCTGGGAGGCTGAGGCAGGAGGACTGCACATTCAGGCCCAGCCTGGGCTACTCAGTGACTTAACAAGACTCTGCTTCAAAATTAAAAAATAAAAAAAGAGCTAGGAATGTAATTCAGAGTGAAGGCCCTGGGTTTGATCCCCAGTACCGCCCCCCAACAAAAGAAGCACTAAGGTCTTCCCTTGGTTTTCCGCTCATTCCACAAAGGAAGGATTATCTTCCAAGATGGTGAGGAGGTGAGGAAGTAGCAGGTGACATGCAGCACACATGCAGCTAAGGGGAGAAACCGCATGAGAAGCAGGTGGGCTTCCTGGAGCAGGCTCCTCTGTCAGCTCAGGAAGAGTGAGAGAAGAGGTCACCACGCAGGCAGAGCTGGAAGGCAGCCACACAGAGTTCCAGGCTGGCACACAGTCAGTTTCCGATCAGGATTGGCTAACTGAAGTGACAACTGCTGCCATGCTGACTCTCAACCAATCGTAACTTAGGGCTCTGAGTTCAAATCCTAGAAGACAACAGATGTCATTAGACCAAACCTTGCTCTAAGTGTGTGACTGCATTTCCCCTGTCCCTTGGAAAATGAGTAACAGCCTGGATTTTGGTGACAGGCAACAGAAATGTGTATTTGTAGAGTTTGAGGGTCCATTGCTCCTTATAACATGTTGATAAGTAAGCACCATCCTGTGTACATGGCATTAAAAAGCTTACATTAAGCAGCCAAGATGGGTCCTTTTTACTGTAAGGGCTGATCAAGGAAGATGCCCTGGGTTTGATAGATCTCTTTGAGGACCAGCAACACTGTATCTTCAGATTCCCTATAAGAAAAAAACTTACACTGAAGAACAGTAAACAGAACTAACATTTGTGCTAGATATTTTATATATATTATTTTACTTAATCCACATATGCACCTTGCAAATTCAGTTTTTACTATATGGAAAAAAAAACTCCAGTGATGTAACTGGCAGTGATGACTGGCAAGTGACTTGGCAAAGAGCCATAGCATTTTATGTCTGGAAACATGAAAAGCTAAGAGCTGGGGTGCAGCTAGGCAGCAAAGCAGTTGCCTAGCATGCATGAGTTCCTGGCTTCAAGCCCCAGCACCACCAAAAAAAAAAGTAAATGACTAAGAAGTATTCATTTCCAGAGTTCTCTCTTTTTCTCTTTTTTCAGTAGTACTGGAGACTGAAACCAGGGCCTTCACACAGAGCTATATCCCCAACACTTTTTAGTTTTTTAAATTTTGAGACAGTGTCTCACTGAGTTCCTGCTAGGCTAGTCTCTGCCCAGGCCAGGCTTGAACTTGTGATCCACTTGCCTCCCAGGGGTTCTGGGATTACAGGCATGCAGCACCAGACTTTTTTTTTTTTTCAGTGGTGCTGGAGATTGAGCTCAGAGCCTGGGGCATGTTGTGCAAGTGCTCTACCGCTGAGCTACATCCCCGGCCTGCCAGAATTTATTCAGACATTCATAAAATGGAATATAAAAAAAGCGAGCCTCTATATAAAATAGGTAAAAAAAAAATTCTGAAAAAGGCATGGAATAATGCCTATAATACGCTATGACACCCCACACACACCAGAGATTGAACCCACACTGAGCTACACCCACAGCACCCCACCCCCTTTTTTTGAGATAGGGTCTCACTAAATCACTGAGGTGTACAGGCTTAGCTTGGACTTCCCAGAGTACTGGGATTTCAGACAGGCTCCACCATGCCCACTGCTGAAGAAATTTTAAGAAACACATATAGAGAGGGAACCAATTAGTAGGGAACAAAATAAAAATTTTAAAACGCTTTTCTTAAAATGTTTTTGAATTTCAAACTTTTGAATTTCAAACCATATAAAAAATACCATCTGCTCAGAAATGTAAAAAGCCAGACTAGCAGAGATCATTCTTAAAGAGAAGTACTTTAACCCCTTAATCAGACTGCACTGGCTCAACTGCACTTTTGATTTTTCATGGCCTCTATACTACTTATCATACAAAATTGATATTGATTTTATCATATAATTTTCCCTTTATCAGAATTCAAATAGAAAAATTTCTCTCAGAGCCTTAAAGCTTATATTTTATTAAACAGTTATTTTCCTAGCTTTGTAATTTTAATTTTTCAGTGATTAAGTTGTGTTGTAGCATATGGAATTTAATAAGCACAATTTATCCATTCTTTAATCCATCAGGTAATTGTTTAATAATAATAAATTCTGATCTACCTACTATAAATGCTTTCAAATGGGTTTCTTAAAATATATTCAGTAACAGCGAAGTTATAATCCCAGCTATTTCAGAGGCGAGGCCGGAAGATTGCAAGTTTGAGACCAGCCTGGGAAATTTAACAAGATCCTGTCTGAGAATAAAATAAAACTAAAGGCCTGGGTACCTAGCATACACAAAGCCTTGAGTTCAATTCTCAGTACCCTCAAAAAATAAAATAAAATAAAAAGTTCAGTAACAGGAATGTGTATGTTTCAGTTCAGTTATAAGCACCTAAATGGCATCATTAACTCAATGGTCTATGCAAGTATAAAATAAAATGCATTTAAAGCAGCGCATGCTCTGTGTGTGTGTGTGTGTGTGTGTAACACTGGGGATGAATCTCACTCGACCTCTAAGCTACCTCTACAGCCCTTTTTATTTTTTATTTTGTGCATATTGGCCCATCTTCCTTCCTTTCTCTCCATTATCAATTTCCTATGAAGCAAACTAACAGAAGCACACTCACCAGTAGCACAGATGACTTTGTAAAGCAAATAAATATTCATTGAAACTCTCAATGGGCTTCTCCTGCAGCACATAGTCGATGCGCTGGCCCCTATTCAGCATGCCCACGTTGACGGGTGGAAGTTCCCCCTTCCCTGCTGCACAGGTCTCTTCTGTGCTAACATCTGGACATGGGAAAGCAGCATCAGAGCTGAGGGGTCCAAGCACTCCGGAGCTGTCCTGTTGCTTTCCTCCAACCCCAAGTTTACCCTCTCTGTTTAGAGAGAACTTTTCCACCCTCTTCCTCTCAGTCTTGTTAAAAGATTCTCAAGTCACACTAGTTTTGCCCAGTCCCTTCTCTTCTTTTACTTAACATAACTTAATTACCCCTTTGAGAGGTAAGTCATTGCCTAGAGTTTAAAAACTAAATGCAAGCAGGAACAAAGCTCTTAGGAATTGAGTGGTGAGTAGCCTAGCTAGTCCTCAGCTAGGAAGATTAATCTGACCCACAAGTACCTAGATATTCCTCCTGTAAAAGCAAGATACTTCACAGAGGAGGCTCTTAACATCACTCCCACAGTTCAAGCCTCACGCACAGCATCCTTTGACATTTTACCTCACATGTCTTTCCATAATTTATAACTATGAGCATGACAGAAAGGGTTGGCAGAGCTGGAGGCCTAGTTGGGACTCAGAGGACAGGTCCCACACAATAAAAGGTGAAAGGAAAGAGGCCCTGAGGGAATAAAAGCTCTCATGGAGGAGTCTCTCCTACTGGGCCTGATGCGGGACTCAGTGTGCACAGTGTCACTGACCACTAGCCTGCTCCAAACTTGACTCAGGCTCTGCTTCGGCCTCTTCTGCTGTCTCTGCTTGTAAGGCAGGGTATGGAGCTCTGGTGAAAGACTTCCAGGCCATCCGCAGCGAACCTAGCAAGTTGTTTTTCAGGTCCATGCTCATCCTGGTCAAGCCCTCTCTTAGTTCTGCAACACACACAAACACAGAACGTGTGGCTTACAATGTTTGTAGGGTCCAACAGAGGAGAACAGAAGTAATAAGGTCTGTTTAGTTTGTACTGGCCAAAGGTCTGAAATTACCAAGTTTTATAGACTTGCCTAAGTGCATCCGCTTCCTGCCTTTATGATGTGGGATCAGCATTGGCTCAAATTCCACTCCTGGAGCCACCATTGGTTCAATCCTATAGGCCACAGGATCAAACTACATAGGAAAAACAATAGCTCTATTTAGCCCGCTAAAGAAGCAGTCTAAGGGGGTCGGGGATTTAGCTCAGTGGTTTCGCTGCCTGCTGCGCAAGCGCAAGAACCTGAGTTCAATCCCCGGTACCAAAAAAAAAAAAAGAAACAGTCTAAGGAACTATGTGTCCTAGGCAAGAATAATTATAAAATGGGGCTGGGATTTAGCTCAGTGGCACCGTGCTTGCCTTGCAAGCACAAGGTCCTGAGTTCAATCTCTGGTATTGAAAAAAAAAGGGAATAATTATAAATCCATTCAAAAGAAGACATAGGTGTTCTGCCCCATCAGTTTCAGATCAACACTATCCTAACAGTAAGTCCTCTCACTACTAGAGAATGGTATAGAAAAAAGTAAATCTTTACCAATAAGCCCTAATATTCAGGAAAAACCATACCAGTTGGACAATGCTTACAGGATGATAAATATTGAAGAAACCTTTGCACGTTGGAAATTTGTAATTCGGATCAATTCTCTTTAGCCCTCGGACAGTAAGGAACATTCCAATGGGAGACCCAAAAGCAAAGAATATTTCAGGCTTGTAGATGAGCCGGGGGTACTTTACAGAGACCTGGAAGAGGAAACACAAACATCTCTCACTAATAACAAAAGGCACATCTGTTCCATGGCAAGGGTGTTAATATGGTCACCTGCCCGATGCTGACATCCAAATACTTGTCCTTTCTAGTGGCATCTGTGCTGCTGTGGGGCTCAGATTCTCTGGGGAGGTTCATCCCCAGAGCTGCCTGCGTGCTTGGTTGAGTAATACCCTGAAGAATAAAAAAGACTTAAGTGAGCTATTACGTAGTAAAAATAGCCAAAGGATTACAAGTCTCTACTGGTTTGAAAGGATGCTTGGGCCACATATGATGGCACACACCTGTATTCCCAGCACTCCAGAGGCTGAGGCAGGAGTTTGAAGCCAGCCTAGGCTACACAATGAGTATTAGGCTGGCCTAAACTACACAGTGAGACCCTGTCCCAAAAAAAAAAATGCTTGGGAAAGTTTTAAAATGATACGGAATTTTAGAAAGAGCCCCTCATAAAGCAAGATAAAGCTGGTGAAAATAATTACTGCCTTAAATTATGAATTGGCATTCCTTATGTGCCTAAGACGATGAAAGCTGTACATGGCCATTTGGGCAGCAGTGGAAATTTTAGGCACCCAACATGAGAAAAAACAAGGGCAGAGCGGTGCAAAAGAAATGCCCAGTGCCACTCGGGAGCTCTGTGAAGGGGTGTGCTCTGTAACCAGAACAAGTAAGGGTCTCTGGGCACAGAACACAACACAATTCAGCCTTAGAACAGAACTAATCCCAGCACTTGCCTGACAAGTGCAAGGCCCAGAGTTGGATTCCCAATACCGAAAAAAAAAAAAAAGGAAAGAACTAATCTATCTGCTAAAAAGTTGGAAAAGAATTAACTACGAAGATATGGAATTTGGTGACTAGAAAAACTACATGTAGGTGTACTGTTACAACACTGATAACCCTTGAGAACATTATGCCAAATAAAAGCTGTCAGTCACAAAAAATCTTCTATCACAGGATCCCACTGACATGGAAATGTCTGAAATAACCAAATCCACAAGGGCTGAGGGCAGAGATGCAAATGAGCATGAGATTTCTCCTGGAGGTATTGGAAATGTTCTGGAGTCAGACAGTGGTAGTGGTTATGAAACTCTGTGAATACAACGAAAATCACTGAAATGTACACTTTAACAAGGTGACGTGTGCAGTGTATGATGTGAAGGGCTGGGGATGTAGTTCAGTCCTAAGGCCCTGGGTTTGATCCTTAGTACCAAAAAAAGAAAAAAAGAAAAATGAAAAACAATGAGTAAGAATCTTGTGGAACCAGGCATGGTGGCGCATGCCTATAATCCCAACACTTGGGAGGCTGAGGCAGAAGGATCACTGTGAACTGGAGGCCAGCCTAGGCCATATAGTGAGTTCAAGACCAGCCTGAATTAGTGAGACTCTGTCTCAAAAAACCTAAAAAAAAAAGAAAAAAAGAAAGAAAATGTATTTAATGTCTAAAAGAGTCAAAGACCAATTCCCAAAAACAATTTAGGTAGCTGCATGTGGTGACACACACACCTGTAGTGCCAGCTACTTGGGAGGCTGAGGCAGAAAGACTGCTTACACCTAGGAGTTTGAGGCCAGCCTAACCAACATAGCAAGACCCCATCTCAAAAAAACAGACTGCTTAGCTCTCCAGAGTAACATCTCATGAAGTATGCCATGGATGTTAAAAAACTGCTTAGTCCAACAAGCTATGTTAGGTACATACCAGCAAATTTCTTCTGCTCTTGAAATAGTTTATTATCTTCTTTCTTGGTCCTAAAGGAATTCCCATTTCCTGAAGATCTCTGTCTGTGCATAAAGCCTAGGCATAAAAAACCAAAGATCTTTTATTTCTAGGGAAAATAAAATCAACTGAATGTCCTGTTCCCTGAGAAAAGACAGTAACTACTCTCTTGTGGCTCCCCAGTGGTACAACCTGGAGAAGAAAAGGTTGTTTTATTTATGAAACAACCTAAAGAAAAACCTACAGTATGGGCTGGGGATTTAGCTCAGTGGTTCTACCACTTACCTCGAAAGCACAAGGACCCGAGTTCAATCCCCGGTGCCAAAAAAAAAAAAGAAGAATCTAGAGTATCAGCGTCATAGTACTACAGGTAACACTGTGTTACTGTTAAAAATAAAACAAAACTGGGCCAGGGATTTAGCTCAGTGGCACCACACCTGCCTCACAAGCAGCAAGGTCCTGAGTTTGATCCCTCGTACCATAAATAAATAAATAAATAAACAAACAAACAAACCAAAACTGCTGGGTGTGGGGGCACACCTGTAATCCCAGCACTTGGGAGGCTGAGACAGGAGGATCACTGGAGTTCAAGGCCAGCCTGGATTACATACAGACCCTGTCTCAAACAAAACAAAACACACCCTGGAGAAGCTGGGTACTTAATGGCTTGATTACAGAAAAAGCATCCTGATTTCCATGCTCACTTAGATGTCACACTTCTGAGAAGGGTGAGACTGAGCCATACAGTGTGAGGACACAGCAGGTGAAGTCATACACAACTGACCAACAAGAGACCTCAATTTAATGCCGATCGCTTTACTAGAAAAGGGTTCCTTCAGCCTCTCAAGACACGGTTGATGCATCCTTAGACCATTGTGTATTTTTCCTTATTAGTTATCACAAGTCTAATTTCTTTGTGGGATTATTTAACACTACACTACAAATACTAGGGTCTCACTAAATCGCCAAGTTGCCCAGACTAGTCTTGAAATTACGATCTTCTTGCCTCAGCCTCCCAGAGTGCCGAGGTTACAGGCCTGTGACACCACACAGGTTAGCTCATTTGAACTTTAAACTCCCACAAAGCAAGATCACTTTATATAATAAAAAGTACACACACAACACTGATGCCAACAAACATTATTAATGATAAGAATGTACTTTTGTTCCAGCACCTGCCTTGCAAGCGCAAGGTCCCAAGTTCAATCCCCAGTACCAAAAAAAAACAACACACAAACAATGTACTTTTGCAACTAAAAAGCTTCTAAAGGGCAAGCTCTTCGTAAACACGATGAAAATAAAAATAATGAACATGGTTTGGCATAAAGTTTTAAAAGACTATTTTTACCAGAGCTTCCTTATCTACTTTCTCCTTCTCAAAGATATTAAAGAACTCAGAGAGCTGAAGTTTCTTCAAATCTTCCTCCAGGTTTGCCGTGTCTCCGTGATCCATAACAATATTTGGCGAATCCTAAAATGAAATCATAAAGCATGATCTCAAAAATTCATTTAGTTTCCTTTACTAGTACTATTTTGATTTGAAATATCTTATATAAAATTCACACAGTAGAGTATCTTAACTTTAAATAAATTGTAACTTATGCAAAACATAAATGAAAACTGATTTCAAGTTTTTGTAATTTCAGTTAAAAATATGTATACGTGGGGCCGGGGATTTAGCTCAGTGGTTTCGCTGCCTGTCACACAAGGGCAAGGACCCGAGTTCAATCCCCGGTACCAAAAAAAAAACAAAATGTATATGTATATATATTATATATACTTTTTTTTGGTGGGTATTTCTTTTTCTTTTGGGTATCGGGGATCAAATTCAGGACCTTGCATTTTCGAGGCAGGTACAGCGCCACTGAGCTAAATCCCTGGCTTTTTTTTTGTTTTTGTTTTTTTTGTACCAGGAATCGAACTCGGGTCCTTGTGCTTGCACAGCAGGCAGAGAAACCACTGAGCTAAATCCCAGCCCATCTTTTTTTGTTTTTTGAAACAAGGTCTCACTATGTACTTCAGGCTAGCCTTGAACTGACTATATAGCCCAGGCTGGCCTTGAACTCACTATGTAGTTCAGGCTGCCTTGAATTCACTATGTAGTCCAGGCTGGCCTCGAACTCATGGTGATCCTCCTGCCTCAGCCTCCCAAGTGCTGGGACTATAAGGGTGCACCACCACACCAGCTAAGTGTATTTTTAAATCAATGAGTGGGCCGGGGATTTAGCTCAGTGGTTCCGGTGCCTGCCTTGCAAGTGCAAGGTCCTGAGTTCGATCCCTGGTACAAAAAAAAAAAAAGGACTTAAATCAATGAGTGATTGAGGGATTGTCAAAATATTCTCCATCACCATTATGAAGTATTTACTGAGCTCTTGTTAGGGAAACAGAGCCTAAGAAACAAAACAGTCTAAGACAAACCTCCTCTGAAGAACCCATGGGCCCATAGAGTGGACAAGTCTCTTACAGGAAAAGAAAAGCTGAGGCAGCAAATGTCAAGCAGCAATCAATACTATCTGTGATGCATGTTGACAGAACTTTGTTTTACTAAAATAAATGGGTTTTGTTTTGTTTTTTTGGTACCGGGGATCAAACTTGGGTCCTTGCGCTTGCAAGGCAGGTGGCGGAACCACTGAGCTAAATCCCCAGCCCACTAAAATATGTTTAAACATCAAGTCCTCCTTTTACTTGCAAATAGAATTTCAGTAAATAGTATCAATTTATATCTAATTCATTCTTCACTGGGTTATAGGCAAACTCCAATTAGCTCAATGATTCTACAATTCTATTAATAGATCAGTAGTGCAGATTTTCTTGTTTTTTATCTTGAGACAGGGTCTCGCTATGTAGTTCAGGCTGGCCTTGAACTCACTATGCAGCCCAGGCTGGCCTCAAACTCCTGGCGATACTCCTGCCTCAGCCTCCCAAGTGCTGGGATTATAGGCATGTGCCACCACACGCCTGGCAGTAGTTCGTATTTATAAAGGGAAATAAAGATACCTAGTTATTTTTAAATATGACAGTTATCTGTAGATGGTTCTATCAAGAATGACATAATTACTAACCCATTGAACACAGATTTAACATCATTATATTAGACCAAAGTCAGATAAAAACAAAAATGTCTAAAAAATCTAAAAATCTTTACTATGGAACACTACCAGAGCACCTATCTGAACATCTAAATTACCTTTTCACTGTCAATATCCCCCAAAGAATCTTTCTGATTTGTTAGGATATCAAACAATATAAGCGAACCTATAAGTAAAATAGAAGAAAAAAGGGACAGTTTCTAAGTATTAGCACTAAATTGCTCTCTTTTATACAAAAAAGTCATCACCCAATGATACATGTAAGCAAATCTAGGAAGCAGAGTATCTCCCCAGCTCACCACCCTTCCACACCCCACCCCCTTCCCCTTCCATCATGGAAACTGCTAGGCCTCCGAATCTGACATTGCCAAGACACTGGCTTCAAACACAAGCATCCTTACAACGCAACCATCCTCTCTGGTTACAGAGAATTCATCTGTTACCTAAACTATGACCAGCAATGGATACACCCCCTTTGAAATCAGGGTTCCTCTGCAGAAAGAGCGTGTAGATTCGGTTCATCTCTGAAGCTACTGTGTCCACGATAGTCTGGCAGTAGGTGGGGCTGTTGTAGAAGAAGACATCTAGGATGGTGTCATTGGTGAAGTGCCGGAGGCGGTTAATGCTGGGCAGGGTTATCCGCTGCAGATCTCTGCAAAAAGAGAAAATGTACATCGAGAAACCCAAATACATCCCACAACCATCCCTGAGTGATTATCCAGCTTACTTTTCAAGCACAGAGTCAAAATTTTAAGAGACTACTATCAATTTATGAGAAAAACAGAGGATGGAAAAATGTGCTTAATGAAGCTAAAGAGAAGTTATCAGCAAAACTCAAGAGTATCAACAACCCTACAAGAAAACCCACTTTAATACACAAATTATAAGAAAATAATAGAGCCAGAAGGGGCGGCACACCTATAATCCCAGCACTTGAGAGGCTGAGGCAGAAGGGCTGCAAGTTGGATCCAGGCCTAAGCAATTAGTGGCTTAGCAAGACTGCTCAAAATTTAAAAACCAGAAAGGGCTGAGGACATACTCAGTGCAAAGGTAATGGATTCAATCCCCAGGATCACAAAAACAAAATAACAAAAACAGGTTGAGAGTTAATTGAGAGACTGAGAAACTTGCCATCTAACTGTAATGTATGGCCTTTACTTGCACTTCACTTTTAAACGTGTGCACGCACATGTATATAAAATATTTGGGCTGGGGTGTAACTCAGTGGTGGTGTGCTTGCCTGGCACACCCAAAGCTACAGTAGGTTCAATCTCCAGCACCCAAAAAAATCATATTAGACAAATGGAAATCTGAACACTGCGTATTTGATGGTATTAATATTTTTAGTTGTGGTAACTGTGTTATGGCCATATATATAATATTACCTATATAACATTATATATATTTTAATTGTATATTATACATGTATGTGTGTATAACTGCAATAATATATAATTATAATAAAATCATATAAGTATATATATAATTTTTTTTTAGAAATGGTCCTGCTATGTAGTTCAGGTTGGCCTTGAACTTACTACGTAGCCCAGGCTAGCCTCTAACTCACAGTGATCCTCCTGCCTCAGCTTCCCTAGTGCTGGGAGTGCTGGGATTACAGGTGTGTACCATCACGCTCAGCACTTTTTTTTGGTGGTCCTGGAGATTGAGCCCAAGACCATCACACTGAACTACATACCTAGGCTTTTTTGAGACAGGGTCACACTAAGTTACTAAATTGTCCAGGCTGGGCTCAGACTTGCAATCCTCCTGCCTCAGGTGTGTAACACCATGCCTGGCAAATATATATATTTTTTAAATCCTTTAATATATACAGACTGAAACATTTACTGATGAGCTTTTCTTGTTGTTGTTTTTTTCTTTAAGACAGAGTTTTGCTATGTAGTCTAGGCTGGCTTTGAACTCACTATATAGCCCAGGCTACCCTTGAACTTGTGGCAATTCTACTGCCTCAGCCTCCCCAGTGCTGGAATTATAGGCACGCACCACCACATCTGGCACTGATGAATTTTTAACAGGATGTCTAAGATTTGATTCAAAAATAATATGGTGGAGGGCCAGGGATTTAGCTCAGTGGTTCTGCCCCCTACCTCTTGAGCACAAGGTCCTGAGTTCAATCCCCGGTACCAAAAACCAACCAACCAAACAAAAATAATATGGTGGAAAAGAGAAGAGTAAGAAGATACAAACAAGCCCAGGGATTTAGCTCAGTGGTTCCGCCACCTGCCTCGCAAGCGCAAGGTCCCGAGTTCGATTCCCAGTACCAAAAAAAAAACAAAAACAAAAAAACAGAGAACCAACCATACACTGAGACTTGTTGAAGCTCCATAAGCAGTACATGAAGATTTATCATATTTATGAATATAAATATATATGCTATAATAAAATTTATTTTATTTTAAAAAAGACCAAGCAAATTCAGGTCCACACCTATAATCTCAGCACTCCAGGAGGCTGAGGCAGAAGGACTGCAAGTTTGAGCCCAGCCTAAGCAACTTAGTGACTTAGCAAGATTTTGTCTCAAGATAAAAATTTTAAAAGGAATAAGGATGTAGCTCAGTCTGTAGCACCTGAGACTAATCCCCAGTACTAGAAAGAAAAAAAAAAAAAAGAGGCTTTTCCTAGAGTTATCAGCATTGAGGGGCTCTTTGTACAGTGCTGTGGATCACACTCTGGGCCAGGGCCTTGCCTGTGCTGGACAAGTGCTCTACCACTGAGCTAAATCCCCGGCCCAAGGAAGACCATGTTAACATAGTCTAAATCAAATCCTGTCAAAAGTTTTCTCAAGGGCCAGGGATTTAGTTCAGTGGTTCCACCGCCTGCCTTGCAACCACAAGGTCCTGAGTTCAATATCCAGCACCAAAAAAAAAAAGTTCTCAGAGAGTTATGAACCTTTAGTAATCTTTTTTTTTGGTACTGGAGATCGAACTCGGGTCCTTGTGCTTGCGCAGCAGGCGGCGAAACCACTGAGCTAAATCCCCAGCCCCCTTTAGTAATCTTTTAGTGTCAGGTGAAAGATTTAAGAATGTGGACCTTCTAACCAATAAAGCAACACCACAGTGGAATGTCTGGCACATGGAATATACTCAGATCACAGAGTACTAAGAACCCAGACAGAATGAGAAGAGCCATTTCTAAGACCAGCACAGAAACAGGCTGCTATCCCCACTCCACTCCACAGATGTACCACGAACACTTCTTTCTGGAGAGCCCAGAGCTACATATGCTCAGTATACTTCTCTGTCATCACCATAAAATTTATAAACAAAACTACAGGGCTTATACCTTAAAAAGTCCCTGTATCGGGGCCAGGGATTTAGCTCAGTGGTTCCAGTGCCTGCCTTGCAAGTACAAGGTCCTGAGTTCGATCCCCAGTACCAAAAAAAAAAATCCCTGTATCAATTACACTTCAAATTATGAATGGTGATTTAATTTAGGGAGATTTCTTCTCTTTGTTTGAAATCTCGACTAATATTTAAATATGATCACAAAAGGAGCAACAAAATATTCTGTACATCTTGGGGTACAGCTGGGCTTTTTGTTTGTTTTGGGGGGGGAAAGTTTTGTTTTCTTTGCTTTTTTTTTTTTTTTCTTTTTTTGCAGTACCAGGGATCAAACTCCGGACCTTGCACTTGCGAGGCAGTCATGGTGCCACTGAGCTAAATCCCTGGCCCAGGCTGGCCTCAAACTTGTGGCAGTCCTCCTGTCTCAGCCTCCCCAGTGCTTGGGACTACTGGTATGTGCCACCACACCCAGCTATGGTTAGGTTTTGACATCTGAAAATGGAAATGCTTATACACTAGAAGAAAGCAACGTGTACCTTTAGTCTTTTTTTGTTTTTGTTTTGGTACCAGGGATCAAACTCGGGTCCTTGCGCTTGCACAGCAGGCAGCGAAACCACTGAGCTAAATCCCTGGCCCTAATGATGAAGTTTTAAGAGTAAATATAGCAAGATAATAAAGCATACTAAAGAAGATACACACAGCTTTTTACTAGGGACTGAGTAGGATTTAATAATGTATCTAAGAAACTTTAAGTATACAATCAGCTATCACAGAAATGTCCCCAAGTACACTGAAAATCAGAACACATACCCACAGCTAACAACTCGAGAGTGTAAGGTGTTACTCACACATCTACGCCAGTCGAATGCAAAGGGCTGTGCCAGTTGACGGGAAGAAACTCTACCCTTCCCATCTGCTGATTTTCTTGAGCTTTCTTAAAATGTGTCTGTAGCAAGTTCAAGGAAACACTGCGAAAATCATTCACTGGAAAAGAAAATTAACTTATGCATCAACAATGAAGCAATTAACACATAAAATCAGCATGTAACAAATCAGGTAATACACTGCCTAGCCACACTTGCTGAGAACACACAATGACTTGACTCAAAAATAGTGGTATTCAGGAAAAACTAACAGTACATAGGGGAAAAGACATTCTTTTCAGATAAAATCTCCTTTTCTTTTTTTGGTACTGGGGATTGAACTTGGGACCTTGTGCTTTCGAGGCAGATAGTGGGTGGAACCACTGAGCTAAATCCCCGGCCCCAAAACGTCCCTTCCTATATAAAACATTTCATCAAAAGAAAAACCAACTGAAAAACTTTTATGTCAATCAAGCTGTTTCAATTTCTAAAAATTAGATGATTATATGTCAATTAATCTTGCAATCAGATTCCTATTCTACTTCCTGGTTTTTATAATTAATCATTACCGGCCAGGGATTTAGCTCATTGGTTTTGTCGCCTGCTGTGCAAGCGCAAGACCCGAGTTTAATCCCCGGTACCAAAAAAAATATAGCCATTACCCAATACTTCAGATTTTTAAAAAATATACACTGCTGTTCAAAATTCTTATCTCACTATCTTAATCTTCCAGAATATAACTCCAGTTTATGCTCAGAACCACTTATGTTGTTATGCTTGTGTCTAGATGTCCCCCTAAAGCCTCATGAACTGGGGCTTATTTCAAAGGTAGGTGATCTGGAGTGTGTGACGCTGGGATTAAGGGTGGGTGACTACTAAATCAGTCCACTGATTGGTTTGGCACAGGCCCTAACTAAGCCAGGTAGCCTAGGTAGACTATAAAAGAGGCAGAAAGAAGCTTCTATTGACAGTTGCTTGCCTTTGCTGTCTTCTGCCTGCCATGAACTGTTTTTCCTCTGTGATGCCCCTCTGCCATGCCACCCCACCTTGGAGCCAGCTGACTATGAACTGAAACTTCTACAACTGTGCACTAAATAAATCTCTCCTCCTTTAACTTTGGGTGTCAGGTATTTTATTTCAGCAACGAGAAAAGTAAGACACCCAGTAAAATAAGACTCCTACTTGGAATAGATATTGCACACTATTGAGGTTTTGTTTGTTTTGTTGTTTAACTTTTTTCAGTTGCACAGGGACTCACAGCTAAGAGTTTGCCTTAATTCTCAGAGATTTGGGACTCTGACTTTTCAGCAATGCTGAAACTGGACTTCTGCAACTCTTAGAGATGAACTAAATGCCTTTTGCATAAAGAGATGTGCATGAGTCTTTGGGGGACCAGGGGTGGAATGTTATGGTTTGGTTCTAGATGTCCTCTAAAAGCCTCATACCGTCATAGGTGGCTTTTTCAGAGGTGGCTGGGTCCAGAGTGTGTGACACTGGAATTGATTCAAGGTGCAATGCTAGGCTCAAGGGCACTAGGATTAACCATGTGAGTGCTACCCACCCTAAGTAGGTTGGATAAAATAGAAGGGTCAGAAAGATACTGTTAAGCTTCCCTTGTTGCTTTTGCTGCCTTCCACCCCCACAAACTGTTGCCCCTCTGCCATATGCCACCCTGCCTTGGAGCTAGTCAATTATGGACTCCACACTATCAAATTTTAAAGATGTTGCCTTTTAAAGTCAAGTTTTACTAACAACTTAAATCTTCCAATTATTCTATCAAGAGGCTTCTGGGGATTGTAATCCCATCTACTCAGGAGGCTGAGGCAAAATGGTTAGTTCGAGGCCAGTCTGGGCAAATCAGGGAGATCCCATCTCAAAATAAAAAGGGCTCAGGATGTAACTCAGTGCTAGAGTACTTGCCTAGCATGCACAAGAACCTGAGTCAAACTCAAATACCTCGGGCTGGGGATTTAGCTAAGTGGCTTTGCCGCCTGCTGCACAAGTGCAAGGACCCGAGTTTGATTCCCAGTACAAAAAAAAAATTAAAAATAAAAAACTCAAATACCTCAATAATAATACCAAGAGGCTTGGGGCCGGGAATTTAGCTCAGTGGAACCGTGCCTGCCTCACAATTGCAAGGTTCTGAGTTTGATCCCTGGTACCAAAAAATAAAAAAAGAGGCTTATCACAATAAGATGTACAAAAAATGGTTGTATTTTCTGTTATTCACTCTATCATCTTCAGGGTCCCTTTTACATTTCTGAAGGTTAGAAATAAGACCACTATACTATGAAACAATTTTATAGGGATTACGGGGCTCATTCACTCAAGAATTACTGGTTAATGGGCCAAGGATTTAGCTCAGTGGTTCCGCCGCCTGCCTCGCAAGTGCAAGGTCCCGAGTTCGATCCCTGGTCCAAAAAAAAAAAAGAATTACTGGTTAAGAATATAAAGTATTATCCTCAAGAATTTACTACCACTTTAGATTAAGCTAGGAAGCTTCACTGCTCATCACATGTCTTCAGCTCTCCAAATCTGATTATGCAGCTAAGCCGATGAGCTAAAGATGATGCTTTGTCTTGACTCCCAATGCAGTGACTAACACACTCCCTGAACACTAACCTATATGCTCTGCAAACCTACCACACTGCACAATGCTTCGGAAGCGGAGATCACAGGCTGGTCCAATCCCATGTACTATAAAGACCAAGTGATCTATCTGTAAAGGTTCTCCTATAAATAAAATGAGAAAAAAGAATTATTCCATGTAATTAATTCTAAACTCAATCTTTACAGTGAATAGGTTATAAATGTGAGCAAGTTAAACTACAAATGGATTACTTAAAAGACACAATATGGTCCTATATTTAATTATGCAGTAAAAGTACATTTTGCCTCATTTTTAATTTATCTGGAAATAAGTCTATACAAAATTTTCACTTTTTATTCTGAAATAACTGCAAAGTTACAGAAAACTAGAAAAAATAGTACAGAAACTCCCAAGTACATTTTAGAAATTCAACTTCTTAAACCACATTTCATTATTATTTATGTGTGTGGACATACACATGTTTATCTTGGGGGGCTATTTGGGAGCAGGTTGCATGTATGATCATGTTTCATACACCTCAAACTTCAAACTGCTTAATATGTATATTTCCTAAGGACAGCCTCTTTTTTTTCTTTTTTGGGGTACTGGGGATAGAACTCAGGACCTTGCACTAACTCAGGACCTTGCACTTTCTAGGCAGGTGCCGGAACCAGAGCTAAATCCTCGGCCCCAGGACAGCCTCTTAATAATCACAGTACAGTTAGCAAGTCTAGGCTATATCTGATGGAATATTATTAACTATGATTCCTTTTTTTTTTTTCTTTTGGTACTGGGGATCATACTCTGGACCTTGCGCTTTACGAGACAGGCGCTGGAACCACTGAGCTAAATCCCCAGCCCTATGATTCCATTTTTAATCAATTGTCTCTAAAATGTTTGGAATGATTTTAAAGCTTAAAATTTTAAATTCATCTTTTTAAATTACAGTAAATCTAAGAGTTTATCCAAGAGACAAATCATCTCTCTTGTAAGATAAAAGGAATTCTAAAATCCAGTTAAAAATATTTAAAGCCAATCACAAGTGACCCCCGTTAGATGGCAATGAATAATCAAGTTCCTTCTGAAAAATAGTCTGAGTTGAAAATCTTCAAAAATAGTTGGTATTACCCATAATAAATATCTAGTCAAGCAGGTAGATTCAACTTCTTAGAATGAGGACTAAATCAGCTCACCTCTACTTAGCAACTACCAGATTAGTATTACCAAATTTCACACATCCCACCATATGCCCACCCTATATACTTAGCAGCTTTAAATATTTACATGTGTTAAAATTCTTAAAGTGATGCTAATCTGAATTCAGAATAAGCCCAATTAAAGATAATTTGTAAGCCTTGAGGTAACTGAAATACACAAAAAAGGGTCACAATTTAAGGAATAAACAAGTTAATAGAAAAGATAAGAAAAAATGAATGATTAACATTACCACAATGGATGTCAACAGAGATATTCTCAACCCCCCTTTTCACTGTTCTTGGCCGACCTTGCTCAGTGGGCGTTGAACCCCATTCATCAGACCCTGCAATTGGCTGGTAATGCACCATGAGCTTAAAAAGAAAAAGATCAGAGCAATATACTCGATGTTACAGTCATCTCTATATTATGTATATGTATTATTTATTTATTTATTTTTGGTACCAAGGATCAAACTCGGTACCTTGCCCTTTCGAGGCAGGTGGCAGCACCACTGAGCTAAATCCCCAGCTCAATTTTTTTTTTTTTGACAGGGTTTCACTATGTAGCTTAGGCTGGCCTTGAATTTGTGGCAATCTTCCTGCCTCAGCCCTTTGCGTGCTAGGATTACAGATGTGTGCCCCCATGCCCAGCTTCTATATAATACATTTTGAAGGATAAAAAGATATCTTTCAGTACATAGTTTTGATATGCAATTCTTAAAGCTTGAAATGAAGACCCTGAAAATACACTGGACTAACAAGTCTTTCAAAAATGTCCTACACATGAAAGATGTGCTCATATAATGTACTGGTGATTTCTTAATCCTACAATGGCATAATTTTTCCTAAGAAAACTCTTTTGTATGGCTGAGTGGAGTAAATAATGGCAGTACTGTAAATTTTAAGTTTTATAGTGGTGAATTGAACATAAAATTGCCTAAATTTATCTTACATAAAGTCCATAGGGAAAAGAAGCCAAAGTTCTCCTTAGTAATGCAATAACCTTAACCCCAATATCAGAGAAATGTGTTACTTCACTTTACCTTTGGATTGTGTAATATAATAATTTCTCTACTGGGAGACTCCAGTTTCTTTTTCCATTCATCCAGAGTTACAGCAAGCATGTAAGTTTCCTTAAAAGAAAATACATTTCATTAGATTTTTCTAATAGCTTTTCCACTAAACTGAACCTATAACAAGAATACCACTAGATTAATGAGTTTCAATAACAATATAATTCTCATTTATCAAATTTATTTTCAAATTCTTTTAAAATTATAACAGATATGGCCCCTGCCTCGTAAGCGCAAGGACCCAAGTTCAATCCCTGGTACCAAAAAATAAAAAATAAAAAAAATAAAATTATGACAGATAACAGCACAGAACAAAGAAAAATATCACTCCTAATTCTAATAACTGCTATTCATCTTTTCATATGTCAGTAATGTTAATGTTCTCCATGTTAAAGAAAATAAATATCAAAAAGGTCAGTCCTGTGGTTTAAGTGCTAACACCGTGGTTTGCAGACAGAAGCATTTGGCAAAAGTTTTATTTCATCTGCAAACTCTATCAGATGATACACACAACCATGGCCACCTTTCCTGCACAAACACAAATGTGGCCATCTTTTCCAAAATCATGGAACAAATTAAGTTTGTGAACCAAGGTACCACTGTAATGGTTTTCACCAGGGAAAATTTTTAATTAAAAAGCGTAAGACAAAAAAATTAAAAATTAAAAATTAAAAAAAAAGCATAAGACAGTTTCTATAATATTTTATTTAATCTTTTTGTTTGGTTGGTTTTTTTGAGATAGGGCCTCACTATGTAATTCAGGCTTGCCTCAAGCTCATGGTGATCCTCATGCCTCAGCCTCTCAAGGGCTAGGATTACAGGCATGTGCCACTACGCCCAGTTTCCATAATATTTTAAAATGTGAAAATGAAATTACTTTATCCTGAAACCAACTTGCAAAAAGAAATACTATAAAGTATGATGTACATGGAATCAAACCTTTTCTGCAAATTTCACAAAGTAAGTCACAAAAGGAAGAAAAGATTGTTAAATGAGAAAAGAAAAAAGATAAAAATGATGAGTAAAAGGGGATCAAAGCAATACCTCTAAAACTCGGCTGAAGCTCTCTGAGTAGGGAACATATTTATTGTCTTTGTCTCCTTTGTAGAACCAGGTACAGCGTCTCACTTCAGATGCTAGTTCATCCCAGTACACAGCATACCGCATCCTTTCCCCCAGGTGAACGTCATACCTGCCCCCATCCGTGGGGACCACTCTCCCTCTGCAATCCTTTCCTATCAAGAATTAGGAGGAAAAGTACAGATCATACAATAAATCTCCCAAAATACGATTCTGAGCTACATTTTAAAAACTGCTTAACAAGAAAAATCCAAAATGTATCTCTAACAGCACTACTGGGGCTATTACAAAACAGAGCAGGGTTATGCGTGCCTATAATTCCAGCATGAAACAGGAGGATCACAAGTTTAAATCTAGACTAGGCAACTTAAAATACCCTATGGGGGGGGGGGGCTGGAAATGTAGCTCAGCACCAAGGCTCTGAGTTCAATTCCTAGTACCACAAAAATCAGGGGTGGGGGTGTGTGTACACTGTAGCTTGAGAGAGCTCAAAGTCTTTTTTTAAAGCTGAAAGTCTTTGTTACAATTCATTTTCATCCTACCAGAGCCATATGCCTCTTCCAGTTGCTGTGAATCCTCAGAGTTGAATGGAATCCAGGTCTCTTTAGAATCTATTATCTTACAATAAAACCAATGTGGAGAAACGGGTTCATATAAACTGCCAGCATCCATATCTATTAGCTCGAAGGAACTACATGAGTTTGGTGAGGGGGATGGATCCGACTGAGACAACTGCTCCTGGTGTGCTTCCACTGATGACATTTCTCTCTCTAAAAGACAAGATACAACTATCAGGAAAACGATTTTCCTTCTATTAGCAGTGTACCTGTTCACATGTGCATGCACACAAAACTCGATCATTTGAAGAGAACATTTCTGCAACAACAACAAAAAATCCAAGGGGGCTACATAATTTAAAATAAAAACAGGGCCGGGGATTTAGCTCAGTGGCACCACGCCTTCCTGGCAAGCACAAGGTCCTGAGTTTGATCCCTGGTACCAAAAATAAATAAATAGATAGATATTTTAAAATAAAAACGAATTACCTTAGGAAGGGTGTCTTTAAAAAACACTTCTTAGGTCAACCACTTTGCACTAAGCTCACAATTCTCTTGGAAAACTGGATGGTTTACTCACACAAGTTTTAACTCAAAATTACAAGAAGCACGTCCTCAAAACTGATTGCAAGTCAGATGTGCTGATGAATGCTGGTAATCTAGTCATTCTGGAAGGCTGAGACAGGAGTACTGCAAACTAGAGCCAGGCCTGGGCAATTTAACGTCTTAGGGGTGACCCTGTTTCAAAATTTTTAAAATAATATTATTTTAAAGGGCTGGAGATATAGCAGTGCAAAGGTACTAGGTTCAGGCCATGGTACCTCAAAACAATTACAACAAAAAACGGATTGCAACAAAATATTTCATTCCCATTTCAAATTTGAACCTAGTGCCAAAGGCAGAAAACTGACCCCAACCATGTCAGTATGCCGACCTAACGACATCCAGGTTTTACGGTCTAAACAGTCCTTTATCATCATTTACTTGGCCACTGGAATCTTAAAATACAGAAAATCACTAATGCATTACGAACCAATCACTCTGACTGACCACTGAAGCCGGCTTAGAGGCTGTGAGGCGCACGCTAGACCACTGCCCAGGACACCGCGGCTCGGCCCCCGCCTGGCCACCTCTCAGGTGGGCTGACGCGACCGATCACGCGCGACCTCCGCACCTCCTGTGGCGCCTCGGCAGAGAGGGGCGAGCGTCGCGGCCGCGGATGGCGCCGCTCTCCGCGCTCCTTCACGGGACCCAGCCCGTCCCTCTCACCTCCCAGGCCTCCCCGCCAGCGGGAGCGGACACTGCCCGGGGAGCCACCACCTTTCCGCACCCTGGGAGCCGTCGCCGTGGGCCCGACCCGCTCCTCCCTCGGCCGCGCCCTCCCCGCTGGCGAGCGGAGGCGGACACGGACTCACCCAGCAGCCCTGCTGCTTGCGCGCTCCCGCGCCGGGCCGACAGCACAAGGCACGTCCCCGTCCCCGGCGGGGCGGACCCAGCTCTCCGCGCCCAGCGGGCAGGGCTGCGGGTCAGACCAGCGAGGGGACCGCGAGCGCAGCGCACCGTCGCTGTGGAGCGATAAGGGCCGCAGGACCCCCGCGGAAGTGTCGCGAGAGGTGGCGGGGATCGCGCGAGACGCCGCTGCTGTGGAGCGTGGCTCGGAGCTCTGAGGCTCAACGCTGCCCTGGAGGTTGCACCGTGGGGAGGGAGGGACGGGGTGACAACTGTCAAGCGGCACTGCGAGCTGCAGCAAAAGAAAGGTTCTCCGGGACCGGCAGCGCCGCTGCCACTCGCCCAGGGGAAAGCAGGCCTCTGACCCTGGGCGCAGGGGCAGCTCGGGGACCTCGACCTGCGCTTCGCGGGACGCCGCCCGGCGCCCTGGCTCCTCTGCCTCGCGTTTATTAGGACTGAGGCCGCCAAAAAGATAGTCCTGAAGATGTACAGGTGCTCGGGACAGGAGTCAAAAACTACAAGGGAGGCCGGAATTTTTTGTTTTTTTCTTTTTTCTTTTCCAAATGAGAGGACATAGCTGCCGGGAAGTCTGGATAAATTTCCCAATCATGATGCTGAGTCACGGGCTGCCCAGCTCCCCTAAATAGTTCATTTTCTGGAAGACCTCAGTTCCCTTGGTTATTAAATAAGTTAGTTTATTCTTTTCTAGCTAGGTTGTAAGGCAGGGGTTCAGGGAATGTTTTTTATTTCTTCAGAAACCGAGAAAAAAACAGTAAATTTTTATGACACAGTCTGTTTACAGACAGCGACATACAAACAAGTTTACTTATACATTCCTCTCAAGTTTCTAACTCCTACATAGCCTGTTTTGTTTTTTGGTACCGGGGATCGAACTTACGTCCTTGTGCTTGTGCAGCAGGCGACGAAACCACTGAGCTAAATCCCAGGCCCATAAAGAACCTGTTTTTTATGGATAGGACAAAGGGCAGCCAGGGCTGTGTCCAGTTCTCTAGGCTCTTGCTGATAGCATTACAGACCAATATTAGTTGCTAACATTTACTGAGTTATTTGTCCTGCAGACTGTTTTGAGTGTTTTATAAACATAATCCCATTAAATCCCCTCAGCAACTTGATAATATGCAATAGTTATCTCTTAGACACCCAGAGTCAGCAACATCAACAAATGGTGAAGCCAAAATTATGAACCCGGGCAATCTGACTTCAGAGTCTAGACCTAATCTAACATGCCCAAAACGGTCAGTTAAGTCACAGAACTAGAATTTGAATTTAGGTTCTGTATCTCCAAATCCTGTTGTATGCCAGATATTTTGGGGGTGGGGATGGGGGTCAAGGACCTTTTTACTTATTGAGTCCTAAATACAGTACTGTATGTAGTTGAGTATTTTAATAGTCTTCCTAGATAACTGGATATTCTTTTTTTAAATTTTAAAAATTTTATCCCATTCCCCCCTCAAGCCCCCTCCCCTCCCCATGTACAAAAGCTTTGTATCCATTTTTTCCCTTGTATTTTCACGTCCCTTCTTTCATTTTCCCTCCTTCTGGATTTTGTTGGGGTTTTTTTGTACCGTGGATCAAACTTAGGACCTTGTCCTTGCCAGACAGGCGCGGAGTGCCACTGAGCTACATCCCTGGCCCAAGTCGTTTCTTACAAGTGATTTGTAGAGCATGGTGATGTGTGCCTGTCATCCCAGCTACCTGGGAGGCTGAGGCAGGAGGAACATGAGGTCAAGGCCTGCCTAGCCAAGGTAATCAGGCCCCATCTCAAAAAACAAAGTGAGTTGTACTGTGGTATCTGAAAACATATCAAGGAACTTTTCATATTGTAATGCCATTAAAATATATTGGTCTAGGGCCGGGGATTTAGCTTAGTGGTTTCAATGCCTGCTGCGCAAGCTCAAGGACCCGAGTTCGATCCCTGGTACCAAAAAAAAAAAAATCTATTGGTCTAGCTTGTACTTTGAATAGATCTTTCACAGTGCATGACTCATGACATGTATTTAGGGATTTGGAAACACCAGCTCATACAGCTATACAGATCTTCCAAATGTTAATATATTTCCATGCACAATTTTTTATATCACCACATCAGAAAAGTTTTTTTGTTGTTGCTGTTTGCTTTTTTTGAGGCAGGGTCTCAGTAAATCCAGGCTGGCTTTGAACTAGCGGCAGTCCTCCTGCCTCAGCCTCCAGGGTGCTAGGATTACAGACATAAGCCTGGCTCCAGAAGTCTTTGAAGTGTTAACGATGCTATTAAGCGCATAGTAGCAGGTACAAGTTTCCCAAAATTCTTTTTTCTCAAAGAAGCAAATTGTATCATTAGCAATAAATATTGTCAGTTGTTTTCTTTCACATGAAAAGCTCACTTTGTTTTCAAGAAAATACCAAAATCTAAGGAGCCATAATTTATCAGCTGCACTTTTAATTTAAAAATGAAGTAGAAGGTGGGCATGGTGGCATATGCCTATAATCCCAGCACTTGGGAAACTGAGGTAGCAGATTGCCGAGAGTTCGAGGCCAGCCTGAGCTACATAGTATAAGACCAGCCTGAACTACAAAAAACAATAAACAAAAAAACCCTAAAAATAATGTTCTATGAAAAAAGAGCAGCTAGTTCAGATTCCCATTGAAAATCACTCAAGTGGGACAGTAATGTGCTGCTTTACATGCAATAGAATTGTTTTGTTTTATGCACACTAACCCTTTTCTCACATAGCAAATGAAAAGCTGTGAACGCAAAGGTTAAGAGTTAACAACCCTGATAATTTGTACTGCTTTGTGAAGGTATTTGCAGGTGAGACTCCATTCTGTTCTTACTATGAATGCACGTCAGTGGAGAACCTGACTGACAGCAGTTTTGTTTCTGCCCCAAGCTGCAGCAGTTTGGCTGCCTTGGTTTGAACATCCCTCTGTAACCGGGTCGAGAAGTGGAGCATCTCACGGGTGAGGGCTGTGACTGCACTCGGGCCAGCCCTGTCCTCAGGCACACACAGCCCTCACACCACGGGGTGAAGCATCAGGGAGGCCCTCACCACACTCCAGCCCTACTGTTGGACTCCCTGCCTCCGGAGCTGTGAGCCAAATATGCTTTGATTGTTCGGAACTTCCCCAATCTGTGGCATTAGGGTAACAGCAAAGATACCATTGTTTTTTACATGAACAGTGTAAATGTCAATAGCAAAACAAAAGGCAAATCATATCTTAGTATTATGAAAATAGTTTTGACTTGGTTACCCCTGTAGGAATCTCTGAGACCTCTAGCATTTGTTAACCACACTTGGAAAACTACAGAAATTAAATGTGCCACCCAGAGCTTGGTGAAGGACCCTAGTTAGCAAGACAGACTCCATATTGCTGCTTGACCCACCTGCTTGCCCTTTAGATGAACTCAGAAGGAGGAAGCTTAGAAACCTCCTCCCCTTAGAGAGTCTCTTAGAAGCAACAATCAACCATTGTTTTACAAATGTTCTAAGGACAGGGCTTTCCGCTTCTGTACCTTTTGCTTGCTTTGCTAGTTCTATCCCATAGCGGGGCCTAGAAACTGCTGGCCTCAAAGGTGTATAAAATATGTTTGTCAACCCCCAGTCGAGGCTCCAGTCCGATGTTCCGCTCAGTCCTGGCCGGTAATAAACTCCTGTGTGGATTTAATATCGGTCTCTGGTTGGTTCTCTCTCACTGGGTGTAACACTTGGAATACAAAAAGTAAGGAAGGGTCTGGGAGTTAGCTCAGTGGTTTCGCTGCCTGCTGCGCATGCACAAGTACACGAGTTCCATCCCTGGTACAAAAAAAAAAGTAAGGAATAATGACACCACCCCAAAGGAGTTGAATCTGAATGGGAGAGTAAGGCAGGGAATAAGCAATTGTATCTTGGTGAGTGCTATAAACAGGCAGGTGCTAAACTAGTAGATGCAAAAGAAGTAATCAAATATCCAGCCATACCTCCCAGAATTCTCTTTCCATAGGTCTTGGGTAGGATCCAAGAATCAGGATTTTTGTTTGTTTTGTTTTAAGAATTCAGTTTAAATAAGGACTTGGATGCAAGTAATGTGGTATCTACACTTTGAGAAACACTGCCTTAAGGAATAAAAATTTTAGTTCCCAAAAAAACTGACAGGTAATTGCAGGTAAATAAGAATATTTATGTCACCTCCCAAAAATGCAAACAATTTTACTGGCCATTATTTGCAGTTGTATATCAATCTTTTCCATAAAAGACTTAAAATTTTTTTTGTTTTTTAAGATTTAAAATGTGAAGGGCCAGGGATTTAGCTCAGTGCTGCCGCCGCCTGCCTCAAAAGCACAAGGTCCTGAGTTCGATCCCCGGTACCAAAAAAAAAGCAACATGTGAAACAGTCTCTGCTCTTCTCCTTTCACTACTGTAGTGCAGGAGGCAGTGAGCTTCTTCTATAAAAGCCAGACACATATTTTAGACTCAGTGGGTCAAGAGGTCCTCGCCACACCTGATCAGCTGTCCTGTCACAGCACTACAGCAGCCAGGAACAGTAAGTAAATCGAGGAGGGAAACACTGTCCCAATAAAATTTTATTTACACAAGCGAGAGCTTAAATTTGCTCTCGAGTGGTAAGTTTGTTGGCCACATCCTAGACCAAAAGTAATGCTTGTGGACAGTTAAGTGGCCTGAAATCAAAGCATGAGTATAGGGATTTTATACCCAAAGATAGATTGCTAGGCATTAATTTTAATATTTTCATTTCTTTCTATAATAAGCTATACTTCACCTAATTCAATAAGTATGCGTTCAGCAGGTCATGGTGGCACACACCTATAATTCTAGCACTTAGGAGACTGAGGCAGGAGGATCACCATGAGCTCAAGGCCAGCCTAAGGGTTACATAGCAAGTTCAAGGCCAGCCTGAACTGCATAGCCAAACCCTGTCACAAACAAATAAAAAGTGTAGATATTTCAATCAATACCCAAAGATTCTGATTAACTAGAATATATAATCAGAGGGATCCATGAATCTAAATTTTACTCAACAATATATAGTCAGCCGGGCTTGGTGGCACATGACTGTGGTCCCAGCCCTCCAGGAGGCTGAAGCAGGAGGACTGCAAACTCAAGCCCAGCTCTGTGGGAGGCTGAGAATCACAGCCATCTGCCACCACACTGGCTAAAATGTAAATCTTTTAGGAAAAAAAAAGAGATACTCTCTAAGGCTAGGGATAAGCAAGGAGTTCTTAAGAGACAACCCAAAGCCCTATCTTTAAAAGAAAACCAGTGACAAACTGGACTTCATCAAAATGTAAAACTCTACTCAGTGAAGGACTGAAGATGAAAAGCCAAGCTCCAGACTGAGGTAAAGAGTATGGAAACATGTCCACAGAGGATTAGTAGAGAACTCTCAAAGCTACACAGTAAGAGGAGAGAAGGTAGAACCCAAATCTTGTTCAATAAGAGGAACCAGGGCCTCTTGGAGAAACAGTTTGAGGACTAGAATATGAAATACACAGGATGAGCCTGAGTATCTGATTGTGCCAAGTAGTAAAGGAGGAGGGGAAAATAAACCCAGATGATGATGAGAGTATAGTCTACCCTATGTAGCTGCAGGCTTTCCATCTGCAGATTCAACCAACTGCAGAGAAAAAATAAAATACAAGAGCTAACTGAAAGAGCTCCCAATGGCCAAAGCAGAACAATTTGAGCAACAAAATAAATACAGTATTAGACCATAATTCAAAGTGTAAAATAAATATCCATGAGTTCCTACACACATACATACATAAATACATACATACATACATAGAAAAGATGTTTCCCTGGCAAGGAAATTTGGATAATTTATGTAAAGAGGATTCCACCTTCAAGGAAGTGGAGCATAACTTCCCACCCCCTACGTGTGAAGCTGCATATAGTGAGTGACTTTGCTCCAGCATATGGACAGTCCCCCACATGGTTTAACTTATAACTTTCCAACTCTCCAATGGTGGGAAAGTGGTACACATTCAGTACTTCAAATTTTGATCTTTTCCTAGGCATGATATAATGCTGTCTCCTGATACTGGGTAGCAATATTAAGCCACATGAGCACAAAGGCAGCCAGTATTCTACAGTGCTCTGTGGTCCTAAACTACAGTGTTTGACAGGTTAGGTTTATTCATTGCTTTATTTTGCTTTTTGTTTTGTTTTGTTTTGTTTTGTTTGAGACAGGGTCACACTATGTAGTTCAGGCTAGCCTTGAACTCAAGGCAATCTTCCTGCCTCAACATTCTGAGTGTTGGGATTACAGGTGTGTGCCACCATGCCCAGCTCTATTCAATGAATTTTTTTTTTTGGTACCAGGGATTGGACCTTTCGCTTGCTAGGCAGGTGGCAGAACCACTGAGCGAAATCCCCGGCCCTCAATGCATTTTTGATATAATGATATTTTCAGTGTATGATGGGTTGAACTGGACACTAATCCCATCATAAGTCAGGGACCATCTGCAGTATGAATGGTTAAAAAAAGGTTAACTGGGCCAGGGATGTAGCTCAGTGGTTTCGCTGCCTGCTGTGCAAGCGCAAGGACCCGAGTTCGATCCCCAGCACCAAAAAAAAGGTTAACTGTATAGTGGATAAATCTGACAAACTACCTTGGTAAGACAATTAAGGATAACATCAACACTATAATCATGTAGAATATATATCCTTGATATGACAGATAAAACCCACAGCCCCAGGGTAATTACAAGAAAAGTATCACACAAATCCCAATACAGGGACATTTTACAAAATTCTTCACCAGTACTCCTCAAAACTGTCAAGTCAAAAAACAAAGCAAAACAAAACAAAAACTGTCAAGTCATCACTGCTGATCACAACTACAACACTCTTCACCCAGAAGTAGCCAGAATGGTCATCGCCCTCTATCCCCTCATGGCAGTTACGGGTACTTCTTCAGAAGGGGGAACATTGTAGATAGGTAAGTTAATTAGTATCTTGTAGGCAGTTAGGGTTAGCCTTCCAGGAGCCAATATGGAGGACAATCAATACACATTCACTGAAGCCCAGCATTGTAAGAGAAGAAAAACTACCATACCTGCATGCTTCCCCTTAGGATGAATAGCAGTGATTGATATTCTAAATAGGTATCAGTCACCTGGGTGGGGGCCAAGATCTTACCCACCCCTTCCAGGAAAGATCTCTAACTGAAAATCCTTCTAAACTTGCTCCAGTGACTAGCTTCCCCATTGGATCACCATTTAATCAATATTACCTAAGAGACTATACTTGTCATAATCTTTTTTTTTGGTACTGGGGATCAAGCTTGGGATGAACTCAGGACCTTGCACTTGTGCGGCAGGCTCCGGCACCACTGAGCTAAATCCCCAGCCCTACTTGTCATAATCTTATTGGTTGACTATAGTTTTGTCCCACCTTGAACCCTCCTCAGCTCATGGCTTTGTCCCATAAAACACCTTTAAAAGGGCCAGGGATTTAGCTCAGTGGTGCCACCACCTGCCTCGAAAGTGCAAGGTACCGAGTTCATCCCTGGTGCAAAAAAAAAAAAAAAAACACCTTTGAGAAGCAGAGTGAGTGGTCAACCTATTTTCCAGTCCCCCTTCTGTCTCTCTTAGGTAGAAGATAGCTGACAGGTCCTCCAAGGTGGACCCCCACCGAAGCAGACTTGCTGCCCACATCCACAGGAGCACAGAAATAGCAAGAAGCCAGCAGCCGGCCTGCTGCTCTCACCACCACCCTGTTTATTAGCCAGCCCCAGGCCCATCACCCATGGGACTCTAAAATTTTCCACCCTTTTGACCAGTGCCTCCTCCCCCACCTAAAATGCCCTATATCAACCACAAGCACCTTCCTCTCAGTGTCAACAGCCTTCTCGCCCTTGGCCCATCAGCACCCAGATGGCAATAAACTCATTGCAGGTTGCTTAGACTTTGCCTGCCTCCGTGGTCTCAATCATGCCTTGGTCTGACCTTACACTATCTTTCTCTCAATAAATTTTTCCTACTTTTATTTTTGTACTGGGGATGGAACTTTGGACCTTGTGCTTTCAAGGCAGGCAGCAGAACCACTGAGGTAAATCCCCAGCCCATTTTTGTCCTACTCTTAAAAAGAAAACTGGGGCTGGGGATTTAGCTCAGTGGTTTTGTCACCTGTCTCACAAGCGCAAGGACCTGAGTTCGATCCCCGGTACCTAAAAAAAAAAAGATAAAAAAAAACTGTCAGTCATCAAAAAAAAAAAGGAAAGTCTGAGAAACTTTCCCAGGCAAAATGCCCCTAAGGAGACTGTCAGGCCTGACTTAAGTGAGTCCTTCACAAACAAACCAGGACAAAGCCAACAGGCTGCTTTTAGCAAACAACAGCAGCTTTGCAGTAAATAGGGCAAATAGACTAAAAAAAAAAGTATACAATCCCCCTGGTGCCTAGAAGTCCAGTAATTGTGCATACACCTGAGCAGACTGCCTTTGGCATCCAAGTCATAAATATTTTACCCCAGATTCCTTTGCCCCTTCAATACCCATATAAGCCTAATTCCTTTTGGGGTTAGTTGCTAATATCTCTCTCCCCTAGTGTTAGCCCATCCACTCACAGATGACATCTCTCCCAGCTAGCTGCCACTATCTCTCTCTCCCATTGTCAGCCCATCTACACACACACGATAAACTCAGCTTTTCCCAGCTAGCTGCTAAAATCTCCTGATTTTAGTCTGTTTACTGGAATAAACTTTCCTTTCAAAAGCTTGTTTTCTGAAAAGTGGATTTTTAAAAAAATTCTTATTTTTATTATTTATTTACTTATTTGGTACTGGGGATCGAACTCGGATCCTTCCGCTTGTGCGCCAGGCGGCAGAACCACTGAGCTAAATCCCCGGCCATGAAAAGTGGATTCTTTATGACACAAACATGATGACCAAATATAATGTAGTATCCTGGATGAAATCTTGGAAGAAAAAAAAAAGGATTTAGGTAAAAACTAAAAGAATCTAATGTATGGATTTAGTTAATAAAAATGTATCAGTATCCAGAGAAGATTAGCATGGCCCCTGCACAAGGATGACATGCAAATTCATGAAGTATTATATATATATTTTTTAAATATATCACCCCACCAATTATGACAAATGACAACACTAAGTTAAGATGTTAATAATAGGAAACTAGATGAGAGGCACATGGAACTCTGTAGTATTATTGTAGATAAGTAAACTAATTAGATTATCTTGTAGACAATTAGACAGGGCTGCCCTCAAGGCACCAGCACTCACAGTGCCAGTTCTCAAGGAGCCAACACAGACAGGAGCCAACACTGAGGAACATTTATTGATTAGCATTATAAAAAATGAAGAGGTACTACTTCCCCTACAGATAGATAGCAGTGCTGATATTCTAAATGGAAAATTAGTTGTAAATGACTTGTTTTCCCATTTGATCCCATTACCTGGGTGACTATACTTGTAATCTTACTGGTTGGTCATGGTTTTGTCTCACCTCATGCCCACCTTGTAATTTCCATTAGGTCTTCATAGTTTTGTCCCACCTTGTTTTGTCCTTACCTCACCTGGTGGCTTTGCTCCATAAAAACTCCCTGGGAAATAGGGTCCTGGGCAACCCACTTTCCGGTCCCCCTTGTCTCTCTTAGACAGCAGCTTTCTTTCTCTCAATAAATTTTTCCTACTCTTAACTTCCATTTGTCCTAGAATTCATTCTTCGATTTTACAGAACATGAACCTGTGTTTTGGATACCTAGTAGGTTTGGGAGTTACATCTATTCTCCCATATCATTTTGGAAGTCCCACTGAGATTACTGGACAGAGGTAACAGTTTTCTTTCATAGGTTCTAACTTTGGTCTTTTTGCTTCATAGATTGTAACTTTTGTTTCATAAATTCTTTTTTTGTTTGTTTGTTTCATAAATTCTGATTCTTGGTTTATAGATTCTTTTTGTTTCATAGGCTCTGGTCATTTGTTTCATAGATTCGGGTTTTTGTTTCATAAATTCTGATTCTTGGTTTATAGATTCTTTTTGTTTCATAGGCTCTGGTCATTTGTTTCATAGATTCGGGTTTTTGTTTCATAAATTCTGCCCTTTGTTTTAGCTTTTGTTTCAAAAGTCTTAATTTTAAGTTGTATGCTTTAAATGTTTGCAAATTTATTTCTCTTGTGCATTGTCCTTTGTTAAAATTATGTTTTATTCTTGTTTTGTATACGTTGCATTTGGACTTAGTTGCTTAAAAATGTTGTAAAATGGGTCTCTTATGAAATCATCTCAGATAAAGACAGTTCAGGCTTTTATCTGTCCCTTATAGAATGCCAAACAGTGCTTATACTCTGCCAGCTAGTAATTGCCCTTAGGGGCAGCTGCCACTCTCAAAGCAAAGGACAGGTTTCTCCTGTGAATCTCCACTCCCATTGAAGCCAATAGCAGGTGGAATGTTGACCAGTTAGGCAATTGGGTTCCTTTCAGAGACAGATCTCTGATTGTGTGGATCTAGTGGAAACTGAGGTGACAACTGAGGGGTCATGGCCAGGGCTACTCTCTGGTGGATACCTGAAGGTTCCTCAGAAGAAACTAGCTCCTGACAGCCTGTCTGGGTAATCAGAAAATCCACATTTCGTCCCTATCTGGTCTCCTCAGTGAGGTGAAAGGTGAACTCTGTCAGCAATAATCAGATATCCTCTGTCTCAGAGTGATCTCAAACGATGCCATCAGAGTCCTTTCTTAAGCCTCCGTTAAGAGTCGAGCTACAGGTTTGGACTGCTCTGTCTACTAATAAGACAGGACCCCATGTCAGATGTAAAAAGCAAATCTTTGGTAGATTAAGAACGACTCGAACCTTTTCTCCCCTCTATACATGGTCTTCATCATTTGTGTGTGTAGGGGAGGAAAATATCTTTGCTGTTAGGTTGTGGACTTTGGGACTTTAACTGTGGACTTGTAGAATGCTACATGATGATTTTTTTTGACATTTAAATGGCTTGTACTTTAATTAGACTTTTTCTCTCTGCTAGTGAGTTAAAACTCCCCTTAAACTTTTCTCCAACTTGTTGGGAGTTAATTTTAGAATTAATCATCTTACAGTTAGACCCCCTCTCCTTCTAAGGGGTCAAGCTGAGACAGCTTACAGTGGCTGTTTTGTCTTACACTAAGGAAAATAGCAAACAGTTAGTGACTTGCATATGTGTTTTTACATGGTAACTATAATAAAAAGAGATTTTGGTCTGCCTTTCTCTTCATAACCGCATAGGAAGTTGATATGAGTTCCTTTACTGACATGTGGATTATGACTGCTAGAAAATAAACAAATGTAATCTGTGCATGTCAAATATTTAGTAAATTTAACATGTGCCTGTAGGGGACCACTGGCAGATATGTCAAAGCCGGGGTGTCTGAGGACACAAAGACTGCCATTTAGCGCTGGTGCATGACAGACTTTGTTCTGATCGGAGCCCCCTTCAGCCCACCAGTCCCAATAGGACCTTAAAAAAAGTAACCTTGGGCTGGGGATTTAGCTCAGTGGTTCCAGCACCTACCTCACAAGTGCAAGGTCCCAAGTTCGATTCCCAGTACCATAAATAAATAAATAAATAAATAAATAAATAAAGTAACCTTGTCTTGTTGCTAATAAAGATTGCCTAGGTGGGCCGGGGATTTAGCTCAGTGGTTTCACAGCCTGCCTTGCAGGCGCAAGGTCCCAAGTTCCATCCCTGGTACCAAAAAAACAAAAAACAAAAACAAAATTGCCGTTGTAAATGTCAGAGATTTCTCCACCCTAGAGCGGCAGAACCTCTGACCTACCCATTTCTAGAGATGATTTCTTTTACAGAAAAAAAAGGTGTCCTACTATGACCATTGACCAACTTTCTTCTCTTTCAAGGAACTAGAAAACAGTGGTTTAAATCTCTTGGTTTGCTAACAATACTTCCTTCTCTAAACATGATTGTTATGGCTAAAGTCAATTGTAACTTGTGCTTTGGGAGTACCTACTGAAGTAAGGGTATGAGTTCCCTGAGGAAGATAAGGTTGCAGTGCTGGTTAACGGTAGATAGTCCAGTCTGATTTTATTTTCTGGGTCTCTCTCTACATGGTAGTTACCTGCCCTGAAGTGGAATAAACGTAGGAGCATAGGAATCAACCAGGGACTTAGAGAACACTGTTTTTGTTTCTCTCTTGTTTCAGATGGGGAATTCCATATCCAAACCTTACTCCTTTGGAATGTATTCTTAAACAGTGGAAAATGTTTGACCCTCACATTCAGAAAAAGAGCAGTTTAGTATTTCTCTGCACTTGGGCATGGCCTACCTGTTCCCTAGAGCCAATATGGAATACAGAAGGAAGTACTGATTATAATGCTATTTCACAACTAGAATCATATTGTAAAAAAGAGGGAAAATGGTCAGAATTGCCCTATGTTCAGATTTTCTTTGTGTTAAGAAATAATCCCTACTTGTGTTCAAAATGTAAATGTGAGCCTCAGGAAAGCCAGGCTCCTCTGCCCCCTATCACTGAGGTTTCTTGCTCTTGTCTTTTGGAACCTGAAGGTGAAATTTCCAAAGATGCCTTAGTCAAAACCCCACCTACAGTTACTGAATCTGAGGATGGGGTTTCTAAGGAAACCCTTATAGAAGCCTCACTTACTACTGCTGAAGCAAAAGTTCTCCCTACTTGTCCTTTGGAGCCTGAGATCCTTCCTCTCTGTCCTTTAGGGTCTAGGGTTGGGGTTTTTAGACTAGCTACAATTAAACCCTCTACAGGGCTATATCCATCCTTAGCTAATCTTTTTCAAGCTCTTATAGGACAATATCCCTTACAGGAAGTAAATAGTGCTCTCGGATATGATCGTGTCTACATGCCCTGTTCACTCAGTGACCTCAAACAGATCAAACAAGACCTAGGAAAGTTTTCAGACAACCCTGATAAGTACATTGATGTCTTTGGGGGACTTACACAGATCTTTGAATTAGACTGGACAGATGTAATGTTACTTTTAAATCAAATATTAACTTCTAATGAGGTACAAGCAGCAATAAAAGCTGCCATTAGAGTTGGTGATGAATACCATCTTGTTAATTATAGAGGGCCAGGACAAAGAGAGCTAGATTCCTATCAGAGCCCAAGCAATCCCTACACAGGACCCCTACTGCCCTACCAACCATGTAGGAGATTGGCATAGAAGACATCTACAGTTTTGTATTCTTGAGGGCCTAAGGACTAAAAATAAACCCTTCAATTATCCTAAGTTATCAACTATTCAACAGGAGGAGAAAGAATACCCCTCTGCCTTCTTAGATCGCTTACAAGAGGAATTAGTAAAACATACAGCCCTAGCTCCTCTGCAGAAGGACAGATTGTTCTTAAGGATAAGTTTATTACTCAGTCAGCCCCAAATATTAGTAAAAAGTTACAAAAGATGGCTTCTGGCCCAGATAGCTCACTTGAGACTTTAATGAGAATTACCTCCTCAGTATTTTATAATAGAGAGCAGGAGGAGGGCAAGGAGAGAAAACAGAAGAATCAAGAGAAGACGACAGCCTTAGCAGCAGCTCTTAGAGAAAAAGACTCTAGGTCTGATTCTCAGGGCCCCAAGAAGTGCTCAACAACCAAGCTCATCTGCTACCACTGTCAAAGGCCAGGCCACTTTTAAGAAGGACTGAAAAGAGAAGCCCCTTACACCATGCCCTATTTGCAAAGGTAATCACTGGAGACTGGACTGCTCTCTGAGCAAAGGCCCCAGAGCTCAGACCCATCCTACCAGTTGGTTCTGCAAGGCTGAAGGGGCCTGGGGCAGTCTGTCTTGTCCCTCTGGCCAGATTGTCATCACTACGGAGGAGCCCTGGGTAATCATGACTATAGAGGGAAAAGAAATAAGCCTACTGCTGGACACTGGTGTGTGTCTCTTGGTCCTTCTCTTTAACCCTGGCCTTCCTTCCAAACACCATACATCAGCGACAGGAGTCACTGGAGTGGAGGTAACTCACTATTTTTCTTAGCTTGCTATTTTCTCTTAGGCTGTAACTGGGATGGCTTTTTCCTCACCCCCCCCCCCCACCAGGGATTGAACTCAGGACCTTGCACTTGCCAGGAAGGCACGGTGCCACTAAGCTACATCCCTGGCCCCCACCCATTCCTTTTTAATTATGCCTGAAAGTCCAATTCCCCTTCTCAGGAGAGATATCTTATCCTGTTTGAATACTATAATATGCACCCAGGTCAAGTACACTGTCTTCCCCTTGAAGAGACATAAATAAATCCTGAAGTATGGGCAACTGAAGATAGAACAGGTAGGGTAATAAAGGCTACTTCAGTACAGATACATCTCAAAGATCCTACTATTTTTCCTCACCAGAGACAATATCCTCTAAGGTCTGAAGTTAAAAAAGGATTACTGGGGCCGGAGATTTAGCTCAGTGGTTTCGCCGCCTGCTGCGCAAGCGAAAGGATCTCAGTTCAATCCTCAGTACCAAAAAAGAAAGGATTACTGCCTATAATTGACAACTCAAGAGTACAAGGTTTACTTAAAGTCTGTAATAGCCTATGCAATACTCCAAACTTGGGAGTTCAGAAACCCAATGGAGAATGGAGGTTGGTACAAGACCTTAGGTTAATAAATGAAACAGTAGTGCCAATCCACCCAATGGTACCTAACCCCTACACTCTCCTTTCTCAGATCCCAGAAGATGACAGTGTTGGATTTAAAAGATGCTATCTTTTGTATTTCTTTTGTTTTTGTTTTTTTGGTACCAGGGATTGAATTAGGGCTCTTGCGCTTGCGCAGCAGGCGGCGAAACCACTGAGCTAAATCCCCGGCCCTCTTTTGTATTTTACAGGTTCCCACTTTCTTTTTGCTTTTGAAAATCCTCGTGACCAGGACTCTCAGCTGATGTGGACTGTGCTTCCTCAAGGATTCAGACAGTCCCCATCTCTTTACGCAGGTGCTTTCCCATGACTTGGCATGTTTTAAATGTTCCCAGGTCACGGTCTTACCATATGTAGATGACATAATTATGTGCTTGCTCAGAAGAACTTTCTAGCCAAGGCACCTGTGCTCTGCTAAATTTTCTAGTGGACAAGGGTTTCTAGATCTACGGCACAACTTTGCAGGCTTGAGGTAAAATATTTAGGCCTTATTATATCTAAGGGAACCCTTATAGTATTCAATATCTAAGACCAGGGGAGGAAAGAATTAAACCAATTCTTTCCTTCCTATAGACCAAGACTCTACAACGGCTAAGGGGATTCCTAGGAATTACAGGCTTTTGTTGCCTTTGGATAGCGGAATATGGTAAAATTGTACAACCCTTCTATCCGCTATAAAGGAAGCCCAAAAGACAGATACCCATATTTTAACCTGGGAACCTGATTCCCAGACCACATTCCAGAAGCTCAAATAAGCTTTTCTAAATGCCCCAGCCCTAAGCTTAACAACAGGACACTGTTTCAATTTGTATGTTGGTGAAAGGTGGGGCATGACTTTGGGAGTGCTTACACAGGATCAGGGACTTGCTCAACAGCCTGTGAGGTATCTAAATCATGAGTTAGACATTGTAGCCAAGGGACAGCCTGCATCCCTCAGAGCTGTAACTGCAGTAGCTCTCAGTGGCAGAGGCATCCAAGCTGACTTTAGGCAAAGATCTCACTGTATATACACCTCACAATGTGGCAGGACTTCTTTCCTCCAAAGACAGCCTATGGCTATCAGACAATTGACTTCTTAAATACCAGGCTCTACTTCTAGAAGGACCTGCCATTCAAAACCTTTCTACCAGAAAAGGAAGTTGAGGCTGAAAGACATTACTGTGAATAGGTAATTCTCCACACATACTCAGCCAGAGAAGGCTTGCTAGACACACCCCTTACTAACCCTGATTTGACCCTCTTCTGTGATGGCAGTTCCTTCAAGACAAGAAAGGGACAAGAAAGGCAGGGTATGCAATAGAGACTCTACACCAGACACTTTAAAGTTCCTCGCTTGTGCCTGGGACTAGTGCTCAGCTAGCAGAACTCATAGCTCTGACCAGGGCTTTACAACCAGGTGAAGGACAAAAAGTCAATATTTATACTGATTCAAAGTATACTTTCCTGGTATTCCATGCTCATGTGGCCATATGGAAAGAAAGAAATTGTCTGACAGCCAGTGGATCCCCTATAAAATATCATAGGGAAATAGATGAACTCTTATCCGCTGTCTATAATCCCTCCAAAGTAGCAGTTATTTACTGTAAGGAACACCAAAAAGGAGTTGATAAAGTATCTCAAGGTAATCAACTGGCTGATGCAGGAGCAAAAGAAGCTGCTTGGGGGCTTCCCCTTTAGGCCTCCTTGATCTGGGAAGGGTCCCTTGAACATACTCAACCCAAAAATTCTTAGCCTGAGATTGAGGGGGCTCTTTCCCATGGATGTTAATTTCTCCCCTCAGGATAGTTACAATCAGATGATGGAAAATTTTTCCTTCCTGGTGCTAGTCAATGGAAAATTATTAAGTCTTTACATCAAACCTTTCACTTGGGAAAGAGACAAGACACAGCAGATGGCTTAAAAGTTATTCATAGGAAAGGGACTTTCTCAGACAATACAACAGTTAAGACATGTGAGCTCTGTCAATCATCTTAACCGGACCATAGCTCCTCCAGGTATACAGAGACATGGTAAATACCCTGCAGAGGATTGGCAACTGGACTTTACTCATATGCCAAAGAGTAAGGAACTTCAATTATCTATTGGTCTGGGTAGATACTTTCACAAACTGGGTTGAGGCCTTTCTTTGTAGAACAGAAAAGGCACAGGAGGTGGTAACAGTTTTGGTGTCAGAAATTATCCTTCAGTTTGGACTTCCTAAAAGGTTACAGAGTGATATGGGCCTTCCTTTAAAGTGACAGTTAAGCAGGGTGTCTCTTAGGCACTGGACATTTCCTGTCATCTTCACTGTGCCTGAAGGCCACAATCATCAGGAAAGGTAGAAAAGATGAATGAAACCCTAAAGAGTCATCTTTGCAAAATGGCTCAGGAGACTCACCTACAGTGGCCTCAACTACTGACTACCTTTAGCTTTTATTAAAATAAGAAAGACACCTCAACTTCTAGGCCTCCGTCCATCTGAAATACTTTATGGATGTCCTTTCCTAATGATTTTCTCTTTGATAGCGAAACAGATGCCTTACTAAAAGATGTCACTTCACTGGCTAAATTCCAACAGACTCTTCAACAGCTAACAGAAGCTCAGACTAGAGAAAAAAGAAATCCCATATTCCCACCTGGAGATTTAGTACTGGTAAAATCTCTCCCCTCATCATTTCCTTCCCTAGGACCAACTTGGGAAAGACCATACACTGTGATCCTGTCAATTCCATCAACTGTCAAGGTAACAGGCCTGGACTCCTGGATACACCACACCTCACTCAAGCCCTGAGAACCAGAGACTGTCACCAAGTGTGCGCAACCATCTGAATACTCTTGTGAACCCATAGAAGACTTAAAATTCTTTTTTTTTTTTTTTGCACCAGGGATAGAACTTGGGACCTTGCACTTTCAAGGCAGGTGGCAGAACCACTGAGCTGAATCCTCAGCCCTTTTAATATTCTTGTTCAGAAGAAAAAAACATTCCTAAGATAAGTAATATAAGATATTACTCTTAGCCTTTTTACTAATTACTCCTTAAAGGAGAGTGCAATCCCTTTCTAAGGTGGGCACAGGAATATATGGAGTTATTAAAACAAACATCTTGCTGGATATGTGGCCTGCTCCCCCTGTCAAGTACATCAGGATTTCCTTGGTGGGTATCCCCACTTCAAGGAGATGACTGGAGTAAGCTACAAGACTATATTGATGAAACACGAAAGAGTTCCATATTTCATAGTTCATCTCAGTTAGAAGGTAATTGAGTGGCCTATAAACTATACTCTGAACATAATTGTATTTTTTCTCTACAGGCTCTAGTAAACCCCCTATTAAGTAGAAATAAGGGTCCAATCATGAGGGACAACAACCATAGATATCAAGATGGCTATTTTCAGATATGGGATAACTATATATAGTTAACCCCCATTATAGGATACCTTAGTAGAAAGGCCCCCTTATGTTAAGAACAGAAAAACCACTCCTATTCTCATTGGCCTAACTCTACCAAATACTCGGGGTGGACATCCCCTGAGCAGATAACACATAATAACTTTACAGGCTGAGGACTGGTTTGCAACAAACTGGTTTAATAATCCTGGAATTAGATAGGAAGCCCCCAATGGCACTCATTGGTCCTGTGGAACCAATCTGTTCCCCTGGCTACGCCCTGGATGATAGGGAGAGGCACACTGGGATTTGCATGGTTACAAGGCAGGAGTGTCAAAAACCTTGACAAGCCTACAAATTTACCCCCACCTATTTTTTATTTTTTGGTACCAGTGGCCGAACTCAAAATCTTCCTCTGGCAAGGCAGGCATGGTGCCACTGAGCTACATCCCTGGCTTTTATCCCACTTATGACATGGATGGTCTAGAAGTGTGTTTCACTGGTATGATCACTTGGCTTCTATATTTATCCCCTTGCTAAGGTTAGAAGATGTCATGCAATATATTGAGGCCTTAACTAATTATACTCAGTGGGCCTTAAATGACACTGCAAGTGGTCTCTGCCTTAAATGAAGAAATAAAATTAATGAGACAAGCCATCCTCCAGAATCAGATAGCATTAGATATTCCAACTGCAGCACAAGGGGGTACTTGCACAATTATAAAAACAATGTTGTGTGTACATTCCTGATCCATCTGCTAATATCTCATCAGTTCAAGATATTAGACAACAGGTTAATACCATGTCAGAGTCTGAAGCCCCTTGGACCTTCTCCTTATCCTCTTTGTGGGAGGCTATTACTGGTGGAAACACTTGCTGGCTATATTCATAACAATCCTGCTGACCTTATTATTTGGCCCATGTATACTGAACTGTTTTTTTGGTTTTGTCTCCTCCAGACTCAAAGCTATACAGCTAACCAAGATGACAGTGTCTGGCACCTATCGAGGGCCTTTAGATAGACTCTCTGTAGAGTAAATGACTACTGGCTACATCTAAGACCCTCTTCAGCCAAAGTAGCCAGAATGGTCTTTGCCCCTTGCCCCCTCACAGGAGTTAGGGGTACTACTTCAGATGGGGAGAATATTGTAGATACGTAAGTTAATTAGATTATCTTGTAGGCAGTTAGGCAGGGCCTCCCTCAAGGTACCAGTCCTCAAGGAGCCAGCCCTCAATGAGCCAACACAGCAAGGAGACAACATGGAGAACAATTAAGGCACATTCATTGGCTAGCATTATATAAAAAGAAAAGAGGTACTACTTCCCCTAGACAGATAGCAGTGATTCATATTCTAAATGGGAAATTCCTTGTGACTTGTTCTTCCCATTTGATGCCATTACCTGGGTGACTGTACTTGTAATCTTATTGGTCATGGTTTTGCCCCACCTCATGTCACCTTGTAATTTCCATTGTGTCTTACAATTTTGTCCCACCTTGAATGCACCTCACCTGCTGGCTTTGCTCCATTAAAACTCCCTGGGAAACAGGGTCCTGGGCAACCCACTTTCTGGTCCCCCTCTCTCTTAGAAGCTTTCTTTCAATTAATTTTTCCTACTCTTAACTTTCATTTTTCCTAGAATTCATTCTTCAATTTTAGAGACCATGAACTCACATTTTGGACATCTAGTAGGTGTGGGAGTTATATCTATTCCTCCTGTATCAGTATCATAATTCTTTTTTTTTGGTACCGGGGATCGAACTCGGGTCCTTGAGCTTACGCAGCAGGTGGCGAAACCACTGAGCTAAATCCCCGGCCCAGTATCATAATTTTTCTGTAAATCCAAACTACTCTAAAATTAAGGGCTGGGAGTGGTTGCACATGCGTATAATCCCAGTACTTGGGAGGCTGAGGCAGGAGGATCGCCTAGAGTTCAAGGACAGTCTGAACTACATAGCAAGACCATGTCTCATGAAAAAAAAAAAATTAAAACTTAATTAAAATAATCGAGATAGGTGTTGTGGCATACACCTGAAAGCCCAGCACTCAGGAGATTGAGGCCAGCCTGGGCTACATAGTAGGTTCAAGGCCAGCCTGAACTATACAGTGAGACCCTGTCTCAAAAATAAAGTTAGAAACTGGGAAAGACAAGGATAGACACTAAACAGGAAAGAATATGCAGGTGGCAAATAAGAACATGAAAAAATGTTCAACTTCATTACTTGTTACAGTTTCTAGATGTCCCCCAAAGCCTCCTGTGACCATAGGTGGGGTCTGGGAGGGGACTGAATCACAGGGTGTGACACTGGTGGGTGGATTAGCTAACTGTGCTGTGAGAAGGCGGGCCTGGTTGGAACAAGTGCAGCACTGGGAGTGTGGCCTAGGTTGTATCTCCCTCCCCAGCTCCTCCCTTTGATCTCCGCTTCCTGGTGGCCATGAGGTGAACCTAATTTCTCCCTGCCCCAGCCCTTCCTCCATCCCACCAACCATGCAAGGACACAAATTTCTAAAATGTGAGCCAAAATAAACCTCTCCTCCTTGAAGTTTTAGGTGTTGGGTATTTTGTCCCAGCAACAAGGAAAGTGACTAAGACATTAACCATTAAGAAAATACAAACAGGGCCAGGGATTTAGCTCAGTGGTTCCGCTGTCTGCCTCGCCACCTGCCTCGCAAGCTCAAGGACCCAAGTTCAATCCCCGGTACCAAAAAAAATAAAGGAAGAAAATACAAACATGGGCCAGGGATTTAGCTCAGTGGTTTTACTGCCTGCTGTGCAAGCTCAAGGACCCGCAAGCTCAAGGACTCGCAAGCTCAAGGACCCGCAAGCTCAAGGACTCGAGTTCGATCCCCAGTACCAAAAAAAACCCCAAAACAAAACAGGAAAATACAAACAACTGCTGGGTGTGGTGGAGCACACATGTAATCCCAGTAGCTCAGGAAGCTAAGGCAAAAACATCTCTGTGAGTTTGAGGCCAGCCGGGCTACACAGTGAGTGCAAGACCAGCCTGAACTACAAAGGGAGACCCTGTCTCAAAAAAAAAAAAAAAATCACAATGAGATAACCCTATATACCTACCAGGATGGCTAAAATTTAAAAGTGACAACACCAATTACTGACAAGAATATAAAGAAACTTATACATTGATAGTAGGAAATGTAAAATGATACAGACAACTTGGAAAAATTCGGCAGTTTCTTAAAAAATTAAATAAACAGCTATAGTACCACAGGACCCAGAAATGCACTCCTCGGCATTACACTCCATATAAAGGATGGAGACTTCTCCCCATTCAAGAAGCTGTATATGAAGACACACAGCAGCTTTATTCACAATACCCCCAAACTGGAAATGTCCCAGATACCCTTCAACAGGTGAATGACTAAACAGACTGAGGTGCAGCCATCCATATACAACTTCTATGGAGAAAGGGGGCCGGGGATTTAGCTCAGTGGTGCCTTGCCTGTCTCACAAGTACAAGGTCCTGAGTTCAATTCCTGGTACAAAACAAAATAAAAAACCCAGAACTATGGAGACAGGCAACAATTTGATCTCTAGAATTATGCTAAGAAAAAAAAAAAGAAAAGCCAGTCTCTAAAAGCAATATACTATGGTTCTATTTAGATAACATTTTTTTAAATTTTTGGTACCAGGGATCGAACTCAGGTCCTTCCACTTGCAAGGCAGGAGGCGGAACCACTGAGCTAAATCCCCGGCCCTAGATAACATTTCTAAAATGATAAAAATTAGAAAATAGTACTTGCCAAGAGTTTAGTGGGAGAGGGGGCAGCAAAGCACATGGCTATACAACGTCAACAAGAGGAATATTTGTGGTGATGGAATTATTCCAAACCTTGATTCTATCAATGTCACAGTGCTTGGTTGGGACTTGGAAGCAAAGTTTTGCCACATGTTACCACTGGGAGAAACTGAGTAAAAGGTACATGAGATCTCTGTAAGTTTTGTTTTTCTTTTTTTCCTTGAGACAGGGTCTTACTAAATTCACACTGGACTTGAACTCACCATGTAACACAGGCTGGCCTCAAACTCATGGCAATCCTCCTGCCTCAGCTTCCTAAATGGTGGGATTACAGTTGTGCACCACCACACCCAGCATGTAGTAGTTCTTAAAATTGCATGTAATTCTATAATTATCTCAAAATAAAATTTTTAATTAAAAAATAATACTGTTAAAGCTGGCTTTCAAATAATCAAGAAGTTGTATTTTAGTATAAGTATATTTGAAATATTGCCTAGGTCATACAACTAAAAAAAAATGATTATCTGAAATTCAGACTTAGCTAGGAACACTGTATTTTATCTGGCAATCCTACTTTTAGCTTTATCTTACAACATGAAATAATTGCAAAATAAAAGAACATTTGTTGGCTGAAAGAAAATCTGCCCTGATCCCAAAGGGCTCTATCTAAATTGTCATGTAACTCTGCCTCACATTTGATCAGGACCACTACTCTGATGGAAGGCATACAGAGTGTAAAACCTTTCTATTTTCATGTACAGGGGGAAAATATCCAGATAGTCTCCACTTCTCAACATTAGAGTTCAAATATCTGTCTCCCCCACAACCACATGCAAATGAAAGTTTAGAACAAGTTAATTTGGCTGGAAATATAGTTCAGTGATACACACACACACACACACACACACACACACACACACGCGGAGAAGGGGGAGGTGTGGAGGGGAGGAGAAGCCACCAGTGGCAATGGCACACTCCTGGGATCCCAACTACTTGGGAGGCTGAGGTCAGAAGATCACAAGTTCTAGGCCAGCCTAGGAAAACTTAGCAAGAACCTGCCTCAAAAAAGAAAAGGGTTGGGGCACATAGTTTAGTGGTAAGTACCCCTGGGTTGGATCCATGAGGGGTACTGCAAAAAGAAAAAGAGAAAAATTAGCAGAATTTTCTAGAAACAATTTTCAATTTCCAGTCTCATTGAATCACACTGTAAAAAACACAACCAAGGACTAAGACGTCTGGGAAATACTAACATGATCAAGACTTTAAAAGAGAGGAAAAAACTTTAGAGAAAATTTATTATGCAGAAAGACAAATATCAAAAAATCATCATTAATATCCTCAGATATAAGATGCTACAAACACACACACACACACACACACCACAGTAGAATCCTACCTGGGCATGGTAGTACTTGCCTGTAATCCTAGCACTGAGAGGCTAAAGCAGTTTGAGCACAGCCTAGGCAAGGCCTGATTCAAAGTAAAAAATAAAAAAGGGACTGGGGATGTGCTTCAGTGCAAAGGTCTTGGGTTCAGTCCCCAGTATAGTGCCACATAAAAGGGGGGAAAGACCAGGGATTTAGCTCAGTGGTGTCCTACCGGCCTCGCAAGCACAAGGTCCTGAGTTCAATTCCCAGTACCAAAAAAAAAAAAATGGGGTGGGGATAAAATACTGAAGATGACCTGGTGGCACATGCCTGTGATTTAAGCATTTGGGAGGCTGAGGCATGAGGATTGCTCAGTGGTCATGGACAGCCTGAACTACGTAGCGAGACTTTGTCTCAAAAAATAAAAATATGCCAGGCATGGTAGCACATGCCTGTGATCCCAGGACTTGAGAGGCTTGCTGCAAATTTGAGGCCAGCCTGGGCTACAGTGAGACCTTGTAAAGAAAGAAAAGAAAAAGAAAATGGCAAAGGGAATCCCTGGCATAAGAGAAGAAAGATTCCAGGATAACAGTCTGCACCAGGAACATACCAGTCCTCTTGGAGAAAGTTCTGGGACAGACATCTTAAGGAGTTTGATACAATACACATCTGAGCGTTTAAAGAGAAGATTTAGACAACTGATGGAGGGTCTGAGGTCAAATTAGTCGTAAGTACATAAGCAAACAAAATAAAGGAGACAGGCTGGGGATTTAGCTCAGTGGCACTGTGCTTGCCTCGCAAGCACAAGGTCCTGAGTTTGATCCCTGGTACAAAAAAAAAAGAAGACAAATGATTAATTACAAGGAAAACAAGGAGTTATTTGGGAAAAGAAATCACAGTTTATTACATGGCAGAGCTCTGGTTAGCATTTACATTGAAATTACTATATAACCCATACTGAGAAGCAGGGAGGATAGGGCTAAGATGTGTGAATGATAAGGGCCAAGAGATAAACCCAAATTGTCATCCTCTATAATAAAATACCAGTAGGAAAGACCAAAAATTGCTAAGTCAAGAAAAAGCAACATAATTGTGATATTTAAAACCATAAAAATACATTTTAAAATATGTTTTACATTTGAAAGTGGTTGCCTTCAAAGAAAGAAAAATAGAGGTGGGATCAGAGAATACTGCCTTTTTTCAGAATTGACTGGTTAAACTTCTAGAATTATAGTAAACTCATATCTTTTTAGGAAAGAAAAAAGGCTCCATTTCCTCAAAACATTTTTTAAAATGCCAATTAATCTATATTACTCAATTTATGCTTAGCTTAAGCAGTATTATTTACATTAGTTAGACAAACCTCATTTTTCAGAACATTTAAAAGAATTCTGCACCAGCATATACACACAACCCATAGATATAACCTATGCCGTAGATACCTCCTTTAGGTTCACTTGTTTAAATGTTTATATTGACATTTATATTTGGGTCAATAAGGATTTAATATGAAGAAAACGTAGCTGTGTTTATCATGCTAGGTCTGGGTAACTTTATTAAAGATTTTAACAAAAATTATCCCAAAAGTAATATAAATTTAGATACTTTCTAAAAGTCTCAATGTAGGGCCCGGGATTTAGCTCAGTGGTTTCGCTGCCTGCCTCGAAAGCGCAAGGACCTGAGTTCGATCCCCGGTACCAAAAAACAAAAAAACAAAAAACAAACAAACAAACAAAAGTCTAAATGTAAAATTTCATGGGCCGGGGATTTAGCTCAGTGGTACCACACCTGCCTCACAAGCGCAAGGTCCTGAGTTAGATCTCCAGTACCAGAAAAAAAAATGTAAAATTTCAAAAATAATTTTTAATTTCATTCTAAAGTCAACACTCAGTAAAAAGTCAAAACAGGGCCGGGGATTTAGCTCAGTGGTTCTGCTGCCTGTCTCGCAAGCGCAAGGACCAAAGTTCGATCCTCAGTACCAAAAAAAAAAAAAAAAAGTCAAATCAATTCTAGAAATCATAAAAACTATTTTCCTTTTTAAATTAATTATATTTTCTGAGACAGGTTACCAACTCAGTTCTTTGATAGTGGTATTTAGAATCATTTTAACACGGTTTACATCTTTAAATTCTAAGTTTGTAGCTACCCTGAATATCTTATTATAACTAAAAATATAAATTCAGTTGTGACAACTCTTCCTTACAGAAGAATTCCAATTATTAAATATAGAAGAAATGAGAAAAAGAGAAAATCACAAATAGACCACAACAGTAGTAACTGCCACAAGCAAGGTCTGCCAATGGATAGTACAAGGAATTGGCAAAAGTTTAAGTAGAAATAGGATATTTGCATAGTCTCAAAGTATCTCTAGCAAATATTTAGTAATTACAAAGGAAAACAGTAAGTTTACAGTAGAGTATCCTAGCAGACACCACATTAGCATAGTGACTGGTTTCACATCACCAGAAATACAGCATCAGATAGCCCATTAGGACACAATGTCACAGACCAGAAGACACCAGAGATGTGACAAGAAAAGGCAAGATGAGACCAGATTGGATCCTGGAACGATAAGAGACATTAGTAAAAAGACTAATAAAATCTCTAACGTCACCTCTCTAGTTAGCGGTGTCGTATTGTAGCAAGGTCAGTTTGGTTTTTTTTTGGTACCGGGGATTGAACTCGGGTCCTTGCACTTTCGAGGCAGGTGACAGAACCACTGAGCTAAATCCCCGGCCCCAAGGTCAGTTTCTTAATTTAACGAATGCTGTATGGCTGATGTAAGATGCACAATACTCGATAAGAGTAGACAGGACCTCTATTTTACAACTCTTCTGTAAGTCTAAAATCACATTAAAAGTTTTTTAAATAACTTTAAAAAGATACACATATATGTATATTTGTGCATAACATATATTTGTACATATATATAAAAACCAAGACTTCATGAAAATTGGCATGTTGGGCATTCAGTACATTAAATAGTAATGTTCTCTTCTAAATTAATCAAGTGCCTCACTGGTAACTTAGCTTTAAGTTCTCCCTCTTCAAAGTTTTAGTCTCAAGTATAATTTTCTAATTTTCATAGAAAAGCTTTTTTTGTAAAACATTCCTGTATTAGCTCAAAAATAAAAATTCTAGAACAAAATTACTGCCATATTATCCAGCAAAACTCACTTATCCCCCTGTAATCCCAGCACTCAGGAGGCTGAAGCAGGAGGATTGCCACAAGTCTGAGGCCAGCATGGACTCCATGATGCGTTCAAGGCCAACCCAAACTACATACCAAGACCCTGTCTAAAAAAAATGAAAAACAAAAACCTCACTTATCCCAACCATAAGATCCAGTCAACATTCTTACTACATTCCTTCTCATTATCGAACCTGTTTTTACTGGTTGGGTTCTATGTATGAGTAGAGGGGATGGCTAATAGATTTAGTATACCTAATAAGCCTGGCAGCCTAGGAAAAAGAAAAATTATCACTTGGGTATCTTATTAAGAAACAGCTGTTTTTCCAAAAGTAGACAGTGTATACCTGAACTCACCTTAGATGTAAAAGGTAAGTAATTTACCTAAGTCTCTTCGTATAACAGAACAGGGTTACCTAAGCAATGCCATCTGAGACTCTTCAATGTCCTTTTTTGAAATTTGGAGCTAAAATGACTATTATTAATAGTAATTAACATTTTTTATGAAACAGGCAATTCTATGAAATTTACTCTACAAAGTAAACATCAAATCTAACTTTAAAAGAAGAAAATAATTTCTCCCTCTAGCTATGGCTGATTCATTCCCTGAGCATGAATGTCCTATTCTCATTTTTAAGTATAAGCTGAGCTGAAATCTGCCCATAGGGATCCTGGCTGATGAAAGTGATAGTTGAAATGGGGAACGATATTATCAAATAATCATATTTATTACTTTTTGCAGGCATTTCTTTCACTGCGCCATTTGTATTTCATCTATATGATAAGGTTATCTCTAAAAGCAGTAATACTGAAAAGATAATTACACTTTGTTAAAAAAAATAAAGGTAATTTTAAAGTGTATCTTTATAAAAATACACTGACATTTATATGTCAACGCTATTTCCAAATGTGCCTTTTATTTGCTACGAAAAGTAGAAGTAGCTGGGGATTTAGCTCAGTGGTACCGTGCCTGCCTCGCCAGCACAAGGGCCTGAGTTCAGTACCCAATACCAAAAAAAAGAAAGCCCAGAAGTAGCAGCTGGACGTGGTGGTATATCCCTTTATCCCAGCTACTTGGGAGGCTGAGGCAGGAGGACTGCAAATTTGAAGCCAACCTGGGCAACTTAGTAAGACCCTAACTCAAAAATAAAAAGAACCAGGGGATATAGCTCAGTGGTAAAGAGCTTGCCTAGCATGTGCTGGGTTTAATCCCCAGTACTGATAAAAAAATAAAAAGGAGGAAGAAAAATTAAAATGGTAAGAATTCTAACCCTAGTTATACAAAGAAAGGAAGACAATCTCCCTCAGGAACTCACTACACAGTACAATATATTCAAGTTGTGAAAGGATACAAACTCATTCAGAACTGCCAATATAGTCTGTCAATACAGTCTCTTGAATAATTATATTAAACATGTTACTACAAAATGTACCAAGAAGTAGAGAATACTGTATTTGTGAATTGCAAATAACAAACAAAACAAAACAGAGGTCCAAGAAGGCTAAAGTCTAAGCTGTAATTTACACATGAAGTGGCAGCTCAAAGCAGTCACAATGTACAAAAATGTAACAAGTTATTCATATGTTTACAAAAACAGAACCTGTTTGTCTCAGATTATATCCAGTTTTCTCTCCTAGGTTTCTGATAGCCTGTTACACAAAGTATTTTCCCTTCCTGATGATAAGAAACAGCTTGCAAATATCTATAAATTTCTTAAGAAGAAGTGAGTCTACTTGGCAAAAACTGACAATTCCATAGCTTCCTATTACATTCATTCGTCTGAAAACTGAAAAAACTTCTAGATGAAATACTCTTCTATTCCTTTGCCAGTTTTTCAAATTTCAAATCAAAGGAAAGTTGGAATGTATTGCTTCATGTCATCAACGGGCATTTCAAAACATCAGTAACTAACCCAAATCAAGAGTTCTTTGGCCAAGTAACAGGCTTCCAATTCATTCTAAATCCTTCATAATCCTTTTCTTTCTAATTTTTCCAGTATGGCCTGGATCTTGCAAACAGCCTCTTTCCTGGCCTGCCGGACAGAGTCCTGGCCCCCAGTTTCCACGGAATCGAGTTCCAAAAGTTCCTTTGTTAGCATCTCTTCAAGAAGCCAGTATGCTTTGTCTGTCTTTTTTCCTACAAATTCTTCTACTTCCTGCTCAAGATACTGGACCTTCTCTAGCACGTGTATGATTTTTTTTATACTTGGAGGAGTACTTTTGTCTGAAGATAAACCCTCTTCAGGGAGATTACTATTCTGCTCTTGACTGCTGGGCTGTTCAGTGGAGGTGTTATCATACAGTTGAGGCTCGGCACTGTACTGCACTTGGGAATCCAAAGGGTCTGCATGATCGTTATTCACTGTCCCCGACGAGTCATACTGATGGACACTGCAAGCAAAGTTGTGCCGGTTCATGCCTTGATCTGATGGGCTATAGGGGTATGAGGAATCCTTGGAATAGGAGAGAAAAATGGGGAAAAGTTGTTTAAATGGGAAGCCACCAACATTATATCTGTTAGCCCACATCTTTCCCCAGACCAGGAAGATACATGAAAATCATATTCCTCACCAATAAAACTGGACCTCCCTCTTTAATCATTTGAGATGAACCTGTCATGTAAAAGGGAGAGAATTCCAACAATGGTTGCCACCTACCCTGAGGCAGGTCATCATTATGAATACCTCACAATCTATCTTAGCACCTCACAATCCAGCTAGTGACTTCATAGGTAAGAATTAGGTAGCTTTCCCCCTAAACAGTCAAACCTTTCAGATACATTGTGAAAAGGAATGCACTATTAGCAGATGATGTTCAAGTTTATGGTTTAATTTAAAATTAGAACATACAGGCTGATATTATAGATATTACACATCTTCTGTCTATAATTATCTATTATTTGAGGTAGTAAAATACAGTCTTTGATTGTATTTAATATTCAAATTGTATTGCACAAAACAGAAATGTACCTTTTTCTGTTTTTTTAAAAAAAGAATGTGAGCTGGGTGTGTTGGTACACACCTGTGATCCCAGCACTCATGAAGCTGAGGCAGGGGATCACCATAACTTTGAGGCCCGCCTAGGCTACATAGTTAGTTCAAGGCCAACATGGACTACATAGTAAGACTTTGTCTCAAAACAAACAAACAGGATACAAAAATGTCTAAAATGTCTCTTAAAAATAAAGTGTGTGAGGGAAGAAAAAAGAGGTTGAAATAAGGCTGAGGAATGGAAACAAAGCTTTTGTACATAGGGAGAAGAGAGGACTTGAGGGCAAGGGGGAAATAGAAAAATAGAGGCAGGATGTATCATGTACAGGTGCAAATTCCCTAAGATGAGTGTTATCATTATGTATACCTAAAATGTACCAATAAATGGGTTTTTTTGTCGTTTATAATCTGCTACCAATAGATGTTTTGCTATGAAAAAAAATAATAATAAGGGGCTGGGGATTTAGGTCAGTATTTTCGCTGCCTGCTGCACAAGCACAAGGATCTGAGTTTGATCCCTGGTACCAAAAAAAAAACCCTGAGGTAAAGCTATAGATGGTAGCCACCAACTTTTTGCAATTTGTCTCCATTTTACATAGACCAATGCAGAGAAGTTCCATCTTGTGCTCTCTTAATTCCCCAGAGATCAAAGGAATGACACTTAGAAGGCCTACCTTGGGCTGCTGGGGTGGTGAAGGAGGTAGCTGAGGAGAGCCGCTGCTAGGCCACGGCAAAGCACTTTCAGTCATGTAGAGATTTCCGGGTGGTGCTGAGGGCACAGCTGAAGGCCAGGGGTAACGGGACCCCATCCCACACGCACCTGGAGAAGCCCACGTGTCTTCCTGGGGTCGTACAGTTGGTCCTGATTGCGGAACATTACGATTACCATCCCCATAAGGGTAATGGGGCATTGTCATTCCAGGGTTCTAGACAGAGAGGAAGAAATATGTATGGTGTCACTACTTCAAAACTTCGAGAAGTCATGACATTATTCCAGTACAGGCAGATTCTGAGATGCCAGTAACATAACTTCTCCAAGTCTGAAAATAGCTGGTTCCAAAGATAACCAGGGTTGGATTTGGTGACAAATTCAGGAAGAGTAAAGTGCATAATTCAACAGACAAAGCATACGGAAGTGTCCCATAGATAGTAGAAACAAATGGACCCATACGTTATAAGCAAAAATAAAGACATATTAGAACTCCTCTTGAAATGAACAGAGAAATAAACATGGTACCATTCAAAGAATATTTAAAAATATAAACCTAACAACAATTTTAAAAGCTTAATAAGACAGAAAGTTTCAAGTAAGAACTCTAAAAGATTTCTTTCATTATAAAAACTTTATGATTATGACATCTTTATGGTGTCTTCAGCTAAAATACAGTTACTGTAATACACATAATAAGAAAGCATCAATATAAAAGTTGTCCTTGGGCCGGGGATTTAGCTCAAAGGTTCCGTCGTCTGCCTCGAAAGCACAAGGTCCCAAGTTCGATCCCCAGTACCAAAAAAAAAAAAAAAAAAAAAAAAAAAGAAAAGAATAAAAGTTGTCCTTGTCAGCCACATATGGTGGAGCACACCTACAATCCCAGCACTCAGGAGGCTAAAGCAAGAGGATCGCTGCAAGTTTGAGGCTAGCCTGGGCTATATTAGTGAGTTCAAGGGCAGCCCGAACTACACAGTGAGACCCTGTCTCAAAACAACAACAACAACTGCAAAAGTTGCCCTTGCCTTCACCTCTGGAAAAACATCTGTGAGAATCTAAAGTATAGCACTAGTATAAATAAATATCCTTCCACTGTTTACAATTCAAGACACAAAGATTCCGTATTTTTTTCCCAACAGAAACCTGCTCACCTGTGAAGCAGGATATCCTGGAACCTGTGCCCTAAGAGGTGGCGCTTCATTCTGACAGTCCTGCTGTGGATACATCCAACGAGAGACTGGGCTTGGGCTGTTGCCTGGTGAATGATAAGCGCTTGGCATGTCTGTAGAGTAACTGGTCTGACTATAGCCAGGTGGGTAGTAAGCCCCAGAGTAGGAGGCAGTATTTGTCCCAGGACCAGGGGGGTATGGTGGACCATATGCTCCATTTGCATAAGAATGCAAACTCTGAAAAAAAGCAAAAGTAGGAGAAAAAGACAAATGAATAGAGGAGCTCAAGAGCTGAAAAGCCCTGCCTTAACACCCAGCCTTGAAAGCTGAAAAGAAATCAGTAACTAATGAAAACATGAAGTATTTACCCAAGCTTTAAAGCATTCCTTCTCTCACCTATTTTACCCCCATACCATATACGGAAGTCAAACCATTACTGGAGTTTGCAGTTTAACAATAGGAGAGTAAGAAGTGACGGAGTGATGACCTGAGAGTTCTTTTCCTTTTCCCAAACTCTTCCCTAACTCTAGCATTACATGTAACAGCAGAAAGACTGTGCCCACAGACTAGGGCATCCACAGACTAGACTACCTACAGACTGGGAGCAGGGGTCGAGGCAGTCTGGGAGAATGGACCATGGTTATCACAAGACAGACCTAGCTCTGCCGTAGGTTATCTCCGTCAGGAAAATGAAGATCATAGACTTATCTTGCAGAGTTACTGTGAAAGTTAAATGAGATGACATAAATAAAAGCATGTTCTCTGGTACATAGTGTGCTCAATAAATTGTAATTATTTACATTATCACTGCTGTCAGTACTATTACAGCAGGATCAAGGAACGAACCCAGACCTGACTCCGAAGTCCATGTTCTTTGGACTGTACCACCACTCTGCTCGCAGATAATACCAGCGACAACAGAGGCCTGGGATTTAGCTCAGTGGTTTCGCTGCCTGCTGTGCAAGCGCAAGGACCTGAGTTCGATCCTCGGTACCAGAAAAAAAAAAAAGAAAAAGAAAACAGACAACAGAGATGAATTCCTCACACGCTGCTTATTGGGGTGGGGGTGGTGGTAGTTTGGTTTTGATTTTTTGGTTTTGTTTTGCAGTGCTGGGCTTGAACCAAGAGTCCTGTATATGTTAGGCAAGTACTCCACCTCTGAGCTACATCCCCAGGACTGTAGCTTTCAATCACTTATCCACACTCAGAATACTCAGTTTAATCCAAACAACAGTAAAGCTAAACCCTCAATTTAAATGATCATCTTTCTTTCCTTTTTTTGGTACCGGGGATTGAACTCAGGAACTTGCACTTGCAAGGCAGGTGCAGTGCCACTGAGCTAAATCCCTGGCCCTTAAATGATCATCTTAATGTTTTCTATTAATTGCAACCTTACCTTTTAAAAATAGTAAAAACACAGAATCAAGTTTTCTTGTCCTCAGCTCTGTCTCAAGACAACATAATGTTTCTCACTTTAGGTTCAAGGACAGACATGGCCAGAGTTCTACATAGGGCCAGGTACAATGAAAACCAGCAACTGAAAGCCAGCAACATATTCCCTGAGCAGAGGAACAAAGAGCCACTGCTTTGTTAAAGCACCTAAGGCTCCTAAGAGGCTTTGCAGGCAGGTTTTCACCCTGAACAATGAGCTCCTTCATAAAATATCATGTGACTTTTTGTACTATAATTCAACTTCCTTAAGGAAATGATCCAACTAGAGAAAAAGTCATCCATATGCAATTGTTCATCAAAGTATTTATAATCACATAAAAGTGTAAACAATCTATTGCCCTATAATAATGGAATGACTGATTATGTAGATTAAAGGCTATTCACTGAAGAACCGTTTTGAGTCTTAAAAATTTGCTGCTGGAACTGACTAGATGTGTTAATGGTATTAATTCTTTTTAGGGTTTTTTTCCTTTTAAGTATTAATAATGGTATTATTGGGGTTTTTTTCGCCATTAAGTTTATTGGTACATTTTAGGTATAAAATTGTTACATTCATCATTGGGATCTTGTACCTTTACATGACTATCTTGGTTCTTATTTTTTTCCCCTTCCCCTGCCCTCCCTTCACCACCTCCACTCTTCCCTATTTGCAAAGACTTTGTTTCCATTTTTTTCTTTTCTCATATTTTTCCTTTTCCCTTCTTTCCTTTCCCCTACCCTTCCCACTTCCCCTGCTCCTTTAGACCTTTTCTTTCTATTACACAGTATCAATTATACATTTTTAAAATTACAATATCAAGATCTAGGAGACATTACCACAGATTTTACAGAATTTAAAAGGATATAGAA